>JAPEUY010000011.1:1200000-1512010 GCA_027946455.1 Neocucurbitaria cava
GGTGAGGCTGGCCAACCGCTCGATGCATGTTATCACCAGAAGTGTGATACTATTGACAATCTTGCTCATGATGCCTATTTGCTTAATACGCAGAGTATTGCAAATTCAGTGGCAAAGTATGCGGTTAGTTGGGAGGGGATTCCGAGGGGGAATGGGACGGTGAGGAAGAGGAGTGCGGAAATGAGTCTGTTGATGGGGAGAGTTGATGGGGGTGGGCATGAGCATCATGCGCAACCTTGTGGAGCGGGGAAGAATGAGATGTAGATCAAAATGAAAGATAAGGGGGGAGGGAGGAAGAACTGTATGAGATGATGTTAGGACGCGACGATGTACAGTAGTATAAAGATGTATTGAGTTTAAACTTCAACGAACGTTCATAGTAAGATACTCATTACCTTGCATCAACTTTCCAGGCATTCGTACCTTTTGACATTCATGTAGTTGAAACAAGCTCCCCAAACTTCCTGACCCCATGTATTGGTCCCACAGCACGGTACATGGATACCTCGATGGTTCGGTTATCAGACAAGTTGAGCCGCACACAAGCATGCGACTTTGGGAAAAAGTATGTCTGCAATTTTCATAGTAGTTCCTATACCCTGGTGCGAGAGGTCAAAGACAAGTCGCCCTGTAAGCGGTCGGGTTTGAACAACCAAGCCCTATGCTGGCTGAACTGACCATCGCTCATCCCGAATTGAACGCCATTCCTCGAACCCGAAAGAATCCCAAACAGGCGCTTTTATAGCCAATCCCCAAGACCATTTTCCTCTTTTCGGAGGGGACTCCGCCATAGAAGAGAACACACATCGAATATTTCATGCTGCAAGGACTTGGAGCTGCTTCCGACCAAATCACTCCTCTTATCCTTTTGCGCACAGGAGCGTAAGGACCCTGCTTTAAGACTTCTCGTCCGTCAAGTCAATAGCATACTTTTTGGCACAATCAGTAGCATACTTTTTCGCATGAGCCTCTGCTCTCTTAGCCACCATATCCGAGGTTTTCGCCAGAGCCGCAGCCTCTTTTGCCAGGTGGGTGGTCCATTGGTTGATTTTCGCCACATCCTTCGCCACGGTCATCTTTGTATCTCGGAGAGCAGCTTCCGCAATGTTTTTATCCTTTTTCGCGGCTTCTGCCTCCTCTCTTGCATGCTTGTTCCGGTCTCTCAAGAGCATGAGATCAGTTCGAAGATTGACTACGGTGTTCTCAAGACGCGCTACACGGGTCGTCGTAGGAGCTATCCTAGTGCTGAGCTCGTTGTGCTTTTGTGCGAGGCCTTTGTACGCATTCTTATCGTAGTCGTGCTGTTGACGGAGTCGCTCGTTTTCGGCGGCGATTTGATTCAGTTGTGCTTCTAGCTGCTTGTTGCTTGCGGCTAGAGCATCGTAGCGAGCTTGTACTTGGGCGTTCTCAGCAGCCAACTTGTCGATCTGCTGTCTGAGCGTAGTTGCCTCGTCTCCACTTGCTTTGGTCTTCCCTAGATTTATGTCAGTGGTGATCTCCGCAAAGTAATTATCGTACTTTGAGGGTATACAAACGATCATATTCAACTTCCTTCCTAGTCTCCTCTCGCTTGCGTTTATGAGACATGCTTGAGCTCATGATTGATGCCGCGCTCCGTGAACAAGGTTTCTGTGTCGGAATAGCCTCAAGCGTTGCAAGCAAGGCTTCGTTATGGTGACACGTCGTAGTAAAAGCTCTAGGCAGATGGCTGTGGGGAGTATCAAGTTGCCAGAGGAGCGCTATCGGTATATGATCGTAGCTACAAGTGGAGGAAGGAACACGTTAGCAATACCAAATGAGGATGCTAGTTGATCCAAAGCATGTTGGCTGAAGAGGAAGGCAAAATGCATTGATGAGTGATAGGAAAGTCTTACGGTGGTGACTTGGAGGACTGATGTTTCCAGGTGAGATAATGTTGAATGACTACTAATACGTCCGAAGGAGCGAGGTGAGAAACAATCCGGTGAGGTGAGAGATGGTGAAGTGAAAGATGCGTGGAGAGAGGTGCGGGTCGGGTCTCTTCTTCTCAGCAGCCTAGCATTAGGGAAAGATCGGATTTCCCATCAGGTGAGACACCTCTCAGCCATGTCTTAACAAACCTTTTTTGACCGACATTGGCATCTTGATATACCCATGTAATCACAACTTTCACAAGCAAAAACAGCGAATAAGTGTAACACGACGCTATGCATCCGTCCGCACAGCGGTCAGCCACTACCCGCAAGCTGACAATCGCGTGTGGGATCATTGATGCAGCATGCAGAACCGTGTGTCGAAACCGGGAACTGAGCCTCTTCGCGTATCTGTTATGTTACTCCTATGCTTCGTTTGCTTTGGTGTAACGATCTACCCCCACAACCACGGTTGGATGCATCATGACCGTGGAAGACTGACTACCCAAGGTTGACCGCTCATTCACTTGAAACACGGCAAAGATAGCATATGCAAGTACCCGCATCCCAGCGTAATGGCAGTCCTGGCAACTATCTGAGTGGTAACTGCCTAACCACGTGAGAGGTTGGGAAGGGTTTTACGTTGGGAAAGGCTCTGGTGTTTAGCGACATTTGATGGGACTTGGCAACAACAACTATTGCAAACATCGATTGAGCGTAGTAATAAATCTCAGGTACAGGCAAAGAAAATGCGATGAATGAAAGTCATTCGCGATGTTTTGAGGTAAGCCTGTGGATGATGACGTTGTAATTTCCTCATAGAGCATCGCGGGGTTCCTCATCACCTATTCTCGCAGACCAGCACTCAACTCCTATCCTCATGTTGTATCTGCATCTTCGCATCCCTTTCAAACTTCACTGATACTGAAATGGCTTTTCATTGCTATTGAAACATGGGCGGTTCCCTTATTCCCGAGTCTGTCCGGCGGTGTCAGATGTAGCTTGGACTAGTCATCCAAAAGTCCCCACATTTGTGATCTTCGTCATGGAGTATTCAACGGATTTAGTCCTCTCCGCACGCTAATCTGATCATCAAAAATCGCTCCTATCCCGCTGTTGCCTTTTAGGCTGAATGAACCGCTCTCGCAGGTCATGCTTTGGTCCTCGGTAACGAATCTCAGGACAATGGCTCGTCTGGAACCTCCAATCACAGCTTAACATGATATGGCAATGATGTTGACGTAGAGTATATAGCACTGGAGCCACCCGATCGATGGATACTCTGTAACCGAGCGTGTGTTTCAGCAGCTCATCATGCGACTATTTATCAGCGCTCTACTTCTCGCTTTGCGTTTGGTTGCTGCAGAAGATGGGTCTGCAGCGTGGTTGCGATATGCTCCAGTTCCGCACGCTGCTAATACTTCTCGAATAACTCCTTCAGAGATTGTTGCATTGAACTCCACGAAGTCTAGCCCGGTCTATACAGCTGGCCAGGAACTCCAAAGAGGCATCGCCGGTATCTTTGGCAGGAAACTCAATGTTAGTGCACAAGCAAGCAGCGCCCTCTCCACCATCGTGGTCGGGACTTTAGAGACGTTTACCGATGCCTATGGAGATTTCGACGAAGCGGAAGATCTGGAAGAAGATGGGTTCTTTCTGTGCGCAACTGGCGACAAAGTCGTTATTGTAGGACAGAACGAACGTGGTGCTCTTTACGGTGCATTTGAATATCTTTCTCGACTAGCTCAAGGCCATATATCGTCAGTATCGTTCATTTCGAATCCATCGGCACCTATCAGATGGACGAATGAGTGGGACAACCTTGACGGAAGTATTGAGCGTGGGTTTGCTGGTCCTTCAATCTTCTTTCGAAATGGCTTTGTTGTGGACAATGTAACTCGGGTCGCTGAGTACGCCCGTCTTCTGGCATCAATTCGTATCAATGGAATCATCATCAACAACGTCAACGCCGATGTCCAGGTCCTTAGCGCACGGAATATCGAAGGTCTGGCAAGACTAGCGGATGTAATGAGACCGTACGGCGTGCAGCTTGGGATATCACTCAATTTTGCATCCCCAGAAGATTTCGGAAAACTAAACTCCTACGACCCTCTTGATCCGAAAGTGGACGCCTGGTGGGCGAACGTTACCAACCAGATCTACGCGAAAGTTCCGGACATGGCCGGCTATCTAGTCAAGGCTAATTCCGAAGGTCAGGCAGGTCCACTAACTTACAATCGCACTTTAGCCGATGGTGCCAACATGTTCGCCAGGGCCGTGGAGCCCTATGGTGGTGTCGTCATGTTCCGAGCTTTCGTATACGACAACCACATCAACGAAACAGATTGGAAGGCCGATAGAGCCAACGCACAACTGGAATTCTTCCAAAATCTCGACGGAAAGTTTAACGACAATGTGGTCGTACAGATCAAGTATGGACCTATCGACTTCCAGGTCCGAGAGCCAGCCTCACCTCTGTTCTCGGCTTTGCACCACACCAACACAGCCATCGAACTACAGATCACACAAGAATATCTTGGTCAGCAATGCCACTTGGTATACCTGGCACCTCTCTGGAAGGAGATACTGGAATTTGACTTGAGAGCCGACGGTCGTCCCTCTAAAGTCAAGGATATCGTGTCTAGTGAACGCTTCAACCGACCACTGGGTGGTTATGCTGGTGTTGTGAATGTTGGGACCAACTCGACGTGGCTCGGCAGTCATTTGGCGATGTCCGTGAGTACTCCATGACTCTCGACTGATTTCCCTTTACTAGACCACTGCTGACGAAACAACAGAATCTGTACGCGTACGGAAGGTTGGCGTGGGATCCATCGCTCGAGTCTGAAGCTATTCTCCAGGATTGGATACGCCTTACATTTGGGTTTGACCAGAAGGTCTTGAATACTATCACCGACATGTCCATGAAGTCCTGGCCCGCCTATGAAAACTATAGCGGCAACTTAGGTATCCAGACTTTGACCGACATTACTTATACGCACTTCGGGCCGAATCCTGCCTCTCAGGACAACAATGGCTGGGGTCAATGGACTCGCGCCGACAAATTCAGCATTGGTATGGATCGAACAGTCAACAATGGCACAGGCAACGCAGGAAACTACCCGCCAGAGATTGCAAACATGTACGAGAATATTGAAACCACCCCAGATAATTTGCTGCTTTGGTTTCACCATGTCCCGTACACTCAACGGCTCAAGTCGGGGAAGACAGTCATACAGCACTTCTATGACGCGCATTACGAAGGTTCCGCTGTAGCACAAACTTTTGTGAAGCAATGGGAGTCGTTGAAAGGAAAGGTCGATATGGAGCGGTATGAGCATGTGCTTTTTCGGCAAGTTTTCCAGGCTGGTCATTCCCTCGTCTGGCGGGACTCGATCAACGAATTCTACCACAATCTTTCCGAGATCCCAGATGATCTGAGGCGTGTCGGAAATCATCCATACCGCCTCGAGGCTGAAGACATGAGACTTGTTGGATACAAGCCATATAGCGTCAGTCCTTTCGAAACAGCATCAGGATATACTGCTATTGTCACCACGTCGAACAGCAGCGTAGGTGTTGCGACTGCAAATATAACCTTTGCTTCAGGAACGTACGATGTGGCAGTCAACTATTACGACCTCATTGGTGGGAAAGCTCAGTACCACCTTGAGATTGGGAATCGCACGATAGGCGCATGGACGGGAGATTTGGAGGACAAACTGGGTCATACGCCATCAATCTATCTTGACGGTCATTCGGCGACCCGCATCACGTTCAAGGGCGTCGAAGTTAGGCGTGGGAACATGGTGAAGATTACAGGGCAACCGAACGGCATCGAGCCTGCGCCCATCGACTACATATCCTTCCTACCACCCGGGATTGTCGATTGACGAGGCGTCGAGAACACTGGCATCGTGTATGAGATCCAAGCCATTTATAGGACAATAACCGTGTTTCATCTCCAAATCTGATTTTCGTATCCGCTGCCCAGTCGGCATCATTTCCATTACAAGGATCCCCTGCTCATGTCTCGCATTGCCTAACCCATAACAGTCAGACGAAACTGATGTCCGCCAGCCACACATGGCCGACCCAATCTCAGTGATTATTTGGTGGCTTTCATCCGGTGAAATGTCACTCCAGCTTCGCTGCGCGTTGACACTGTTACTGCATGGCCCAAGATCTAGATCGAAGCGTGGCTTCACAGCTTCCTTAACAGTTTTTGCTCGTTGATTCCTGCAATACGTGTCCAACGCTTGGACGATCGCGTTTCGCTTCCTCCGGCGTCATGGAGCGTGCGGCGCAATCTCATAACCCCGGATCCCATCACCGCTACTCCAGGTGTGACGGCCGGCTGCTTTCAGCCACAGGGGCTGCAAATCTTTCGTGGAGATATCTGTTTTCCTTCAATACAATCGTTGGAGGATACGGTCTTTTGTTGTAGCTTTTCTCTACCAACTCTGAGCGTTCCAAGCTCCGTTTCTGCAGCCTCATGCCCCCTTTACTGAGCTAGCTATCCTCTTTCGGCACGGCAAATGCCTCACTCCAGCACGATCGCTGCCAGATGCGCTGCGCTTAGCACATCAATTGCTCAGGCAAGCAATTGGACTTCGATTCAAGGCGTGCACCTGCTGATACCCATTTAGGTCATTCCAGATATCTGTAGCTTTGCGCGGCGAGTGCGCGATTCCAGACACGACCTAAATGCCATCAACAATGATCTCTTAATCATCAGGACTGGACTTGGTGTTGCACAAGACGACTTCTCCGCTTCTGGTGCCAAACTGCCCACCTCACTTGTTGATGCCGTGTCGCAAATTCTTGACTCTTGTGATGATACAAGCGAGCGATTACACAAAGCTTTCCTGAAGTTATCGTGTAGTAGCGCCCCAAAAAGCGACTGGCAAGTGTTCAAAGATGGACTTTTGGTCAACCTACAGCATGATCTTAATGGAGCGACAATTGTGTTGGAGCTGGCTCTTGACTATATTGCTTTGTGAGTGCCTCGGTTGTGGAACTTCCCAGGGCACCAAGCTGACACTTACCGTGATAGATTTGGTCAACAAGACACCCTCGACTCACTCTTGAAGTGCTACGTTAGTGACCTCATCACAGCCAGTGATGAGTTGCTGAAAAGAACAGACAAGGAAGAGATCCATATCAACCTAACAGCACGTGATAGGCTGCCTTCGCTCCTTCAGGCGATTCGTCTCCTTCGTTCATGCATCACAGCAATCTCGCGTGAGGTAGCAGTGGCATCGTCATCGTCGCCGCTATTAACGAAGAGGACGATCACTCCACGACCAGATTCACTGGAACCTTCATTGGGCGAATCGCGACGCAGTGGGAGGATTAGTCCTCCTCAAAGGATCTCGTCGGATTCTACTGCGAGCAAGAGTATCGGGACATGGCTTGCAGAAGTTCCTTCTTATGACGATGCGCCACCTCTAACGCACTCAGCCATTCGAAGAGTGACCGAAGATACATATAGCAGGCGGCCATCACGCAGCAACATGACTCCATCACGTGGAACTTTTTATACCGACGATGGTGTCTCCACGAACCGGACATTAATTCCACCCGAAGCGCGAGTAAGGAAATCACGCAGCTGGTGCTCTAATCTGACGTTCTTGAATCACGAAAAACCAATAATGAAGGCAACCGAGATTTCGAGGTACTCAGCTACCATGTCCAGCTCAGATGTATCGGTTTTCCATAAAAAAATCACGTCAGACAAGATCGCTGTAGCAAAAGGAAACAGAAAGGATCTAAATGTCGACCATAGAGTGGGCGTTGACCGCATCTTGGCGAACATTCCGGCGGAGGTGACGGCAGCTGAGGTCGAGCAGATACTGTGGGAAGGAGCCAATCCCATGGTAGTTCACCCAGACTTTGGGTACTTCTTCATCAGAGCAGCACACGAGCTCTCGCCCGACGTACTCAAGGTTCTGATGGATTTTGGGGCTGATATCACCCGAACAAACTCCTCCTCAAGTCGATACTACTCTGCAATGCACGCTGCGACCGCGGGCCGACAGCTAGGCACTGTGAAGTATCTCGTATCACTTGGGCATTCGATCGACATTTCGAACAACGCTGGCGAAACGCCTCTGCATCTCGCTGTGAAGACACATGGAGCATTTGAAGTGGCGAGGTATCTGGTGAACTTGGGAGCGGATGTTAATCAAGAGTCCCACAACGGTGATACTCCATTACAAGCGACAGTCACATCAATGGCTCTAGAAGGCAAGGAAAGGAGCATGTTTATCGGGTTGTTGCTGGCGCATGGAGCGGAAGGTGAAGTGAATAGAGACTTGGAAGGCCTGAGAGGAAATTCGAAAGGAAGGAGCGTGTTGGGTATTACCTGAAGAGCCTGGATTCTTACACATGATTCGACGCACTCACTGGACGCTTCGAGCTTCGATTATCACAAGTCTTGCACTATCTACTCTCGAGTAGCCGACACACTGAGCACGATTTTGTCTTCCACGCAGAAGATGCTCCAACACTGTTATTCACTAAGCATGTACACCTTCACATACGGAAACGCGAGCTCCACTCATGCTCTTAAATGCTATACATCACTGGCATCATCGCTTGATGGACGACTTTTCCCGCTTCTCCCGCGGCCCTCGAACAGCTTGACAAATATACTACGACCCACGAAACGAAGTTGTCCACCGAGACTAACTTGACACACCCAATCTCCGTTCATGAGGCCTCAGTAACTCTATTGAATGCTCTTCTTGAGTCCTCTTGCAAGTATTCAAACTCCTTGCTTAGCTCGTATCCAGTGGCCTTTACCTACTTCCTAGCCTCGGTATCGAAATCACTGTATTATATTTTAAACACCTTGTACCCACCAGGACTACATATAGTAGTAGGTAGCTCTGAATTACCCATGGCTACTACATACTAAACACTACAAAAGAAGTTTAGATCTGTTGAGCGCCGTGTATACCTTCTAGCCCGTCAGCGAACTTTATAGTACTAGGTTTCGAATAATATGTAGCCGCCATGACCACACTTTGAACTTTTTTTGGGCCACGTCCAGATGTTTGGCGTGACATTGTCCTCCCTGAAAATTTTGATAATTCCTTCATGAGGTAAATCCCTGTACCCACCACTGAGCAAACGTCTCCTGGGCTACTGATGCGGTATGGGACGCGGGTGTCGAGGGTAACGGGCGAGAGTTCGTCTGACATGCTGTCCTCTGATGTGTGAATGATGTGTAAAGTCGTTTCGAAGGCGCAGGAAGAAGGTGATGAGTACAGGGTTGTGTAAGACA
Source organism: Neocucurbitaria cava (assembly GCA_027946455.1). Lineage (NCBI taxonomy): Eukaryota > Fungi > Ascomycota > Dothideomycetes > Pleosporales > Cucurbitariaceae > Neocucurbitaria > Neocucurbitaria cava. Next base: position 1,209,184 of record JAPEUY010000011.1, read on the forward strand.
AAAATCTAAAGCTCTATAGCGACGCAGTCGTTCTGTTCGCGGTAGCAATTCATGTGTGAGATACACATTCCGTGCGCTTGACTAACTGGATTACGGTGGCACTCCAGCTTAACTAAATCGCATCATTGAAATGGAGAAGAGCCAGGTCCTTCGGAAAGGAGAAGCCAATACCCTACTGCTGCAGAACGGGAGCTGGATCTTGTATGGTGATTCGGTTATTTTGATTTCGATTGAGCTTCTCAGTCTATGTCTATTAATGTCTATTCAATCATCCCTAGGCACTTTCAAAAGTTCTCACCCAGCTCGTGCTGGCCTAAACTTAATGAATCCCCAACTTGAACCCTCCCGGAACATTCTTCTGGAAAAAGCCCTCCGGATCATACTTTCCACTGACATCCCGCAAGAACTGTACCGACTCATCTCCATAGCTCTCAATCACCTTCTGCGACCCATAGCTGTAGTTCATGAACCGATATCTCGCTGCTTTCCCCTTGGCTTCCGCTGCCTTGTCGACAGCCTCAATCAGGTCCAATGACGTCTGCACGATTTTCTCGTCATCCTTGCTCTCAGACCACACCGGGTTGATCAGGACGTTGATGTACGGGCCATCGTCAGCAGGAATACCCAGGGCGTTCTGTCCCGCTTCAGCGGATCTCCGGAGCATTTGCGCAGTCATCGGCTGCAAAACAATCGAAAAGGCTAGGTCTTTGCATCCCTGGATTGGCTCGATGGCTTTCCGGAAGAGCTCTTGTACACCAACAAGAAGATCGAGGTCTGGCTTGATAGAAGTGGTGAAGTAAAGGTTCCGTCCGCCGTCGACGCTGAAGCTAGATTGCTCAGCCGTGAACTCTACTAACGATGCTTCCCGTAGCGATGAATTGAGTCGTGGTTGAATTGCTGTAAATTCGGAAAGAGACGCTGGTCCAGGTTCTACTGTCGAATGGTTTGCGTGGTACAGACTCAGTACGGTGAGTTCTCCACCCATCATTGCAGCCCATCCCATTGACAGCAATAGATGCGCGTCGGGATCTGGAGTCGGTGAAGTGACGTAGTTTTTAAGAGCGCGCGCGGCATCTGGGTAAGATGTTCCGGGGTGAACCGTCATGCCACCCCATAGCTTGCCCAGCGGGAAAGTGGGAAGGTCTATTTTGGTGACAATGCCGAAGTTGTTGCTACCGCCTTTCAGCGCGGTGAAAAGATCTGGGTTAGTGGTCTTGTTGGCGTTCACGATTTCGCCCGAGGCAAGCACGACCTCGAAGTTGGAAACCGCATCACAAACAAAGCCGTGTCGTCCTGAGAAATAAGATAGTCCACCTGAACGACATGTCAATGTTTTGTTCAAATTCAAAAATGAGTTTGATCGACTTACCGCCGAGAGTCAAGCCAATGGCGCCTACCCGCGAGACGCGACCACCGATCGTTGCAAGGCCTTCAGCTGCGAGAGTCTCGTAAACATTGCCCCATCGCTCTCCAGCTCTTATTGATACTGTGCTCTTTTCTGTGTTCACCGTGACCCCTGTCAAGTTGCGCATATCGATCACAAGGCGATCCTCCAAATTAGCGGCGCCCTTCCAGGGAGTATGGCCTCCGCCTCGGACTCCAATCTCAGCGTTGCAGTGTACTGCTTCTCGCACCAGTCGTGCTACCTTGTCTACTGACTCTGGGCACGCAATGGACGATGGTGTGATATCGTTGTTGAAGGCTGTGAAATACGATTTGTTGCGCTCCTTGAACCCTGTCGCGTTTCGCTGCAAAGTTGCGACCGTCATATTGCAACACTGTGAGTCCTTGAGTGAGATGTCAGAGCTGAAGAGCAGACAGCAATCTTGTTTTTGGAGTGAGGTTCGTCCTGCTATGGCACTGCTTGTGCTGGCAACGAGCATGCATATGCCCAGCAAAGATGTACTATGCATGGTTGTTATAACTAGTACTGCATCAGTCTGAGTCGTTCCACTTCGTTAGTAACCGCCAAGGCTGAACCGCAATGCAAGATAAATGTGTAACGGTGACGGGTCGCTTGTGTGGCTTTCATTCCCATGCGCAGGTCGCGCACCACGTGGCATGATCATTCGCATCATCGGTGCGCGAACTGAGATTGAATCATTTCACAAGTAACAAGGCATCACAAGCTCACCTTGGCACAGCGGCACAGCACTGATAACAACGTGCGGGATGTTTTGTGAAAGGTTCGGGCACTACCCGTGCTCGCTTCAACCCCAGTGAATGCACGGTGCCCAATTCGGACTAGTTTAATCCGTCGGTGACCGAGGAAATCAAGAACGACCAAGGGTGCCTGCCAACGAATAGATTGTCACCGGCCTGCGCCGCAATGTAAACTTAAATAGGTACATCTTCACGGCTTCCTTAGACTAGGATTATGCGGCTAAAAGAATAGTGCAAATATGAGATGCGGGCGCAGCAGACCCCACTCGGTCCCTCCTCAACACGCAAGACACTGGTAGCGCGGAGAGCCGGCTGATTCTGCACCTTCGCGATTGGATGATGAATAAGATTCACGTTGTACATACGCAAAAGTTTACATGCACAGGCTTTGAGTGGTAAAATTTGTGAAGACGTGTTTTGCTAGAGCTAGAGCGATAGGAGCGTGGCCTGATTCAGAACGTGGGTGTTAATTCGTACGGCGGAATGTGACCCTCTTCCGACAGGTGATCCTGATACTCAGTTTTTGATATTGGTTCCAAGAACAGGGGTATGAGATATCGCACGAACTTGCCCACGTGTAGGAGAGGATCCACTAGGTGACGATCCTAAACGGGAATAGTGCCTGCACTGCTTGGTACTAGAATGCTACCTGCATGGAATCACTGTGCACGCTTGGAAGACCCATACAGAACCTCAAACCTGACAGCCCTTTACCCCAGGTTACACATAGTAACACAATCGAGTACGCGCCAACGCCATGGAAAACGCGCCTAGCAATCTCGGAACAGTCCTTGTCTTTGGCGGTGGCGGCTTCCTAGGCGCTGTCGCGGTCGAGAAGTTGCTCGAGACAAAGTGCTGGACTTCAATCGTGGTGGCCAGCAGGAACCCTAAGCAACATCTACCAAACGTATCGTATCGCAAGGTCGACATCTGCGACGAGAAGAGCGTCCAAGCACTAATCGACGATGTGAAGCCACGCCTGGTAATTCACTTGGTCTCACCTCACTACAATGCCGAACCCAAACTACTCTACGACTGCAACGTCAAAGGCACAGCGAATTTCATCAAAGCCTGCCAGGAAAGCCCTCACGTCAACGCACTACTGTACACATCATCCAACCGAGTAATCTCAAACAGACCCCCAGCCATCCTCACCGAAGACCAAATCACGTTATTCACCGAATCCAGCAACACGCATGCATACTGCAAAACCAAAGCTATCGCAGACCGCATGGTTCTCGACGCAAACGGACCATCCCTCAAAACAGCAATCCTGCGCGTTCCCATTGTGTACGGAGGACGGGACCAGCACATGGAGATCGTAATGGACTTTCTGGACAACGGGCAGCAGAAAATACAACTCGGCGACAACAAAGCGTTTTTCGAAATCGTCGGCGTGGATAATGCTGCGCACGCTCATGTTCTCGCGTCGAAAGCCCTGCTTGCCGCCCCAGCCTCACCTGAGAAAAATATTGCGGGCCATGCGTTCTCCATCACGGATGGGAATCCAATGCATTGGTATGATTTTGCTAGAAAGGTCTGGGCGGAAGCAGGCGACAAGACGAAGTTGGAGGATGTCAAAGTCGTTCCGTTTTGGCTTCTCTCTTTCGTTGCGGTGTCGTGGGAATGGACGTTGTGGTTGTGCACGTTTGGCATGATGCGGGCGACGGAGTTTAATTGGTATAATATCAATACGCTGAAGGAGGGGAACTGTGTGTTGGATATCTCGAAAGGGGAGAGGATGCTGGGGTATAGTCCAATTGTGTCGACAGAGGAAGGGATTCGGAGAGCTACGAAGAGAGCGCTGAGTGAACGGAAGAAGGCTTAGTTGAGATGGGTGATGAATTGATAGGCAACAATATGTACCATGACAAGAAGCTTGTCGATCGCTATTATGAACAAAACATGTTTAAGAAAAGATGATTCATGTCCAGCATTTCTTCCTTCAATAGCGTTACTTCCTGCGAGATAAAAGAAAATGTCTTCGGTATCATAACAAAGGAGAAACTAAGAAATTTGACGGCTCACACACGCGCCATCTAAACTCTCTATAACAAAAGAAGAACTTCCACCTGAAAAAAGAAAACCCAGATAGAGAGACGAACGAAAATCAGAAACCACAATTAAGCACACCGTGGCGTAAACCGCACCTGCGTCCTCTCAGCAGGCAACACATAACTCCTCCAAATACTCGCCCTCTCCGCCCTCTCATCCACAAGCTCAACCTCATAATTCACCATAATATGCTCGAGCACCAACTTCATCGCAACGCTGGCGTAGAACCGTCCAGGGCACACGACACCACCAATACCCCAGCTATGATAATGCGGCGAGATATCCGTGAGCTTCGAAGGGCCCTCAGGTTGCAGCGCTTTCCTTACACCCTCAGGCACAACCGCCGACTCAGACACGAACCTGAAGCCGCTGAACCTCAGTGCATCAGGGAAGTACTGATCATCGTGCAGAATCGCCTTCGCAGGGACAACCGTCCACGCACCCTTCGCCACTTTCGTGCCGTCCGAGTAGTAGAAGTCCTTGAGTGCTTGGCGTCGCCCGGACATGGCTTCCATGGGGTTGTGGCGCGTGGATTCTTTGATGAAGGAGTCGAGGAGGGGTAGGCCTTGGGTCGTTTGCATGAATTTGGAGAATTCGGCGCTGCTTAGCTCGTCTCGGAGCGGCGAGAGGTACTCCTTGTAGAGGCAGAGGTCGTATAGGGCGTAGGAGGTTGTTGCGGAGAGGGCGTGCACGGAGCCGAACCAGATGGCGATTACTTCGTAGGTTACGCGGCGGGCGGTCCAGTTTAGTTCTTTGGGGGCTGTATCAATGATCCAGGTTACGAGGTCGCTCTGGGGTGAGAGGTTAGTTTGTGTGTCTTGGGAGAAAAGTGGTGACGTGGTTTTGTTGGAGTTGGACTTACGGGAGCAGGTGTGGAAATCAGACCGGCTTCCCTGTCGGCCTTCTCTTGTAACCGTCTCTCGACAACTTCGTTGATCATGGTGAATACGGTGGCTTGGATTCCACCTTGGTTCTTGAAGAATGTTCCGACCCAGCTAGAGTGGATAAGTCAGCAATGTAGGAAAGATGAACTGAAGGTTTCTTACTTCTTCATGAAGTTTGGTGTGATGCGGAGTACCTCAGCGGCAATGACTACAAGCTCGTTGTACTCCAAGACGTTCTTCATGAAGACCTCGTTTTGGGCTAGCTCGTCTCCGAAGAATGCATATCCGTTTAGATCGCACATGACTTTCTTGATTAACGCCGGCGCTGGCAGGGCTTTGCTACCATCTGCTCGGGTCAGCTACTTCGAATGCACAACACACCAACTAGCCACTTACCGGAAGCGGACTGGACTCTGCTGAACTCTCTGTCGAACGATCTCTTAATGTTGACGCGCATGTTTGGCATGATGTCTCGCATTCTTTCAGGGAGTAAAGTGCCGACAGCCTTGACATAACCGATGCCCTCTGCACCTCGCTCGTCTAGCCAGTTGTGCCCAAGCATGGTGTATGCTGGCTGGAACATTTGTCGCGTAGCAGCAAAAAACGAGAGCTCATCTTTCTTCGCCCTCTGGATCTCCTTGAGATGCTGCTTTGAACTGATGAAAACATGGTCATGATCGGGTCCGGCTACACTGAAAGCACCTCCTTTAGCCTGTCATCCGTCAGTCTCTGATTCCAATCTAGTTGCTGTGATGCGGTGTTACCTTTGTGTATGCTTCCGACATCATCGGTGCCCCACAAAGGAGGAACTTCCATCGCAAGTACAAGTCGACGATCCAACTTAACGGTCCCCGTGGAAGTGATATAGTCTGGTAGCAGCAGATGAGCGTCACCAATGCACCGCCAAGAGCGCAGCCAAGCGCTTCTACCACTGGGAAAGGCGTGCTGAACACGTCCATACCAACAGTGATCATCTTTAGGTCTGTGGTGAGAAATGTTGGATGTGATCTTCAAGGGTAGAGTAGAATCTAGACAAACCGAATGAAGGTGAATATATCGAAGACCGAGGGAATGGATGGACCCAGACTATAACTCAGCTAGTGGTGAGCTTGAAATGCCAATATCCGTCCGTAGATAATAAAGATATCGAAAGTTCATCCAGAGACTGACTATGGGAAGCCCGAGCCCTGCCTGCTGCGCTGCCGTCTTTCTCGGCCCCAGCCACGCTGCCGCAGTCCAGTCACTGCCTCCATTTGCGCAATGTGATTTGCCTTACTGTACGCGCCCTAGGCACAGCCAATCTGAGACGAGCCTCGTTCACGCGTTTGATTGCTTAAGGACGATGCTCCGAGGTGCGTCCGTACTATGATGACCCTGCTATCTACGTGGCTTGGAGAAGAACCATGTCTAAAACGAGCCAGCATGGAGAATTCCTGCTTCAGATCTTGGATATCCCCATTATTCTACCCAAAACGTGCCTGTGGCGTTACCGGGTTTGCTTCGGTCCCCGATACCCTCGCTCTGATCAGTTTAGCGTCAAGGCTGGAGCATAGGCCTATGGGAGAATTTCGAGGCTTCATACTGTTCGAACTACAGCTGTGAGCGGCCCGTTGATCGCATCTTTGCCCTGAAAGACCGCAACTTAGCAGGAGACGGCTCATCAGTCCGGCAGATATTGTCTGTAGTCTGCAACTCCAAGTGGTAACGGGTGAGTTTTGCTGCCCGTCAACCCGGTCTGCATCGTCGCCTTGACCGAGACACGCATGCCGAACTATCAGATTAAGATAATCCAGGCATGACCATTAGCATTCCACAAAAGACTTGCAGGGATCTAAAAACTCCAAGGCTGAATGTACACAGTAGTGAGCGCTACGCAGTGCTCATTGATCAAACAAGGAGCGTTCCACCAGATCTTTCCATACGAGCTGCACGCGAAAAGGCTGAACACAGTAGTGATTCGTACATGCATGTCATTAACGGGGTTTGCTGACATGACAAGTACCTATCTGATCAGAGCTGACTGTGCCGTGACTATCGGATGGCGGAGTAACAGCGGATAGCATACCGTGAATGCAGGTGCAAGCGACGCGGCGGTGGCTCCAGCCGTTGACCTGGTGGCGCTACGATGTGTGGGTACTCCAGCTGGGCGCTGTCCTTAGGCAGAGCTTCGGGGATCTTAGCTTCGGGGACTATCAAAGCTTAGCAAAGCCACAGTGTATGCTTTTTACGGTCTCTGATCCCCACCAGGAACAATGTTGTCGCGTTATCGCTGCATGACATTTCGAAAACTTGGTTAGCCATCTAGGTACCTTCCATCTTGTAGGTGGATATTCTCCAGAAAGTGCCCGCTCGTGCCGCAATTTGCGACGTTCCCGATTGCTCGGTTCTTGGCCAAACTACCCCGGCATGTCCGCGCTGTTCCTGGAATTATGTTACCCGCGATAAAGGCTATATCGTCGGATCCGCGCAGTAGCATTCCGAAATTACCTGGAATCGTCTGTGGACCTTGTGCTACAAGAGGGGCCTTGCTGGGCCCATTTGCTATGCGATATAGCCGGGACGCGTATATCACGGCACAGTCAGATAAATTAGCATCCAATGAGGTGAATGCACGGGTTGCGTGGTCGCCAAAACTGTATTCTTGACAACGACCCGCTGATCTTAGTAAAGCAGGGCCGTTTTGTTGACCCATGTCCGGATTTAGCTCCCTGTGGCAGCTAGCGCTAAGAATAGCTGCAGCCGTGTTTATGCACCAGCTGCTGTTAGCGTCGAGGCAGCGCTATCTGATCCTACTGTGATTGTCGCTGAGCTGTACATGCGAATTCGCCCCACTGTTTAATGGTCTCCTGGACCTGTTCATCCGATATACGGCCATTATCAGATGATGGACGGATAAGGGTTCGGATCAAATATTCCGGGTTTGCGAACAGGAGCTTAGAACAGAAGGTGAGAGATGAACGTGTTTTGGTACTTGATCGATTTCACCCACTCAGGGTCATGATTTATGATCATACATGATATCTACCGAAGCGAAGGGTCGCCATATGCAGGGTCGTCGTAGTCAGTCGGCACGAGCTGCGTGAGCACTTAGAACAGCTTGAAACCTCCACTGACAGCTTTTTGGAAGAAGCCTTCCGGATCATACTTCTGACTGACCGCTTGCAGTTGCTTCTTGATCTCAGGACCGTATGAGCTGATTGGGTCTTGTCCTGGGAACGAATAGTTCATGTACGTATACGGTGACAGTTGTCCCATCGCCTCCGCCTCCTTCTTGATGTCTCCAAGCACCTCTTTGTTAGCCTTGATCACGGCGTCGTCATCCTTGGTGTCGCTCCACGAAGTATACAGCAGGAAAAGGACGAGAGGGCCGTCGTTTGCATCGAGACCCAGTGAGTTACCGGTGCTCGCTTTGAGTAATGAGACTGGGTAGGGTTCGTATGTGGCGGCATAGATCAGTCCAGCAACTGACTTGATCGGCTCGAAGCCTTTGTTGAACTTTTCCAAAGTCATCTTGAGCACTTCAGCATTTGCCTTTAGCGTTGTAGTCAAGTAGATAACCCTGTCATTTATCAGTCAGACTGGGAAATGTAACATATTTAACTGAGTCAGCGCACCTCTTCTTGTACTCGGATTGCTCGGATTGCTCATTCGCCAACTCTGACACTGTAGCGACACGGAGCGTATCGACTTGAGGTATTCTCGGCTCTACGTCTGTAAAAAGAGAGAATCCCTCTGGCTTCTCTGGCTTGGTGTACGTGGGATCGTTCATACACATCATGCCACCAAGCTCTGCCGCATAACCGATGTTGATCCGCACCTGGGCTCTAGGATCTGGATTGGGGCCGTTGAGGTATTCTGCAATGCCTTCGAGCTGCTGTGGAAAACTCGCAGGGAAGTACATGAACTTGCCACCCCACATCTTGCCCTGCTTGAAGGTCGTGAAGTCGAAGCGGGTGATGATGCCGAAGTTGCTGCCGCCTCCGCCTTTCAATGCCTTGAAGAGGTCACTGTGTTCTTTTGCGTTTGCGCCAACAACATCTCCGCTAGCGAGAACAATTTCATAGTTGACGACATCGTCCGCAATGAATCCTCGCTCAGACGAGAAGAAGGAGATACCACCTGTCACTCAAGATTAGTAAAGTCAGCGCGCTAGGAACTTCTTGAAGACTTACCATGTGTCGAAAGGCCACCAATACCGCCAGTGCCCGCTCGGCTGCCGCTTACTGCGAGGCCTTCAGGCTCGAGCTTCTTATACACCTCACCCCAAGTCTCACCAGGAGATATGGAGACGAAAGTTTTGTCTTGACTCAGTTCAATGCCCTTGAAGCGTCGCAGATGAATTGTGATGCCTCCCGCAACATTGGCTACGCCTGCTGCTGGTTGCTGGCCTCCACCGCATATGGCTATGGGAACTTTGTTGTCGAAGGGCTTCAGAGCTTTCAGGATCGCAGCCACGTCGTCTTTAGTGGAGGGCAGGGCGAAAGCGGCCGGCTCGAGGTCACTCTCGACAGTTGAAAGGTAGCTGCGGCTGATCTCCTTGTACTCGTCGGACCCTGGGAGGACGACTAAGCTGGCGGAGATTGCCTTGAGGGCTTGAATGGCCTCGGAAACACTCATTGTGAATGATCTTGTTGCTGGTAAGCCTAGAGAAAGCAACTTCCTCGGTCAGAAGCCTTAGTACAGTCGAAGGCGCCTGTAAGTGCAAAGGAAGGCAAGCTGTTCAAGACTGTGGAATCGTGCCTTTGTGTGTTTGAGGCGCGTACCTAGGCCTGGGCACGGACTAAAACAAACGCTCAGCCTCCCGTCGCGCGAACGGCAGGGGCTGCCCGGGGCCCAAGGCAAGAGCGATGCGGCATGCGCCGAACTGGACAGCAACAGTCAACGATGGTGCGATTCTGTAGATTAAGCGGCGCAGTCTCTGGGACGTGGTGCGTTGTTAGCGGCCTCTGCCCCATTGGCGCATGAGGTGTGACGATCTGCGAGCGGGGCTTTGCGCTACGGGATACAAGCAATGCCCCCACCGCGACCCCTGCACATAGCAGGGATGATAATGCCCGAGACAAGCCACGGGGTGAATGAATGCGAATGAAGGAGAGTGATGATTGTCTTTAGCGGTCTTGTCGGCTGATTCAATCAAAGATAGCTGCAGCCTCGTGTTCTGCGACCACTGCGGTTAATGCGCCGCCCGCACCTTCCTTCCCACCACTGATCGCCCGCTAGTGCTAGTGGCGCTTTCCCTCTGCGGGTGGCTTTGTTTTCGTCCGCTATCTATCTCTGGTACATGTGAATGCGCTCGCTCACCTCCAGCAGCATTGCACTCGTAGCTGAGCATGGCGACCGCCACCGAGAAGAAGGGCGCGCGCAGCGTCGAAGAAGAGCTCCAAGAGCTCAACCCCCAAGGAACCGCCATCTCCGACTCAAGCAAGCACAGGTACCTTCCCGACCAGCAACCTGGTCAACATCAGTTATTGACCGATAGAGCAGCGACAAAGATACAACAAGCGTTGCATTCCACAATGTCCATGTACACGGCTTCTCGCAGCGAACCGACTACCAGAAGACGGTCGCCAGCTTCCTTTCCGCCTATGTTCAGCTTGCCTTGAATGAAGTTCGGCGCAGACCTGAAGCTCGAATCGATATCTTGAAAGGCATCGATGGTGTTGTGATGCCTGGAGAGATGCTCTTAGTGCTTGGGAAGCCTGGGAGCGGCTGTACTACTCTCCTCAAAACACTGGCTGGACAGACACATGGTTTCAACATTGATCAGCAGTCAGCTTTCAATTATCAAGGTCGGCTCACATTCGACATGATGAAGAAATAGTCGCTTACCATGCCCAGGAATTCCTCGAGAGGCTATGCATGGCAGATTGCGAGGGAAATGCGTCTATCAAGCTGAACTGGATTTCCACTTCCCAACCCTGACTATGCGCGAGACCCTGGAATTTGGCGCTAGTGCGCGAAACTGCGGCCATAGTCGCAAAGACATTCAACAAAACGCCGAATCGACAGCGACACTGCTGGGACTATCAAAGGCTCTTGATACGAAGCTGGGAAACGACTTTATTCCCGGTGTTAGTGGAGGCGAGCGAAAGCGTGCAAGTATCGCGGTATGTCTTCTACCTTTGTCTAAAGTACATCTAGCTGAGACATCGTAGGAAATTCTTGTGGGAGACAGCAATTTCCAGTGTTGGGATAACAGTACAAGAGGACTGGACAGTTCAAATGCGTTAGACTTTGTCAAGACCCTGCGTCGAGAGACGACCCAACGCCGCTCGGTAGCCGTAGTTACACTGTACCAAGCGAGCGAAGATATCTATCAAGTACGTGCACTTCATGGATCAACTGCCTTAGTCGGTCTAACTGTTACTAGCTTTTTGACAAAGTCCTTGTTCTTCATGAAGGTCACCAGATCTATTTTGGTCCTACCCAAGAAGCTAGATCGTACTTTACTGACCTTGGCCTCACTTCCCGTCACTGGTCCACTACACCCGACTTTCTCACCTCGGTTACCAAAGCGGAAGACCGCCTCATACGTGTGGATTTCCCAGGCCAGGTACCGAACTCCGCCGAGGAGTATGCAAGTACCTGGGCATTATCTCCAGCTAGGGCAAGACTACGGCAACAAATCCATGAATACAATGCAAGCTTTCCACTGGCGAATGCAGACGCGCTCATTAGAAGCAAGGGAACTACGTCTTTGCTACCATATGCAGTATCTATTCCAAAACAGATATCGCTGTGCGTATCACGAGGTTTCTTGAGACTGAAGAATGATCTGAATGCCCCGATCTCTGCGCTTATCGGCAATCTAGTCATCTCATTGATTCTCGGAAGCATGTTCTATAATATGGCTGAGGATACGAATAGCTTCTTTGGACGAGGAGTCCTTCTCTTCATCACGATATTTCTCAATACTTCTCTCGCTGGGTTTGAGGTCAGCGTCTTTCTCCTGGTTTTGTATGAAATTATGCTAACTCCAGCATAGTGTATTGCCATTTGGGAAATCCGACCAATGATTGAAAAGCACCTCCGTTATGCGTTCTACCGGCCTTTAGCTGAAGCTGTTGCGTCGGTTCTCGTAGATTTTCCGAACAAGCTCCTGCTCACCTTCGTCTTCAACATTCCGCTTTACTTTCTCGCGAATCTTCGTCGGACACCTGGAGCCTTTTTCACCTTCTATCTCTTTGCATTAGTCGCTCTCCTCAATGGCTCGATGATCTACCGAGCAATGGGTGCGATGTCACGCACTCTGGAAGGCTCACAACCGCCAGGTGCCGTGTTCGCTTTGCTCCTTGTGCTCTATAGCGGTTTCGTTGTACCATTCGGCGAGATGCGGCCATGGCTGAAATGGTTCTCGTACATCAATCCGGTCTATTACGGTTTCGAGAGTCTGGTCATTAACGAGTTCTCTGGGCGAACCTTCTCTTGCGCCAAATACATTCCAGATGGACCGGATTATAACGATGCACCACTCAACCAGAAGGCCTGTGCAGCCGTTGGGTCTACACCAGGATCTGATATCACCTTTGGCGATGCGTACATGTACGAGACTTGGGGCTATCAAGAAAAGCACCTTTGGAGGAATCTCGGTATAATGATTGCGCTTATGGTCTTTTATGGATCTCTTTACGTGATCTGCTCTGAGGTTATCTCGCTGCAACCTTCGCGTGGGGAGATATTGCTTTTCCCGAAGCAGAAGATCAAGAGCGGTCGTATCGCGAATGACGAAGAAGCTCAGCCTACGTCGTTCGTCCCGAATCAAGGCATGGATCAAGTTCGTGAAAAGTCGGAAGTCTATGATGCAGGTCATATGATAGACAGTGACGCCGCTACCTTTGTCTGGAAGGATCTGAGTTACGAGATCAAGGTTGGTAAGACGTCTAAACGAATTCTTGACAATATCGAAGGCTGGGTTAAGCCACGGACTATGACTGCTTTGATGGGAGCTTCTGGTGCGGGTAAAACAACTTTACTCAACGTTCTAGCGGACCGAACAACTACGGGAGTGATCACCGGAGAGAAGCTCGTCGCGACGCACTTCCAAGGCCTTGCCTTTGCGCGACGTGTCGGCTACGTTCAACAGCGAGACTTGCATCTCAATACGATGACCGTTCGAGAAGCGCTCGAATTTAGTGCACTCATGCGTCAGCCAACCAAGTACTCCGAAGCGCAAAAGCTACATTGGGTTAAGACAGTTATCTCTCTGCTCGACATTGAAAGAGATGGTTTTGTGGATGCGGTGATTGGCATACCAGGAGAAGGTCTCAACATTGAACAGCGAAAGCGGGTCACGATTGGTGTGGAGCTCGCAGCTCGGCCTGACCTTCTTTTGTTTCTCGACGAACCAACGAGCGGTCTCGATAGCGATTCCTCCATGTCTATCATCAAGCTCCTTCGTCGGCTTGCTGATCACGGTCAGGCTATTCTCTGCGTCATTCACCAGCCATCTGCGCCGCTACTTTCGCATTTCGATCGCCTCTTACTACTGTCTGAAGGCAAATCACTTTATTTCGGAGACCTTGGGAGGCAGTTCGACACCATGGTGAACTACTTCGAGCGCCACGGGGCTCGACATTTGAAAGCCACAGAGAACCCAGCTGAATGGATGATAGATGTTTCTGGCCGGTCTGATGGAGCAGGCGAGGGTCCAAAGAACTGGACTGAAGTATGGAGCACATCACCCGAGCGAGCCGCGGTCCTGAAAGAATGCGAAGCCATGCAAGAAGAACTTGCTGCAGCGTCTGCAGAAGGTGATGGGGGACTATCGACCGAGTTCGCTACATCGCTGTGGCATCAGTTTCGCGTGGTTACTGAGAGAGCATTCTCGCACGACTGGCGCTCTCCAACTTATATCTGGTCCAAGCTGTTTAGCACATTCGGTGTTGTAAGTTTTGCTGAGTCAGAGAGTCCCGGAGAGTATTAACGTATGTGCAGACATTTATCAACGGCGTCTCGTTCTGGAAGTCTGGAGTCACACCCCAAGCGATTCAAAACCAAGTCTTCTCCTTGTTCATCCTCACTACGATCTTCGGCGCCCACGTCCAGCTCATCATGAAACGCTTTCACGAGAATCGCACGCTCTACGAAATCCGCGAGCGCCAGTCACGTACTTATTCCTGGGTTGTGTTCTTGACTTCCAACATCATCGTGGAATTAGTCTCGCAGACAATCGTTAGCGTAATCGCTTTCGTGTGCTGGTACTACCCGCTCGGCATGTGGCAGAATGCGAGCGCAGTAGGTGAATTGAACGAGCGAGGTGGTTTGACCTTTTTGTTCATCTGGTCACTCATGATTCTGTTCCAAACATTATCGCAGATGCTCATGACCATCATGCCGGACGTACCGACTGGAATCAACATCGCCAACTTGCTCTTCATGCTGTCTTTGATATTCTCAGGGTAAGTCCACATGCTTTGTGGCGTAGAAACCGTAGCTCTAACGTGTTCTAGTGTCCTCGTCGCACCCTATGCTCTACCTCGATTCTGGATCTTCATGTACCGCGCCACTCCCCTCTCGTACTACATCTCTGGAATTATCTCCGTCGGTCTATCTGGCGTAGAAATCGTATGCACAGAGAAGACTCTGGCGAATATTCCCGCCGTCCCTTCTGGGGATACTTGCGCCTCGTATCTCAGCTCATATATCACGAGCAATAACGTACAACTTCTCAACCAGAACGCAACTGCCAACTGCCAAATATGTGAATATGGGTACACGGATGATCTACTAGCATCCTATGGCATTTACTTCTCGCAGAGATGGCGCAATTGGGGTATAACGGTGGCGTACAATTGCATCAATATTGGACTGGCGTTTCTGCTGTGGTATCTGGTCAAGGTACCGAAGAGGGGGCGGAAGGCTTGATTGAGCGTGTGGTATGAATCTATGTTCAATGCTCAAAGGATGAGAAGTTATGAAATTGCGGAAGATGCAGTGTAACATCTACACGGCACAGGAACAGAAAAAGAAAACCTAAATTCCACAGCCTAACCTGTGTTCCACGAACGTGCTCAATTCCTTCACAGACTTCCGGCAGGTTACATCCATCATTTTCCTAGATATCTCCAGGCAGCATTTGCAAATGCATCCATGGAATGCAGCAGCGCTTTGTGTACTACTTGCGCATCGTCCCGTGTCGTGGGGTTGGTGCACACGCATGGCGCGGCTCCGCATTGAACTAGGAAGCTGCCCAGCCCGTGTCGTCTCAAGAGGACAGCGGCGTAGGTAATCTAGTACCAACACTGCACTGTCTCGCCCATGTGGTCTGGATGGTTCGCTCGTGCGCATCGTCGGTTTCGTTGAGTAGGTAGGTAGGTACCTGCTTTTGCGCTACTTATCCCCACCCACCGCAAGGGCAGAGAGGGGAGTAAATTAGGTTTTGTACTCCGGACCGTTTCCCTCTCACGTTTCTCGAGCCATGTGCCACACCAAAGCGACATTCCTGATACCAGTACCTGCCTGTTGTGTTACGCACTCGCAATCCGCCGGCCACATTGGGAGACGTAGGGAACCCGCCCATCGCGACCAGCGGCAACGTGAACGGAAACAACGTGGGTATTTCAAACTTGCAGGGTCTCTGTTCCTTTATGTATCTACCTATTAGGTACACAGGTACACCCACGTAGCAAGCTATGGAACAGTGGCATGTATAACTCTCGGGAACTTCTATGCATCTCGGGGATCCATGCATCCATTTCAATTCATTAGTATCTCGGGAGAACCATCAGATACAACGTTTGAACTATCAAATCACCCACCCACCCACACTCCAAGCCGCTTCGGGGAGGCGCTTTTAGGGGCATGGCTGTGGCTTGTTGGCGGCGTTGGTGTAACCGTAAGCGAGCCAACTATCATGGCCAATCAGAGACCATGCTGGTCGTGCTGGTCCAGTGGGTGTGATTGGGCAAAGGAGTGCCAGCACGCGGTGCTGGACTGTAGGCTAATAATTAATAGTGGTGGGAAGGGGGGCCTTGCGTCCGGCCCGGACACGGTACAGTGCATGGTGGAGCGGTGGGTGAAGGTTCGAAGAACGCAATGGCAGGGCTGCTAGTTACGCTAGAAAGATGAACCCCGATGGCGGGTCGCGACTAGGGCGGGAAGGCGCTCTACCACCCACACCACCCCGCCACCTATCTACACTATCCCCACCAGCCGTTGTTAGCGCTGAGTACTCACTTAGGTGAGATACATATTACTGGAAAGTAATGGCCCAGGGCAAGGCACAGCCCCGCATTGCCCAACCGCCCTGCCCTGCGAGCTACCTTGTACGCTCGGTGCCACGCTCGCTCTCACTCTATGCATGTCAGCCTACTTGGCTAGTGGTGTACAGCATAATGCGCTACCACACTATCCTTCGGAGGCCGAAGAGAAATGCAGCTTAACCAGGTATTAGTCCACTCATACTGGAATTATCGTTGAGAGCGCGAGCGTGAGTATACCGGTAATCAACTGTAGTACAAACTCCATTGAATGATTAAACTGTGCCGCCCTCCCCACCCCTTCCCATGTGGCGTGGTTCCTGCTCCTCCAACTGCTTCCCGCAATCTGAATCCTTCGAGACACACACATGCATCCATCTCATCTGATCGTATCACAAGCTTAGCCTTCTAAGCCCGCACGCCCGTCCCGCTTGGAAGAAGCATACTTGTGGTCTTTAAGCTTTGCGGCACGGTCATACCTTAGGCCCACCACCTGTTCGAGATCGCATTCGTGGTTCCTTCCTTCCTCGCTCGTCGACACGTCTGAGACAGCTGTAGTCAGCTGGTGGACTTCTTGGTCGAACGAGGCATTCTTTGGCTCAACAGTATACCTACCGACCTCATCGTCTCCCTTGCTTACCTTTACGCCTTGCCAAAGGAACCGGTCATCATCATCGTCAGCTCTCCCCGGAATCTGCCTTACGATTAAGAGACAGAAAGAAAGAAGAGTCGCACAGACACCTCAGCTGCTCGTTGTTGGACCTCCAGTTTCACCTGCTCAAGGTGTTCTTTGATTGTGTTTTCAAGTCTTCAACATGACGTCCTTGGCTATTCCTCCTGGCGTGGACCTTACCAAGGTACCACTTGCTGCGAATCCTAGCGGCGCACCACCAAACTTTGTGGATTCACCATCGCTGGCAGCAGTCACTTATGGCATGACTTGCACTATGATGGTGCTTGCATACTCCCTGGTAGCTTTAAGATGTATGTCGGTGTTTAAGAAGGAACGACGACTGAAGATCGACGACTGTGAGTTGCGAATCCTTGGACTTGGGATGAACGAGCAAAAGCTAATGAGCATGTTTGTAGACTGCTGTATCTTGGCTTTGATATTGACTTCTGCGTATGGCATTCTGATCATGTTGAGTACGTCTTTTTTCCCCTCGGCCTCTAAAACCTCGCTCTAGTAAGGTCTGCGGTGCTAACGAAGCGTAGTGAACAAAACCTCGCACCATGCATGGGATACACCAATCTCCTCTATTAACGCAACATGGTTCAAGAGAAATGCCGCGCTCTGCCTGCTCTACGGCCCAGCCATGTTCTTCGCCAAAACGGCCGTCTGCACGCTGTATCTCCGCATTTTCAACACCGTGGTCTGGATGCGCTACACGGTCATTGGCGCCATCGTCTTCTTCGGCTGCACGTATTTCTCCATGGTCCCCGTCTACATCGCCTTCAGCTTCCCGTACGGAGACGAGCAGTGGGATCTCCCTTTGGCGGCGAAGGTCGGCAGGGCGGACCGTATGGCGATTGTCACAGGCGTCATCAACGTCATATCCGACATCTTCCTCCTGACTATCCCGCTGCCGATCATCATGAAGCTTAACCTTTCGCTTCGTAAGAGACTTGGTCTGGCTGCCGTTTTCTTGACGGGCATCATCGCAACCATCGCTACGATTCTCGGTCTTTATTACCGTATTCAGCTGTACCGCTCCAAGAAGAATGCAGATGGCGGCGACGCTACTTGGGTTGCGGCAGCAACGTATATCACTGTGTAAGCACATCCCCCAAGGAGTTTCCCGTGGAAAGCAGCTACTAACAAAACGATAGCCTGGTCGAACTTTTCGTCGCTATTATGGTCAGTTGCGTACCCGGCTGCGTATCATCATGGCGAAACGTGCTTCGCGAAACAAGCGTTATTACTTCCCTCCGCTCCCTCATCAGCACATCGCGGGCCTCGCTTCGGGGCTCGAGAGGCTCGTCACGGGACGTCAGGGGGAAGAGTCCCTCGATCCAATCCGATGAGGCTGATCTCACACCAAAGCACAAGTTCGAGCTTCCGGACAGGAGAGAGAAAGATGTTGGGATTACCAAGACGATTAAGATCCAGCAGAGTGAGGTATGAGATGATGGATCTGGATCTTTAGAAAGAAGACGCGAAGCTACTATTGGAGTAAGATGAGTTGAGCAGGACGTTGATAAGAAGAAAAAGAAGTTTCAATGAGTCAAAGGCACACTGATGGCCGATTCACGGGGTTAAATATCTCTTTAAATGTTCGCATCGTTTACGACGGCCTTTTAGCGAGGAAGGCGCAGGTCACTTTTTTTGTATATACGAACGGATCGTCGAAATACCCAGGCAGACCGATATAAGTCGGTACCAACAAATGCATAAACATCATATACTTCAAACATCTCCTGCGATCGCGTCTGTGGTTCATGTTGGAAGGGAGATCATGATGGGATGAGGATACTCAAGGCCCGAGGATGCCTTTGCGGGGCAGCCGCTACGTTATCGCGGTCCACTAGTTATTCGTCGGCGACCTCCGCCACAACCTCAACTTCTATACCAAGTTCCCATTCTCTGCTCATTCCCTCGATAAACTTTCATTTGCGTATATCAACATGGGCAACACATCAACAGACACGTACCTCATGTGGGTGGAGGGGAAGGAGGTGGCTGGCGACGCGGAGCAGTCAGTCAGCGAACCCCTCCAAGTGACAGATCGCAATAGCTAACGGCAGCAACACAGACTCGCCATTGAAGATCCCGCCACAGGAGAGATTTTCGCACACTGCCATGTAGCTTCAGCAGCGAACGTCGACAATGTCGTCAAGACCGCCCACAAAATCTTCAAATCTGGTGTCTGGTCCAAAGCCCCGCGCCATGTGCGCGCCGACACGCTCGACAAGATTGCCGAACTCCTGACCAAAAACCTTCCACGCCTCATCGAGCTAGAGGTGCGCCAGACGGGGCGGGCGATCCGAGAGATGAATGCGCAGGTTCCCACGCTGGTCAAATGGTTCAAGTACTACGCTGCGCTTATTCGCACCGAGGAGCGATCTGTTCTTCCTACAGTGGGCAAGCTGCACAACTGGATTGACCGCAAGCCTCTCGGTGTTGTCGCGCAGATCACGCCTTTCAACCATCCCATGTTGATTGCTGTCAAGAAGATTGCACCTGCGCTGGCTGCCGGAAACTCGATTGTGCTGAAGCCTAGCGAGCTGACGCCGCTGACAAGCATTGAACTGGGCAAGTTGATGAAAGAAGCGGGCTTACCGGATGGTGTATTCAATGTTCTTCCTGGCGATGGCCTGACGACAGGCAAAGCGCTGGTAGAGCACCCTTTGATCAAGAAGGTCGACGTCACCGGGGGCACACCTGCTGGACGAGCCATTGGAGCCATTGCCGGCCGTAATCTTGCGCACTACACTGCTGAGCTGGGCGGCAAAGCACCGCTCATCGTCTTCGAAAAAGCGCACGTCGACCTCACGGTAAACGGCATCGTGTTTGCAAGTTTCATCGCATCTGGCCAGACATGCGTCGCAGCGACACGCATCATCGTACAAAACAGCATTCTCGACGACGTCGTATCCAAGCTCAAAGCCAAAACCCAAAGCATAGAAAAACGAATGGGCTCCCCGAAGAACGCCGAGTCGATGATGGGCCCCCTCATCTCCGCAAAGCAACTCGCCAACGTATCAACGCTCGTCAGCGACGCAGTCGACTCCGGTGCAACAGTCGTCACGGGCGGCCAACGCATGAGCGGCACCTCCTCGCTCGACGGCACCGACTTTCGCAAAGGCTACTTCTACCCACCGACGATCCTGACCTCGAGCACATCGCGCAAAATCACCGACACGCGCATCTGGGCCGAAGAAGCCTTCGGCCCCGTCATCGTCGTCGTAGGCTTCGAGACCGAGACCGAAGCCCTCGCCCTCGCAAACGACAGCGAGTTCGGGCTTGGCGCAGCAATCTGGACGCAAGACCTCTCTCAAGCGTTTAGAGTGTCTGAGGAGATTGAGAGCGGTATTTGCTGGGTTAACACGCATCACCGGAATGATCCCAGTTCGCCGTGGGGTGGCGTGAAGAGCTCGGGTGTTGGCAGTGAGAATGGGGTCGATGCGTATCGTGCGTATACGGCGGCGAAGAGCACGATTGTTAATTATGCGAGTGTGGAGGAGGGGTTGGGGAGTGATGATTGGTTTCGGGAGGGCGCGGGGAGGTTCGGTATGGGTGAGGGCAGTTAGTGAGTGGGCGAGTGTCTACGAAGGGTCCTAGCCTCTGTGTCCATGTTAGTCTTTTAGGTTTTGGAATTCTTTGTATCTACCTAGGTGAGTGGTTAGACATATGGAAAGACGCTGTATCTCGTAGGCTTTGTCTGCTTCCTAGCCACCATATTAATGCTACGGTATTAGGTCTCACAATCTTTGTAGCCGCCATGGCTACCTATATCACTCATCGTAGCGTAGATTACGCAATGCTTGCTTACACTCGACTTGCCAAATATGCGATTCCACATCTCATGCACGTGTGTGCCTGAGCGACCTCCGCTAAACTTTCAGCCGCCCTTCTATCGAGCGTGACATGCTCGTAACCACCCGAGTCATCCCTATCCCTTACCTCTCCATGCTCATTCTCCAGAGGCGAGTCAGAAGGCCGACTACGAGCACACGAGCACACCACAAAGCCCCCAGTCCTTAATGCAACAAAACAATCGTCTTCCTGTCCTCCCCCAACCTCTCCCCCAACTCCCTCAACTGCGTCGCCGCCTCCATCGTACCCACCTCCCTTAACCTCTTCTTCTCCGCCTCAATCTGCTGTTCCTTCGCCGCTCTTGAACCCCTCGTCTCATCCAATTTCCCCTGCTTCTTGAGCAACTTGTCCTCGACCTCTTCAATCTTCGGGTCTGAATCTCGGTGCTGCGAAATGTGCACTTGGAGCTCGACTACCTTCCGCATGAGCTTGGCGACCTCGTCGTCGAGCGCTTTGTAGGCGGTGAGGATCTGCGATTGGTAGGCGTCGAGGATATGTCTCTCTTGTTGCGGTGTAAGTATCGGGGATGGGGGTTGTGGGAGGATGGTGAGGAAGCGGTACTTTGCGATGTGTTTTGGGTGGAGGAGGAGTCTGAGTCGGTCCAGATTTCGAAGTCCATGGTGGGTGAGAAATGGTGGGAAGGGTACAGGGCGGATGTGATCTTGGTGAGTGGTGCTGGTTGAGCAGAGAACTCGGCGTGGTTTGCTGTGCTGCTGCTGGGATAGCAAGCTGTTTAGGGTACGATGATTGTTTTTCGATCGCAGTTGTCATCGCAGTTGTTGTTGGTATTTGTAAACATGGTCTTGGATGAAGGTAAAATGGTATATAATGAATGTGTACGAGGTCAGAACAATGGTGAATGTGACTTGTGTAAGCCTCATTCATTGTACAAAAGTCTCATTCACCGTCTATGCTTGTGGAGTGGGCTCAAAAAAAGCTCCCGTGATAGCGTGGTAACGCATCAATGTTAGCGCGGCGCGTCTCTACCTATCCTCAACTACATCGCTCGTTTCTCGAGCCAATGATCGCGTTGGCGCTCATAGTCGAGCGATATCGCACAGGTGTGGGCTGCGAGCGGAGATACATTGGATGATGACTTCAGTTCTTGTTTCAAATCGTAGCTTGCAAAAGCGTTCACAACCACGGTCTGAACTGCTAGAAACCATGGAAAGCTTTGATGGAACTGCCGAGAGTGGAATATCACCTGGTTACCAAACAAGTCTGCTGGAGAGCCTATATAAGCTGCTACTGCACTGATCATTCTGTCCGCACACTTGTAGCTTTCTTCCGCCAACTAGGCCCATTTCAAAGAACCACAAAAGCCATCGCCCCTGCCACAGAAATGGAGTTTGCACTTGACAACTGGCCGCAACCATTCTCAAACAATCGTCCCAGCGCTCTGCCCCCATCTATTCAACCTTCCCAGTCTTCTCGCTCCATCTCTCCACCACCCTATTCGAGCCAAGGTAATTATGATTTGGCGTACAGATTTCGAGAGTATCCTACCACCTCACCCAGTCGCTCTATAACTACCGACGATCTCCCCATGTATACCCCCGCATCTACTCCCATGTACTCAGCTTCGATACCACCGCAGTCTACTTCGGCAACACCCCAGCCCACGCCTACTCCCAACATGCCACAGCCCGCTGAGCTCCCAGAAGGCGATTTGGTTACCCTCAATGTAGGCGGCCTCAAATTCGAAACACGAAAGTCGACTCTGAAATTTTGCGACTACTTCGCAAACATGTTTAGCGGTCGCTGGACCCTTGAGTTGCTGCCAGACGGGTCAGTGCCCATCGACGCCGACCCAGAAATCTTTTCCATACTCCTAGCCTACATCAGAAGACCCACTGTCTATCCATTGCTCTGGACGAAGGAGCAAGGCTTCGACTACGCCACGTACAACAGGCTCCTAGCAGAAGCTAAATTCTTCGGCCTGGAAGCGCTTAGGAGTTGGATACATAAACAAAAGTATCTGTCGGCAATCAAGACTTCGTATAAGATCTACGTCAGCCCCGCATGTACTGGAACTTGGTTCTCCAGCCTACCAGCAGATCCGCCGGTCATAGGCTTCAACAACCACGCAGGATACTACAAGCCGATATCCAACATCGAAGTACTCCAGAGCTTTGATTTGGGAGTGCCGGGCCGGGGTAGATGCATAGGCTCGAAGAGCTACAAGGATGACCCTTATAATGACGCCGAAACCTTCAGCATGGAGTATAAGCCGCGGCAGAGGGGAACACACACCGAGATTCGACGTCCGCAATATGAGAGGCTGGAGAGGAGTATTGCTAGCCTTTGGAGGAGTGTTGAGTTCCATCCTGAGGCTTTGATGGCGGGTCACGGTGAGGGCAGGTGAAGACAGGTAGTTTCATCAATAGTTTCGTGATTATTATAGTGGCGCTGGGCGCATACATGATGTTTGGGAATCAGACACATAATGTCACAACTTCTTTTCCACTACCTGAGTGCCTTGTGAACGGACTGAGCGCTTCAGGATTATGCCTCCTGTTAACCTTCAATGTGCCTACTACAGTGAAATCGCGTCACCAGAACTTCTTCTAGCCACTCATGATGTTTGTCTATACGGCTATGAGAAGGTCGCTAGCAAAAGTATATGCAGCTTGACAGATGCGTGCCTGTCACTTGTTGTTGTGGAGCTCTATCGCAAGAGCGTCCGACAGTCGGAGCCCGAAGGTCATGGTTGTTTGTGTGTGATTTTTGGTGACTGTTGGATATGTCAGCACTGATTTCTATCAATAAACAAGTGTAATTGTACTGGAAGACATCAAACGAACGATGGGGTACTCAACCTACTTGCTCGCATAACCAAAACTGCGAATGTGTGTTATTTCCTCCGCGGTCGCTTTATTTCACCATTCATCTTTATTCAAGCTCAAGGCTACTACGCGTGTATCGCTGGCGGCAAAAAGGTCCACCCAAGGATCGCTCGATCCGGAATAGACTTTGGAGATAATGTATCGTATCATTACAAGGTAACTATAGCAGGAAGGGCTCCAGAGCTCGAGAAACGTTTCGTTCGCGTGCGGGAGATCTGCAGGCGGGGCCATTTTCACGTGGTAAGTTAGTTGAGCTGTATGGCCTCAAAAAAATCGGGACACACTGAACACCATATGATACTGCCTCTTGGTTATCTTCGACGTGATTTGCCATTATCAATTGAGGGTTTATGTGACGGTGTGAGGACCACAATACAGTAAACTTTGACTCATCATACCTCGTACAGACCGTGCCTTGTTCTCGGACAAAGGTACACCAATGCCCACGGCAAAGTCTCCACCATAGCTAATTATAGTATTTGATGATACTTACCATAAATTGTTTGTGTCCATGCAGAGTTTCCTGGTCTTGCACCACATTAGGTTGTGAGCATAGTTGCGATACGTTCTTCATGAGAAAACCTTACTGCATAGAACTTCGTACATATCATCTACTCGTCAATGTGGCATACAGGGTGGCAGCCATGCCTAAAACCACATATTACACCCCTCCTTTGACATAACTTTGCACCATCCGACCATGAGAGCTCGAGACTAAGCATGGTGCCCCGTCTCCTCTACAACACTATGTCGCCTATCCCTCCCAACATAATTAGAGTCCGGCAGCATGTTCAAAATATCCTCCTTCTGATCCGTCTTCCGCTGATGGAACCAAAACAGCACACCACCAACAAACGCAAGAATCGCCACAGTCGTATAATTCCACACGAGCAGCGGATCCTCAGAAAGCGACACAAACGCCTGCCCCAACGCGTTGGAAAACGCAGACATGAAGTGCCAGTACGACGTCACAAGCGATCTCATATTCTTCGGTGCTTTGGTGAATGCGAACTCAAGACCCGTGATGGACGTGAAGATCTCGGAGAAACCAACGAGCACGTAGGGTACGGCTTGGGTCCATACGTTGATGGGGGCGGGCACGTCGCAGTCGTTCATGTATTTGCCGCATGCGCCTGTTTGGTAGATGTAGTGCTGGATGACGGCGGCGGCGACCATGGCGAAGGATGCGAGTACGAAGCCGAATGCGATGCGCTTGATGGGTGTGAAGCGGATGCCGGCATTGCGTAGAGCGGGGTAGAGGAAGTTGTCTACAATGGGGATAAAGATTACGAGGGAGATGGGATTGAGATTTGTGATGACGTCGTTGGGCACTCCGTTTCGGGTCATGGTCGCAGCTTGCGAGGTGAGGTTGTTGTTCATTTGGTTGTATGAGAGCCCTGGCACTTATGTCAACTCTGAGCTAAAAGAAAGAGGCCAGAAGAAATTCTTACAGTAGAGTGGGATCCAGGTAAAGCAAGAACAAGCCCTCAAACCGCGGGCAACCTGATCAACCCAAGCGTCATCAAACTGCATCCAACTTGGCCTGTTTGCACCGAGATGACTTGGCTTAACGTCTTCCCAGAAACGATCGTTCTTGAAGTTCTTGCGAGTCTGGACAGGGTTGATGGACCACTTGCCCTTCATTGCGAGACCGAGGAGTTTGAGCGCGCGGATCAAGACTGAGCCGGTTGGTGGACTCAAGTGGTATTTGTCGCGGCAGAACCAGAGGACTACGGGGCAAAAACAGAACATGATGGTCGGCAGCAGCCACGCACACCAGAAGCCTACATACTTCTCTACATACACCATGCTCAACTGTCCGGCGAGAGAACCCATGTTTATAAACATGTAGAAGTAGACTAGTAAGCATTAGCATGTATCTCGCCTCTGTCTTCTGTATGTCTAGACTTACGAAAGATCCGGGAAAGTGTAATGTTCGGGTCCGAGATGACGCGCTCGCCAGTTTTAGGATCTTTGATCACACGCGGCTTCGTCTGGCGATACTGTTCAGCAATCAAGGGAGAAATGTTAGCTTTGAAGGCACCGGTGCCAAATCCCAAGGTGATGACACCAAGGATGAAGGGAGCAATGGCCTTGCCGCCTGTAAGAACAGATGGAATAGCCGAGATGATGAGCAAGATGTGGCCGAGGATAGAGAAAGCAATGGCGATGAAGATGGTGTTGAAGCGACCCAGGTATTCGTCGGCGATGATGGCACCGATGATGGGTGTGGTGTATGCCCAAAAAGAGTTGAACTGGCCGATACCGAAACTTGCTCGTTGGCCCATGCCTAATGCTCCTGGTTGCCCTTCTTCACGTGGATCGCGACCAGTGGTCTGGACGATGCCATCAATGACTGGGAGGTCTTGTTGGATGAAGTTGGTGTCTACTACAAGTCAGTAACAGGACAGTAAGGTCGCTGGACAAGGCAGTAATTCGTGACCGATAAGCGCTCTGAGCTCAAGACTGCTTCACCACATTTTGTTGGTGTCGGCGAGTGTTTTAATGAACTCATCGACTTCGAACTATTGTCTCATTCGATGGTATGGAGGAAGCAAGACGTACAAAGCACCTGGCAGCCATAGTACCCGAACCGCTCACACAACTCGACGAAAGCGATAGTGAAGGCCGTCCACGGAATTTTCCCAGACACACGACGAAGTGTCTTCAGCTCCTCTTCAGTAGGCTCCTCGCCCTCCAAGTCGGCTTCGAACTCAACCGGTGGGTGGGCGTGAAGGCTGCCGGTAGTATCAGATTTCGCAAGGGCCTGCTTCTCAGTGACCTCGTAGAGGGGAGTCGCGACCTTGGGCTCGTTGCTAAGCGCCATATCCACAGCATTGGAAGCTGAAGTGGCAGCCATTGTTCCCAAACGACTTCAATCGCAATCGTCGAACAGTGAAGGATTGTAGCCCTGGATAAAGTTATATGAGCGGAAATAACGAGCACCTGCTGAAAGGGCAAGGTTGTGGAAACAGCGCAGGGTCAAGCATTAAATATTCTCGAGTCAATCAATCTATTGCATCCTGGGCGGCAAACCAGATCGGTCGGCTGTTCAAGTGTGTCTTGGACTTTTCTTGTCTCGTTCTGCTTCAAGCAGGTGAGTTTGCACTGCGACGTTGCAATCGGCTAGATCAGGCTTCTTCGCTAGTCTCCCATGTCATTGTGGATGAATGGGCATCTCGGGCGACAGCGTTATCAACGCCTTGGATCGCCTTGGTAGCTTCGGCCAATTGCGGTCAGGGTTTCAGCAGAGCCAAGGTCAGCGAAGAGTTGCGGCCCACCCATAACCGTGAACGACAGTGCTTCGAGACTTGGCTGGAATGTTGATCGTACGGCGTAGACATTTGCCAGCCATTCACGCCACTCTACTCCCTAGCTCTTTCTTATCTGGACGACATCCTGTGGTATGACCATTGATTCGCGCACGGATCGTTGCATCTGCGAGTCCCTCTGTGGTACATGACAATCGTCAGAGAGTTTGCTGGTTGAACAAAGAAGCCCCAAAATCCCTAGCATTAGCGTTTTCGGGGCCATCGACAAGTGCGCGTGCGATTGTCGACTGCAGTGCAATTCACCTCCGCGCCGCCTTGGCGCCTAGCTCTCCGCCTTGCTGGGCGTCTTGGGCTTAACCCCTGGGCCTCCTCGCCACACAGCGGTATCAACGTGCCACCAAGCCCAAACAGGCAGGCTACAAGATCTCTTGCAACACAGAACCTTGGCCACGAATGCGCTCCGTCCAGTGTTTATGGTTTGCCCCATTAGCTGGATCTCGTGTTTTCTGGTCTGCTCCCCGATCACGTAGTGTTCATCTCCTCTCGTAGTCGCACACTCAATTTTATCTTACTTTGATAAACGACAGGTCTAGCATTACAAGTGGAATCTTGAACTGGTGGACAGTTTTCCTGCATGGAAGCATGCTCGAACTCGATGGAAATGTGCGGATCATTAAGACCCACTATCCCGCCAGTCGTTCCGCTGTCTTGGCGCTCAGTACATCTATCCTTCGGGAGCGCGCTCTTTCTCTCTGACAGGTTGTCGAAGTCGTGTGCGTAAGGTAGCTATTTGGCGGAAGCGGCAATTGGTATTCACTTCCCTCATCGCTGAGCATTCGTCTTTCTAAAAGCTTAAATCTTGCAAGATTGCATTGTGCACAGCTCATGTGGGGTGTCTACCGAGTCGTGTTATGCACAAACCTTGGCGTATCCAGACATCATGCCAAGTTACGTTAAGAGAACTCAAATAGTTGCGGAGCCCTGGCTACCTTGGTGCTATTTTGGAGCAGAAGTTCCTCCCAGATACCTGGTACCAGGGTCAGTTGCGCGCAAGCCATATTTCCCATCTAAGCGCAGACTATTCAGTGGCAGGTAAATCGTCGACTATCTCAGAATAAAGATATCCATTATTCCATTATCATTATTTCATGCTAAACGCATCTACATCATAAGAGATCCTGCAACAATCATCACAACCGTTACTTGACCACTTAATTGCCGATCGGCGAATCGTCCAATGGCTCACCCTTGGACCAATGGTTGATCCAGTTGAAGATTTCGGTGTGCCAGAACAAGCTGTTCTGCTGCTTGAGAACCCAGTGATTCTCGTTCGGGAAGCTCAAGAAGCGCGATGGAACACCACGAGCCTGGAGAATATTGAAAAGCGAGAGGCCGTCAGACTCTGGAAGGCGATAGTCGAGCGAGTTGTGGACAACAAATTGAGGTGTCGACCAGTTGGCGATATGGTTCTGTGGGTTCCACTTCTGGTACGCCGCATCGGCTTCCCAGATCGAGCCGTTGTAGTCGTGGCGGATGAACCAGAGTTCCTCGGTTCCCCAAGCGCCTTCGGTATTGGAGATTCCGTCGTGGGTAACGAGGCACTTGAACTTCCTGCCCAGATCGTTTGACTGGACCCAGTTCGTCATGTACCCACCATAGGACGCACCTGCTGCAATGCCGTGCTCCGTGTCGACGTCAGCGAGGTTCTCATCGATGTAGTTCCAAGCGTTGACGAGGTCCAGGTATGGCCAACCGCCCCATTGGCCCTGGATGGAATCGGTAAGGAATTGACCGAAGCCAGTAGATCCTGTTGGATTGGGTGCAACCACGATGAAACCCTGGTCGGCCCAAGTTTGTAGGTTCCAGCGGTTGGACCAAACGTTAGCGTTCGAGCCTTGAGGACCACCATGAATGACAAAGGCGAGAGGATATGTCTTGTTCTCGACATAGTCGGTCGGTTTGATCACTACGGAGTGCAATTGTTGGTCAAGCTCAGGGTTGGAGCCATTGAAGAAGAACTCTGAGAAGGTGTGCGCGCCAAGACCAGCGAGGTTCGGGTCAACGGTGGAGGCATCAAACAGAGTATTCTTAGTGCCGTCAGTTATGATCGAGTACTCAGTAGGCGTCCAGATAGCGGAGGCTGTCACGAATAGAGAGGAGTCGGGCAGGACCGCGTATGAGGTGACCGATGTGTTCGACGTCAAGGGTTCAGGCGAAAAGCTCTCATCGGCGGTAATGGGGAAGTTGAAGACCTTGATACGAGCGTAGTCTTCAGCGGTGACGTAGATTGACTCATTGTCCTCGGCCCAAATTATTGGTCCTTGGACCCAGCGATCGAAGCCCGCGCTTAGAGTTTTCCAGTTGCTGACAGCGACACCGCTACCCTCAGCAGCAACATCGACAGTGTAAAGAATCCATCGATCCGACTCATAGTAATCCTCGTCCTGCTGAACGTATGCAAGCTTGCAGCTATCGGCAGAGAACGAAGGCTGACCAGACGCACCCTGGTGGCCAGCTTTGGCAGCCTCAGAATCGGGGCCGTTGAAAGCGACCGGGGCCTCTGAGCTGGCGAATGAGCCGACATACGTATAACTAGCAGTGTAGTTTGCCTTGTTAAGCTGAGGCGCCTTGCTAACAAAAGCATACAAGGAACCGTCAGGGCTGAGATCATAATCGCTGAGGTCACCAAACGGCTGAATGGGAGTCTCGGGTTGTGTCGCGGTGAAATTGATTCCGTGGTTCAAGTTGCGCATACCAGTACCGGCAAGCGCGTAGCTGTTGTTTGCGGACAGAGTTCCAGCGAAGACCGCATAGCGGTTCTTGGTCAGCCAAGTGTCCCAGTGGCGTACGTAGATGCTGGAGTAAAGACGACCCTGATGTAGCGGGACCACCTCGGTCTCAGGATTCACTGCTGTGCCATTGGGGTAAGCTAGACTGTTGACCAAGAAGTGCAGGTCACCAGAAGAAGTGTTAGCCACCTTCAAGCCGGTGTAGGGAGCATCCAAAGAAGCGACTAGGGTGCTGATTTTTGTTAGCATTTATTTCTAAATCTTGGGGTGCGTCGCATGCATACCTAGTGTTCGGGCTCTTGATGTCGCCGATCCACAATGTAACACCTCCAGGGATCTCCTCATTGGTTCCATTGATGTAGATGATACCGGTGTCTGTGCCCGGAAGCCAGACAACCTCATTGACCTCGGACGCGTTCAATCCAGAATCGCTGATTTCGCCCGTCTTAAGGTCGATCAGGTTCATGCCGGCACTGCTTGATTCCTCTTCGAACGAGTACTGCGAGTAGGAGAAAAGAGCCACCGAGCCATCAGGGCTTGGATCAGCTGCGCCGCGACGAACGGTGCTCAATAGTAGCCTACGTTTTGTGTTAATCGAATAGTTTCGGAGGTCCAATGTTGTTAGGGTTGCACGTACTCTGGAGTGATCGCAAGGGCGCCAGTGGCAGCCAATGCTGTTGCGAGTCCCAAGTAACGAGCCATTGTTCACACGACCAGCTTCGTAAGAGCTCAATTGCACGAGGTCGATGGTCAAGCAGGAGCTCCAAGAACGGCAGCGAGCTTATTTGAATGACGAGCTGCCGGGCTCACACCGAAAACAGCCAGGCATCATTATCCAGCGGGGCCCCGGTCGTACCGGTACCTGGGCTCGTATGTCGTGCCATTTGCATGTTCAACCGGCGATGGGATCACTCGTCCCCTGCTGCCCAGCCTTTGCTATCCCAGAGATGTCAAAAGATGAACGCATCTCACAACGTCTCCTTCCTGTTAGCGTCTAGCGCTCCGGGCGCGTAAACAAGCTCGGCTTAGGTGGGTCGCCAAAAAGCATGTTTCTCTACCTTCCTATCGCAATTTGCTCCATCCCTCCCGCCATCATGGCCCCGCAATTTAAGTCGACTTGGCAATGTGTAACCTTGCACTGTTCACGTGCATACTGTGTACTTGCAAGCTTCCGCCCAGGATTACGGCGTGGCTCCGGTCGCCAAGGCGCGCCGGTCCTCAATGATCCAGTGGCGGGTCTAACGGCGTGCCGAGAGAGGCAGGTCCCAAACCCCGATCCCGATACCATGATGGTTCGCCATCGCCAACCACCTCTTACCTCTTGCAAATGGATACCACAGTACAGCGGGTTCTCGCTTTCGTCGCGTGTAGGTTGCCTAATGGTACGGAGTAACAAGGCGCCACCTAGGGGTAGCCTCGGCACGGCGCGGTCGGTCCCTGGCGCCCAAAGGCACTGCTAGGAAGAACGTCCAATAATGCGCTCATCCGTCAGCGAAATCACGACCTAAACACCTTCCTGGCCCAGTATCGCCTATTCCAGACGCATTGACGATAGACACCATGCTCGCCAGTCATGATACGATCCTAAAGGATTCCAATAAATGCACGAATCAATTGATTACATGCTTCGTATTGCACAAATCATGCTGATGTGCAACAGATAAGGGTGGGCTGCCTTGCATCTAGGATCCTTCCAGCATCCAGGTATGATGATGGCTCAACGCAGGTCCTTGTAACTTTCGATCCGATTGACAGAACGACGGGCGACTGTGCAAGGGTAGCTCAAGATAGTACCATGATTATGGGGGACAATCTCCATTAATGGTCAGTTGACAGCAAGGGTTCCGCTCACGATGCTCGGATGCTGTCGACTTAAAACTTATCCGCTTGCCGACTTCCAGTTCAGCATTGAGCCCTGACTGAGTTGCACAAGTTGCACCATCTCGTCCCAATCTCTTTCGACTCCTTAGCTTTTCCTAAGCGATGCCGGTTATGGATTCTATAATCCGTACATCTTATAGGGCTGATGCGGCGTCTAGTGTGATCTCTTGATGTGGTTATGATGCTTTGCACCCTTCATCAGTATCGCGTCTGAGAATGTCGCCGCATTTTTTGGTATGCTCTTCTCTGACTCGGATGTTTCGACGTTCTTCCTTCATTCTGAAAGCTGTGTCCTTTGCCATTCGTGTCGCGTTGCGATATGCTGTTCGCTTTTCTACTACGAGGCGTCTGAACCATGCACATAGTGCGCTTCTGGAACGAATTCGTGTTGGAAATATGGAGGGGGAACTCTTAGATCTCGTGCGGTTAAGTGAACGCTTCTGGACGTATGTGACGCGTAAACACGTGGGCACGCGCCTCCGAGGAAGGAGCGACGCGCGGTAAAGTGCGGAACATGAGACCGCCTAGTCCCCTAAATTGTAGTAGAGGAAGCCATCGCAAGAGATCACGGTATTCTGTTGGGACAAAGCTGATCATGACTTCATTGACTATTCTATCAGAGATGTACAGAGTATGGTATACGCGGCCAATATGAGGCTCGAGAAGAGATATCGGACTTTTGGGGACGAGAAACCACGAGATATTACTTTCTCAATTGACTTGAACATGCAAACGGGGCCAAAGTAGCATACATAAATCGTACAAGGTATAATACAGAAGATGAGGGAGATGTTGCATGGATGATACAAGGTATAAACGCTGCACTATGTGCTGAATTTTAGCGCTGGAAAACGACACTTACGACTCTAGTCGAACCCTCCACACCGTAAAATGTTGTAACAGATCGCAATGGACCTACGATGGATGGCTTTTGGTCGTATGGTGATAGGTAGGATGGACCTCTGTTCGCCCGCTCCAGGCGCCTATGTCGATACGAAGTAAAACTCATGGCAAACGCCCCTCGATGAAATCGCTGGGCATATCACCGTCCACAGACTCAGCACCTGGAAGTACTAACCCCTTACACCACAGGCAAACCACGTGAGTAAGCTCTTGTCCAGATTCTTGTCCACAGCCACAATGATCGACATGTTTCGGGTAGGACTTCGCGAGGGCTAACTCTTCCATTTCGTAGCATCGTAGGCATAGCCAGCGGTCGAGGAACCTGCCTCGAAGAGTACACTGGCATAGGTCGGCATGGATGCCATCGGGCAAATTGAGTGGGCTGGATGGGAGGCAAGTGTCGCAGAAGCGGCGCATTCGTTGTTCAGAGACCTTATGAAAGGCCTGCAGCACCGGAGATGGAGCGGGTACATTGGAGGTGACCGACACAGCTAGTGATTGTTGTCCAAGATCCAAATCCAAGATGTCGTCGACGAATTCTGGAGGAGCAAATTGGTCGTCGTCAAACGGAACGTCAATGAAACCTTGGTCATGGTATGGACCAACTTTGCCGGCTGATGGATCCTGCCAGAGTGGCCCTGGATATTGAAGCTCAAGCCGCATGTGATGAGGGCTGTTGATAGGTACTTCAAGTGGAAAAAGCAAGGTGTAGCCACTATAGTATGGCAGCTCATCGGGATCGCTCGCTTCCTGATAGTTGCTTTGATACACACAATGAATGCGACATTCATTACAAGTGGTCACCTTGCAATGGATACAAGGCCGTGATTCGACGCTTCCACTTGTTGAGCCGCATTGGACGTACTCCTTGCAATCAAACGCATTAGAGGTCGACGACTTCTTATGATTGTTTTGTCGAATCTGAACACCTTTGCCCGGGCAGCTTAGTTTCCCTAGCAAGTTCTCCAAGCTGCATGGTCGTGGAGAGATCGCGTGATAGATGGCCTTCGATGATAATGCGAGAGCAAGAAGGTCCTCTGGAGACAGACCTGATGATACCGAGACGAGTAACCCGTACTGCTGAAGGATGAGGAGAAGCGGGCATGGCGTTGACACCTCATCTGGTGAATGATGCGGCTTCTTCTGGTGAATTTGGACAACGCCCGGTTCTGGCGACCGCTTGCGCTTCATTATAGGGACTTGCTCGATACCACGCTTCTTGAAAGGTTGATCGTACGGAAACTTGCTGGACCTCTTTGCAAGTGCGAGTTGAATCAGGTTGATGCGCTTCTGGGAAGAAGGAAACAATCTTAGCGCCAGTTCATCGAGGGCCAGAATTTAGGGCAAGGTGAGGGCAAGGTGAAGGGTGATTAGGCGCAAGTAAGATGGCGCTACGTTGTTGTGCGTTTTCACAGCACCGGTCATCAAGGACGAATGGCATGGTGGGGGCCGTCGTAGTGAAAGTAGTGTTTCGTCCAGTCACTAGACGCAGGGCAGGTCTTCAGGCGAGCAAAAAGAGAGGTGTTCGCACAACGTACATTGTGAAGCTCATCCGACGCGTAGCTGACTTTCAAAGTTATTCACAGCGTCAGACGCGACATGCTCATTAGATCAGGGTCCATCATGTGGGTGAATGTAAGTTTGACTGTTTGTCGCAGCTTCGACTCGATACCTCGAAACGAGTTTTGATGAAAGATGTCAACTAGGAAGAAAAAAGCGCGCTGGCAACGGCACAACGCCCCTTAACACCGCAGTAAGTTATTCAGAGGTGAAGGCATAGATATCGAAGTGGTTTGGCCTTTGAAGAGTCAAGGTTCATGAGCCCGAAAATTATTCCGGAGGAATGCGGAGGCTTTCCCGATGACGTCCGAGGGCTTGCAGGGGTCTAGCTTTACATAACGATGGCCTCGGTCGTCCCTTCCCTTCATCCATCCTCACTTGCTTCAGATCATTGAAATATGGTCTGGCCGACGTTTTTGCTCCCAAAAGTCGTTGAAAAGTTCATTAATAGTTCATTGAGCGCCGTGTCGTGCTTCTAACGTTACGCTGCAAGAGCAGCAAACCTCCGCGGAACTTGCTGCAAATTCGTCTGACCCGTTCCCACGTCACAACACCACCTTGGCTCACTTACTTTTTCTCAAACGAATTTGGAAGTAAGTGATTGCGATTGGTGGTAGCATGCGATGGCCCCCATGATCTTGAGACGGCGATATACTTGATCTTGTGTAATTGTTTGGCCGGTCTGAAGTCACTGTCAGACTCAACATCACACGAACGCGAGGGAAAATAGGACACTCTGCATCGTTATACATCATTTCAATTTGTCTCTTTTTTATAATTGCTTCTCAGTCTCATCTTCGTTCATGCCGAATCCTTATCAACCTACATTCACTTCTTATCGGGGATGTCGTAGCAGCATCCGATGTCAAGCACATTGTAAACTGTGTGTAGGTAAGAGGTTAGCGTATGTCTCGCAAGATGAAGTCGCCAAGAGGGTCACCTACACGTGCAGTCCCTCTGGACATAGAAACCTCCCTTCGTGGCGCAGGTCGTCTTTGTTGTGCAGATACCAGAGGGATCGGATCGGCCGCATGGCGCAGGGTATGGATCTTTGGTGGGCGCTGCAAGGGCGAGCGACGCGACGGCAGCGACGAGGAGGAGGAGCTTCATGACGGCGAAGAGTGTTCAAGATGGAACGGCGGAAGGTTTGATGTGGAGTTGGGTTTTAGGGGCTGTGTTGAACCTTGGTTGCGGATTAAACAGCGACGATCCGAGCAATTATATACTCAACACCACCCGTATCTAGGACGCCCATTGACATCTCTCAAGCATGATCTCAACTTCTAGAGCAACTACATGACAAGTTAAAAATAGCACAAGCTATCATTCATCCAGCTAGATTCACCGGGTCGAACTAATTAGTATCCTAGTATCGCGATGAAATGAGTACGGACTCTCTGGCTGTTTACCTTGGACGTTATCATCATTGAACAAGAACAGCCAATGTAATGCCTCGGGGATGGCTCTCGACAATGAGACTTCATATGCGTTGATTAGGTGGCGACCATTAGCGAGGTAGTTAATATATCTTCCCCGGATCTTCGTATTTCGAGACTCATATCAAGGCTCAACATCCCGCTAACAAATCTACCAAATTGAGAACCTCGTACTGTTCTTTCGCGCCCTGAGTTGGGGTCAACTATGACGTCGCAATGTTGGTTGGGTTGTAGCACCCTGGTATTGGCAAGACGAGCGCGTGTTGGTGATGAATCTTTCGCAGGAACAATCCATGGACTGGGACGTTAAAGAAGCTGATTGATCTCTTTCGACAGACCAGATTTTAGCTACACTTAAGCTTTTTGTTAGTGCTGTGCTATTTAGACGCCTATCGCCCACTTTGCGTACTGAGCGTATTGATGCATATTGTTGATTAGGTGTGTGAAGACTACATTAGCTCCTACACGACCATCGTGCGTATCTTTTAGTATCAATCCACCACAATGCATCATGTCGATACGTCATCAATTGCAGCTTCTATGTTCCCATGTTTAGAGTGATCCTCGGAATGTACGATGACCTCGGTACGTTGTTGTTTGGGGCTAAGCTAAGCGACGATAGGGTACGAGAACTTCTTCCAGGCCTCCTGCAACACTTTCTTTAATCTACACATGACCTGCAGCACCATTGAACACGCCTTCCAAAGACTAGAGCAACAGCTTCTGTCTCCTTAGAATGTGTCGCAAATTTTTATCCTCGTCGCTGCCCGTAGGTGCTAACTGCTCACACTTACCTACATTCACCATTTCTCATGCAGGCGCTGGATGCAGCCTCCAACACCACGTAACGTTCCACCTCTAGCCGATTACACCAGGCCATTAAGCATCAGAATTAGAGGCTGATTATCTATGCTAACAATCTCGTTCGCTTTTTCCTCAGCGCGATATCGGCCGTCGCCGTTGAAACAAGCAAATGCGTCCCTGCTATGTCCGCTTCCAAGAGGAAAGTTTTTTTCCTGCACAGTCCAGACTGACCGGTTTCCCAACATCGGGTACAGCAGTGGAGGAGAATCCCGTGATCAGCTGATTGGCTGGCATAGACATGCTCTAAAAGGCAAGGACCCACCGAGAAGCAGCCGCATCTCCACCTTTGTGTTTCGAAGATCAACCGCAGAGCTTTTTGCGCAACTCTTACTTGGCGAAGTGACGCTATTGTGCCAAAATTGCTCTGAATCATTTTCGAAATATCTTTCTGGTACATTTGCGTCGACCTACGTCCATCAGTTACTGTAGTCGATGTGTTGTGCGATGACGAAATAAGGAAGACTTCCGTGCCTCGAGAGCACTCTCCGCCGGATACTATCGCAAACGCAGTTCGTGCCCCTAACGATGAGTACGGCTCCGCGGAAGGGTACACGACGAGCATGTGACCCCTGTGCCGTTAGGAAGATACGTTGCGACGGTAAAACACCCTGTTCACGCTGCGAGGCCGCAAGTTGGGAATGCACCTATCTCAAGACTCATGGCAAATCTGGACCTAAGGGGCCTCGTCGAACGACAGAAGCCGCCATCAGAAGATTACAGGAGAGCAGCAAGAGCAGCCATGACGAATCGAGAAGCAACAGCGAAGCGAGCCTTGACGCTGGAAGTCCTGTGACCACCGACCTACCTTATCATGAACAGTTTCCTCCAATTATTGAGCCGAACACTGAGCAGCAAGGATGGCCAGACATAATCGGCCCAGCCCTTCCAGCGGGGCAGAGAGAGCCGAAGAAGATATCGACTTCGTGCATCTCGCAATATTTGGACATCTACCAGACTCGAGGATATGGTATCTGGCCTGTAGTGGACGCTGAAGCACTGACAGCTCGACTCCTTACTCACCCAAATGACTCCGAGGCCTATGCGCTAGCGACGGCCATTTGTGCTGCCATAGTGAGCCAATTCTCCATCGACGCCGAGCCCGGGAGTCCAGTGGAAGGTCATTACCGGGTATCAAGCGCTGTCTTCGAGGGAGAGGCAAAACGGGCACGGAAAGAGTCAGATCATATGGAAAATGTCACTTTGTTCTCGCTCCTTGGCAGCTTCTTTCTCCACGTCTATTCAGCGAATACCGGCCGTATGAACGTTTCAACTGTCCTGTTAGGGGAAGCCATCGTCAAAGCACACATTCTTGGTTTGCACAAACCAAGTCACTACCACGCAATGACCGCTGAGGGAATTCAGCACACGTTACGCGTGTATTGGCTGCTTTTCATTACCGAAAGGGCGCATTCCCTCCAGCACGATGTGCCAACCACCCTTAGGCGGGCGTCCAACCTTCCTTCCTTGGAGAATCTTAACGATGGGTCTGTCACACCAGCATTCATTCAGCTTTGTCGTCTTTTCAATATTCTGGATGTTACTATTACGGCAGACCCAGCCACTGCTCGAAATGCGCTTGCCCTGGCTCAACAGCAGCTCAGTAGCGATGACGGCCCTCTAAGTCTTGAGAACGAGCTTCAGCGTGCCGATATTACGATGACACAGCAATGGATGCGAATCTTTCTCTGGCAACATGCACTCAACGTGACAAACCTGAGCAGCGCAGACCGAAGCGAGGAGTTTTCTTTCTCTTTCCCGGCGAAAGTTGCTCAGAACGTGCTCAGTAATCTGAGTAGTCTTTCGCGACAAAGTATAGAAGCACACGGACCCGGCATGGTAAGGTTTTCATGCACGACTTAGCGCTGATCAATACTGATTGCATTGCAGGAATCCAAGCTCTTTGACGTGGCTAACTCGCTCGCGGACGTAATGATGATCATGCCTTCGATGAATCACGAATCTCATTTCGGTATAGGTCCCAGAGATCTCATTCACTCTCTTTCGCAGGTACTTTCATCGTTTCGTGGCGGAAACCCGGCAGTCATCAGCATCCTGCAACACAAGTTGACGACGCTTGGGCTTGCGGTAAATTCACCTCAGAAGCTGTTGGACATTTCTTCACCCGAGGAGGAACACGAAGAATGGCACGACAGATCGTTGTCCATGCCATCCAGTTATCCGGCATTCGCGAACGTTGCGCCTATATCACCTTCATTCCCTACTAGTATGAGCATGGATGGTGACTACTGAAGACTGATGCGCGAAACTTGTGGTAGTGGATGTTGCCTGGGTAACTTTACTCGAGTTCTTTGTCGTCATAACGTATGCATGCCCGAGCAATCACCGAACAACGCCAAGCACGACTTTACTTGCTTTCACTCTTTTCTCTTAGCACCCCTGAGTTTATATCAAAGCACCCAACTCGTTGCCTTTTCAGTCTTATCCACAAGTACTTCCACCTTGATATGCTCGATATGATGCAAATTGAGGACCTCTCTGATATTTACGAAATGGCGACACTCGAAAATCTACCTAAGGAACTTCTGGATATGATTGCGAATGAACTTCGTCCTTGCTACAAGAGTCTGATGAGCCTATCCATGACGTGTCAATCACTTCGACCATCCGCCCAGATAGCTCTACACCGCGATGTCGTCATCACCGCACCGAGGTTCGACGTACTCAATGACCAAAACTACGATGAAGATTACTGCAGCCGCCTCGAATTTTTTGTTCGTACGCTACTCGGACGACCCGACCTCGCGCGCAGAGTGCGAGAGCTTAATATCTCAATCAATAATAGCACCAGCGTCCGCGACGCTTTGCGTAGGGATTATCGGGGAGACTCAGACAATCACGTTGATGATGGCTGGGACGACATCATGAGTCTTTGCGAAAACTTACTAGAGACGGCAAGTCTCTCCACTGGGCTAGGATTCAACGATCCTTTGTGGATGAAGCGGATCCGAAAGGGGAAACAGCTTGCGTTCCTTGGAGTTGTGCTCACATGCACCCCTAAGCTTCAGAGTCTAGCCATTGATCGTTACATCAATTGGAAGAGTTTTGACGACACCTACGAATTTACACCGTCACCAATTTCATTCCGGGAGATGTTCGGCAACCTACACCGCGCTAAAGGCTTCTCTATGTCGTGGATCCCTGGACTAGCACGCATCGGGTCTTTGCGGACTAATTGCGTCCTTGCACCACAGTTCTTCACCCTCCCAAATCTCACGTCCTTGGAGTTTGGATTCCGTGATGAACAATACCATTGGCACCCCAAGGATTTACGACTGCCACGGCCATTCGACGCGAATAATGCAACCTCTTTGTTGAAGCAAATGGGAATCTTGGTGGATGAAAAGTGTCTGCGTGATTCCAGACAACCAGAGGGCGACAACTTCTACCGCTACACACGGCAACTTCCTGATCTATTACCTAATCTGAGCTCTCTCGACCTCCTGGTTCAGCCGGTATCCAAGGACATCTTCAATGATTGGTATGATGCTATACTGAGATATGGTGAAAGCTATGATTGTCTGGTGGCTAAATTCCGAGGTCAAAATATCCAAACTCTCAAAATCGATACATCTGCAATCTCCTCTGCGAGACAGGCAAAACGACTCAAGCCAATTGTTTCATTGACCGACTTCACAAAACTCCGTAAGATCGTTGCTGCCCAGGAAGCATTTTTCTCGGTTGATGAAGCCTTTACCGTATGCAAACTCCCTTCCTCAATCGAGGAGATTGTCATCGTCGACACGACAAATCCAGTCAGCCGATGGTTGAAACAAATACTGGCTAGCATCTGGGAGTATCCGAACCTCAAGAGTATCACGTTGTGGACTCCGTATGACCCGTTCGACTCCCCTTTCGATTGGCGCCTGGGTAACCAGCATGACTTCCCTCGGGACGACGAAGTTATCGATAGCAATTCCTCGACGCGGAGAATTGATCCACCGCCGCAATGGAAGAAAGACTTTCTTGCGGCATCTACAGATGGCAGTGTTTGGCCTGACCTGGAAGCTGCGGGTATCCAAATGAAACAGCGGTGGAGGTTCGACTTGAGAGAGATTGGATGGATTAGCCTATGATTTCTTTGAAGGCTCCGCGACACTTAAGGGAGACGGGAAAGGGTGCGACGAGAAGATTCAATGTGGCCCGTTAGCTCTGTCACGGGCAAGAGAGGTATGCTCTACATTTCCATACAAGGCTGGGACCTCAGCTACGTTTTCATATATCGAAAGTGTAGATAGGTAGAATCCAAAGTAGTATGAAGTGCCGCAAGCCATGTATGCCTCCAGGTGGTCTATCTGTGCTTGATCGTAAGGTGTAAGGTGAGGCCCGAAGACCTCAAGACCCGTGTTCTGTTACGAGAACAACAAGCGAAATTTGAATTTAGGCGTCCTCAGACACTTTATACACAAATCTCCAAATATTAGAACAGTATTGTATACGCTAGGAGCATACATGGCAATACTACACACTTAGTAATATACCATTGAGACCGACGACATACCTTTTACAGAAAACAATAAGTTCGTAGAGGATGATGCACTGTCTAGAGCACTACGAGGCCTGCAGATAGTCACACTTTCAGAAGATCTCCTAACCCGTCATCCTCAATCTCTCTATCAGGTACCACAAGATAGGAGATTACATCCATTTATCAACTATTCAAACCGCCCGTAACATCTTGGTGTAGGAGCCTTACACCTCTTTTCCCTCATCGAATCTCCTCACTTCTCGGCTTCGTGTAGTCTACCATGCACACCCTCTCATCAAACATGATCTCCTTCTCCACACTTACAACCTGGAAAAACGGCTCGTCCTCGTACACAACCTCATTCATCGCCTGTGCCCTATGGCATGCTGCCCCACACATATCCGGGTGACCCCTATGGATTGCGATCTGCCGCGGGCACAAGTACACTTTCCTTGTGTGTTGAATAACGTACCAAGTATCGCTCCTGTTTGCCGGCAACATGATCGGGTGCACCATATTCAAATCTCTTATACGAGGATTTCCCGTATGAACCTTCACTGCTTGGAGATACTTCTTCTCCTTGATCCACGTGTGCAGTACGCCTATCTGGAAGTACTCAGCCTCTTTTTCGAGACGGTTGTATAGATCATAGTCGAAGCCCGTGGCGCTGTTGTAGAAAAGTGGGAACACGGCTGGGCGGCGCATGAAGCGAAGGAGGTGCGCGAAGAGGTCTGGGTCCGCTTCCATGAAGTAACTTTTATCTGCTTCTGGTGACCAGGTGTATTGATTGGAAAGTTGGAGGCGGAAGAGCCCGGATTCGTTGCGTAAAGTCTCGCGTTCGACAGTGAACTTGCGGCCGCCGATGTTGAGGGTCATGATCTTGGGATAGTAGTCGGTAGGATTGGTGGGCGTCCTAGGAGCAGGTTGGCTTTCTTTCCCGGTCGGTGCAAGGCCTTCTTCTTGCACGGTTTCGCTTTCAGATTCAACAACTGCGGGTCGTAGATTATCTTGAAAACTCAGGCCTCTAAGTAGGTTTCTGATCTCTTGGGTCTCTGCCATAGCTGTCTCCGTTGCTTTTTTTTCAGACGCTGTTGTTAGCTGTACTGTCGATCTCGTCTCAGTGGTGCGATCGCAACTTATACGTGCTTGAAAGTTTGCAGTCTGCGACAAGCATTGCTTCTAGCGCTTGGTATCAACCGAAGTGGAGGTTTCTAGCAAATCGGATCTGAAGAGCCCCCCAGAAGGTCTTCGAAGCATTCACTAACGCATGGTGTCAGACTTGGCAGCTGCTCCGGACCCCTTTGTGACATACTGTGCCCTGTTCAACTTGTTGTATAGTATTTCCAAGTAACCACAGTCCTCCTTCATGTATCCTAGGGCATGAATGCTTCAGAGTGAGGCAATCGGATAGTAAGTGATAGTAAGACACTCGCAGAAGAGCAAGAGGGTGCGTTCCGCATTCACTCACATTCACTTGACCTTGCGAGCAGATTCTACTGTCGCCATGGTAGCGCTATGACGTACTTTGCAAACGAAATAATTCTTTTTGTGGTTGCCTTCTGCTCTCACCACCAACGTAAACAACACTCTCAACTCTGTTTTGCCAGCACACCTTCTACACCTCAAACCCGCTCTCCTAATTAGAGAGCACGATGCCTTCCTCACCACCAAGTCTGAGTATGAGCAGCCTCAAGGAGTTCTTTTCCCGCGGCGACAAAGACAAGCTCTCACCGGAGTTGACGCGCGCACTTGAGCTCCTCGAGCTCCCCGACATCGACGCTCTTAAGAAGCGCTTTTTCTCCACCGACGCGTTCCTCAAGCCATGGGCAGTATTTCGCGATTCAGTCCTCCTTCTTGACCCGAACTCCATGCCATGCGCCACAGTGATCCATAGCTCTGAGGTCACTGGTGGAATCACGCGCTTGGAGATCTTGTGGTTCTACAATCAATTTGACGCTGGTTCGCTCCGCTATGACCCGCGCGCAGACAGGAACACTTTCGACTATACTCCAGACCGCACCATCCACGGCGTGATTGATAAGAGCAAGTGGGGCGTTCGGGAGCACGAGAAACTCCTATACGCAGGGTTGTTGCAAGAGTTCAAGGTCGGCAAGCGAATCAATCCACTGGGCTTCGAGTACTTCGAACTTCTGCACATCTGCACCGCATGGGAAGAGGTGTTTGTCCCTATCATCAACGTCATCCGCGCTTCATACAACGTGAAAGGTCGACGACATTATAGGCGCCTGGCGCTCTTCATTGAAGATCTACGTCCTTCTCGCCTAGCCTTCCCCGAAGGCAACGTAGGTATGCCCGAGGGAGGCCCTATATCGCCAACGCCATTCCGTGTTCTTTCTGCACCTAGAAAGACAATCAGCAGTGAAGAACCAACTCCCGACAAGAGTGGTAGCAGCGGCGGCGTGCTGACCAAGAAGGACTACGATGAGACGGAGAAAGAGTTACGTGTTACATATCCGCAATACGGCGGACTGGTGGAGCGACCGAAATTCAGGTTCAACATGGATGTGTGGCTCGCAGATCAACGCATTCGGGCAGGTCGCCGCAAGGTCGTACAGGGTCATCAAGAAGCCAACGAGTCTTCGCGCCTGCCAGAGGGCCACCCGTCGCCAAGCACCCCCAAACGCCGAGCATCACTTCAGGTAAGTAGGAGCCCTATAAAGTGGTTCAACCATAGTACCCGTCGTTCTTCGTCGCTGAGTACCTCAAAGAAACTGTCCGAAGAAGAGAAGAGTCCACTACTTGGTGAGGCGCGAGATCTCTACAACAAGGATGATGCAGCACCTGGATCTTTGTCGCCGGAACAGGGATCACCTCACGTAAGTAAGAGCCCTATGAAGCGGTTCTCAAATCGTCTCAGTCGATCTTTCTCGCTAAGTACTCCAAAGAAGGTGTACAAGGATGAGCCGGAGAGTCTGCCACAGGGACGTCTTTACAACACTGAGGATGCAGCATATGGCTCTCTGTCACTGGACCAGAAGCGCATCAAAGAGGCCAAAGAACAGAACGTATCCTCTCCGGCCTCGTCTGACACGGTCATCAGGCGCCCCAGGCACCGTGCACTCAATGAGCATCGAGAGGCTTCCGAGGAGAGTTTGTACACGTCAATCCGAAATACAAACCCGTTCAACGAGGATACACCCGGAAAAGGAAAAGCTCCTCAGCTGCGCGCTGAGCCAGGTGACCCTGGATATATGCCCATGGGGCAGCGTGGTGTCACACAAGCTGTTATCACCGCGGAGGAGGTTCGCGCCATAAGGGCTCGCAACCGCCAGGGCCCTCCCAAGCCCCTCCCGTATGTCCCGGCTCTTCATGCCATGCCGGGCGATCCCCATCCCGAGGTGCCGCCTCGTCATATCCCTTGGCCTGGCTTTGAGTCAGATGACGAGGGGTGCTAGAGGGTTATGGGGATGACATGGGGAGGGGACTTGGAGGGACGATGAGGGGGAGTAATGAGATGTATACTACACAATTGTAAAATACTTTGTAAACCAGTGCATGATTGCCTATCGTGAAGTCTGAAACGTGATATCGCTGGACAACTTAAGCTATGGAAACTATGTGAGTACGCCAAGAGTACATAAGAGTTCTTTAGTTTGGTGAGAACAAGAATCTGTATAGTGTCAAGATGTGGTGTTGTTGTGGGGCCGAGCTTTTTCTTTATGC
The DNA here is from genome assembly GCA_027946455.1 of Neocucurbitaria cava. Classification (NCBI taxonomy): domain Eukaryota; kingdom Fungi; phylum Ascomycota; class Dothideomycetes; order Pleosporales; family Cucurbitariaceae; genus Neocucurbitaria; species Neocucurbitaria cava. Next base: position 1,253,742 of record JAPEUY010000011.1, read on the forward strand.
TTTTGGCACTAGTGCTCCTCTTGAGTGATCTGTGGAGACTACTTAGAAAGATGATTAAGAGTAACGGAACGGGAATGAGAGGAAATGTATACTACTAAATCAAAACAATCCCGGTAAATTAGTGCGAAATAACATACCGTGACGCCTACATCATGATCCTGCTAGGAATCTTAAGATGTTAAAATTACTCAAGCCCTCCAAGGTCACATATAGCCTTCTCAGTTGAGTAGAATATGAAGCCTGTATAGTTCCAAGGTGTGGTGTTGTGTTGGGGGTTGAGCTTCTTTACCATGGTTCCGGCACTAGTGTCTTGCTTACGTCATTCGAGATCTACTAGTTACCTATTGGTTCTACTTGGCTCCCAGATGGTTTTTGGACTTCTTACATTACAATTTCGCTACCTTCAATATGGCTGTTCAACCACCGCTATTCCGGCTTCCGCGCGAGCTTCGCGACCAGATCCTTGCATATGTGTTTGACGACCTCGAGGAGCCGAGGGTCCAATTCAAGCACCACGTTGCTCGTGCGCAACAAATGACGCCGCCTTACAAGGACCTCCCAGCGCTCAGCAGAGCCTCAAAACAATTATACTACGAGGCAACGCTCCTTTTCTTGACGCATATTACCCCTGTTCTTTCCGACATCGAAACGATATGCTGGATGCGAGAATGGTTGTCAGCCTTCTCCTCTGACTCCGCCTTCCGCTCGATCCGACAGCTCGCCTTCCGCAACTTCCATGGACCTGATCAGATTAGGGGCTACGAGCTCATTGCCATGTGTCCCAACATACGATTTCTGGACATCATGTTCGGCGACGAGTATGCTCATCCCGGGACCGTGCCCACCTTAGCGATCAAGTCTCTGAGCAGCTCGGTCAATGCGTACGAAAGTCTCGACAACATCATTGCCATGCATCAACTTTACAGACTTGTGGATATCCCCAAGCTTAAGGGACTTCATTTCGGCTTCCATGACTGGGACTCAAAAGTTAGCAACGATCGAGCGCGACAGGTGATGGCATGGCTGCGGGCCAAGTTTCAAGCTCAGAAAAGGCATGTGCAGATCGAGTGCAAGCAGATGTGGTATAACTTCGACGACGAGGACGAGCACGACGCTTGTTGTACATGGTTCGACTGAAGCATCATGAAGATGTTGAAGGCTTGGCACGGTACATTTAGCCGCCGTGGTCCGCTCCAGAATAGCCGTTAATCTGGAGGGCTGGACGCCTTTCACTTTCGTCCACATAATAAGACTAGCACTCGCCTACTTCCGAAGTTCACACCAAAAGCTCAGAACTCCATCGCCACCAGCTGAATTTCATCACCACAATGTCGGATGCGGCATTACCGCCCTCATTGTTCTTCCGCCTTCCTCGAGAATTGCGCGATCAAATCTACGCTCACGTCTTCGACACAGCTCCTATAAACTGGCTAGTTCCGCATATTGATGAGCATATCCCCGCGCGCATTGGTTTTCCGGATTCATGGACCAAGCGCTATGGCCATAACTCGAGCGTTCTGTTTCACGCTTTCCCCGCACTATGTTGTACATCGCGCCGAATCTTCCTAGAGTCCACGCCACATTTTCTCACCCGTGTGGAGGCTTTCACTCTTAACGCTCAATCGTCCAAGCTCTTCCGTGACTGGTTGGCTCAATTTCCCGATGACGAAGGGTTCAAAGCAATTAGAGAGTACGCGTGTTACGAGTGGAAGGCATTTGAGCTGGAAGAGACTCAGGTGCAGGTTGACCTTCTAACGCGTCTTGCCAATGTTGAAGACCTGCATATCTCTCACATATCCTACTGTCATCAATGGCGTACTCGAATCCGATCACGACTGGGTTAATGAACAGTACGTCTACGGTGATACAGGTCTGCCATATGAACCAAGATATTACTATACTGCCTCACCAGAGATTTGGGATACGCAGCCTCCACATCCATTAAAGAAGTACCCACCACCACAAGAGTATATAGCCCGCGAGAAGGAGGTACTGCAACAAAAGCTTGAGGAGTTCATTATAACACATCAACTCGAACTGCTGTTTAGTTTACCAAAACTTGAGATGCTGAACTTCGAGTTTGACGTGGAAGGGCAAGGAAGGTTTAGGCATAACTTGTGCCATCCGTTGTATAGGTGGTTCAAGGAAGAGTGGGAAAAGAGAGGAAGAGATGTTGGGGTCGTAACTGGGTTCAGCGAGGATTTGTAATAGCGATAGACTTACATCTCGACATGCTTCATATGGTTCAGCCCCTCCCCATTCTATCACTCCTGTGAATCTGATTACAAGAATACCAGAGGTTGGAGGTGAGATAAACCGCAACAACCAGTAAGGATCTCTGTATTCCGAACCGTAAGGGGGTTCGCACAGCATCTACCAAGCCCGATCCGGTTACGCAAAAACGTCACTCTAGGTTAGCCAATCAGGAAAGTAGCACCAGGATGCACTACCGTCATCGATTGCAGCTAGCCTATCCAACAACCCGTAAATCGACTCGGCGTCTCACCCATTCAGCTCTTCAAGTGTCATCAAAATGAATCCTTGATGCAGCCTGCCTGCATGATCCTGTCGAATTCGACGAGGTTGCGCCCTGGCCGGCTTGGGCCGTTGTCTTTTGAAGTCAGCTTCCCCCGCACGATCCGAATACCATTCTTTCATCATGGGCAACACGCCCTCCTCGCGAGGTGAGGATTCAAACTGGAAATCGGATGCAAGATACGCGATGGAGTCTGGGGTGTTTTGTGTAATATGCGGTGGCCCGTTCGACATGGAAGGTGATGTGTACAACATCGATCCGAAGGAGGAACGTTATCGGGTTCGTTAGCGCATCTCGTATCTATTTGTTTCAGCTTTTTTATCGTTTCAACTAACGCTTACTAGTGGCTCTTCAACTTTCGTCTGCTTGGTAGCCCTGAGCATGTCCTCGAACATAAAGTTACTAGCGAAGAAGTAGAGTAAGCTACCCTCGCGCCATGTTTATTAAATACTCACTGCGCTTCAGCTTGATCAACACTTCTAGAAGTGAAGATGTATTTCTCTCTGAACCAGCCTGGTTTAGCATGACCGGTTGCGGTTACATCCGAGTCGGAGGCGATGCGTATGGAGGAGATGCATGGTTTGATGCCCTCTGCGATGATTCAGACGCTGATACCTTGTTTCCATTGCATGATGTGTGCATCAAGATCAGCTGTCGCATTATCGACAATTCGAAAGCAAATCGAACGGATATCGCACAGTTACCGGCGCTTACTGTTCTCAACCGCGTCCTACAAACTCGCTTCCGTGCCAACGCCCACGCCCCTTTCGAGATGAGAAACGATATTCTTGACCTATGCGCGATCTGGGAAGAATATCTTCCTCGCAGTGTGATAGGCCTGACTAAATTGGAATGGTGGGGAGGCGAATACGAGGTATGTTTGCTGGAGCTCTCACTGAAGGAGACTGACACGGTTGGTAGAAGTACTACGCAAACCCTCTCAATGTGCCCGATATCACATCATTTGCCTTGGGTGTTCTCAAAGCTTCGCCAAATAGGAAACATTTCGATGACTGCATACCAGCTACGACACGAGCACCACACAGTCTTGAGCGCCTACCACCTGAGCTACTAGATCAAATTTGCAACTACCTCCCAGCAACTTCGGTCATCACACTGCATCGAGTATCGAAGACGCTAACTCATAATGTTCCGTTAGACAACACGTTCTGGCGGAACAGCCTCTTGAATGGCAGCCTACTTCCCCATATATGGGATTTTGATAAATCAGAGCTCGGCACGCCAGCCTTTGAAACGTTTAGTGACTGGAAAATCGTCGCTAAACTACTAGCAGAAAGACGATTCCCTATCAGCGGACGAGATCGTCGGCTGGAAGACATACCGAATGGTCTATGGAATAGATGCAGGATATGGAGCATCATGGAAGAGGCTATCAATCTCTACTTCTTAGATACGCCTCACAAACATGGAAGCAACGGCGCCATAGATATCCCTTACCAGCATTCACTTCCAGAGCATGACGAGACGTTAATTTTTGGAGACTTGGATGCCGTCACACCCCGATAATTCACTAGGATCGAAGAGAAGATGGGAGATCAAACAAGGATCAGCTTACTGAAATACGAGAAACTCAACAACATTCCAGAACATTCACTGAGCGTCCAGTATATTGCTTAGCAGTTCATTGATTTCTGCTTCGACCCTCACGGTTTCGCCATCGCCATAACGAACCTTTCCCAGCACGGCCCAAACTTCTCATAATGATTCGCAACCGCACTCGTCACAAACAAATACTCCGCGCGCTCACGCAATGCCGCCGTAATATTTTCAACTTCTTCATCTGGAACGGAATGAACCATGTAGCAAGCTTGAGAGCGATCATAGGGCGAAGTCGCTAGCCATTCTTGGTACTCCTCCGTGATAAAGTGGGCATATGATGTCTCGACCACGACCGTAATGTCCGGACCCGGGTTTGCGAGCTGAGCATTTACAGCTGTGCCAGGGTTATGAATCACCTATTCTTGTATCAGCTCATCTGTTTTTGGGATAGGAAGAGAAAGGAAGTACGATTCTATTCCCATGGATGCCAGCGCTTCCTTTAACCGTACGATCGATCCCATCGAGATAATGCTTCGCTTCCTTGGAGTAGAGATTGACAGTTTCATCCACAAAGATACCTTGTACTTGCAGACCGGCGAACTCATTGTTACGCTTCGCATACACCTCGATATCTTGGAAAACGTCCTCTACTGGTCTTTTGCAATACGTCGCTCGAACATATCCCACAACCGTAACGTTTCGCCTTGCATTTAGCCGCGGGATTTCTCGGACGTAATCGTCATTTGGCCACCATGGAGGGGTACCAGGACCACTATTTGGATTGACGATAACCAAGAACTCAAGATCTGAGTGTGCAGAGATGCTGCCGCCTATCAGTCCATGGGTGAAAGAGAGTATCGGGGAGACATACGCAGCATACAGCGGATCCCACGCACCTGGATGAGGGTAAATATACAGTGGAAGTAAGATTTTCGATTCCATGTTCCAACGCCGGTAGGTTGTATGGGTAGCGACCAAGAAAGTGTATGTGTTCACTCAAACCAAGAATCACATGCTGACTAATCCTCCAAACGTGACTCTTTTGGCATCCAATACCCACGTACCACCGAACATTGTCTCAACAACCCCGCTGCTACTAAAGTTAGGTTCCATGGTAGTCCCAGATTTTGCGATAACCCTCATTCAACGTACTTTATAGCCTTGTGCTGCTATTGCCCATGCATCTTTCCAGATCGGAATCACATCTTTGCAACTCGGAATCAGTTGCTACCTGCTGCTTGACTTCTTCAGCTGCTCACCCTCTGCAACTGCCTACTAAGACAAATCACTGCAGTGCGTTATGTTTTAAGTACTGCTCATCTGTTATGCTAACATAGTAGATTCGACCCATGAGCAACAGTTCCAATTCTGTGGCTGCTTCCGCGCGCCGCTCCTCTGACCGACACAAAAAGGTCTGGTGTAGTTGCACCCTTCCTCCACATCGAGGTGCTTCTCATGAGGTTTCAAGGCAAACTTATAGAAGACACTGGAATAGATGCCGCCGGGACCGGTGGCCCTTCACAGAGGAAGAACAAGCTGCAGGCGTTGCGCCTGACCTCAATGCTCGCTCTCCTCCAGCCCCCCCTCGCGTCACCTGGGGATACTGGCGTGGGATAAGAATCATGAGATTACACACAGATGCTGGTTCCCAGGATGTGAACAGTGGTCCACCAACGACCAGTCTTCCATCACGCCCGAACGCTGAGGTCAGAGCTAGCCAGCAAGATGTATATCCTGTTGAAGCATCAAGACTAGAAGTTGCGCCCGCCCACGACCTTGCACCGCCGAGATCCAATCCCATGCCAGACCAAAATACTTCGGGTAATGCCAGCATAGATAGCCTCCTCCAGCGTGTGGACGAATTGAGCGCCCGAATAGTTGAAAAGGAACGGCAGATTGCTGAAAACTCGATGGGGTAGTTACAGGGTCACTCAAAGTCTGGGTTCCTCTCCATCTAGCCGATCAAATCAGAGTCTTATCATCAGACTCTTTAAGGCTGCGTGGCTGCTTATTCGAGCAAAAAGTAACAGGGATGTACTCCGACGCTGAGTGACCCTGTAACCAGCACGTCGACAGCCTAAAACAACGCAGGTTTATCTAGCTCCCTTTGCATCACAAGTCGAAACAGCTCTTGTTTCTCTCATCACAGCACAACATAACAGAAAAAAATCGAATAACTCTGAGGCTCTGTCTACCACATAACATTCAACCACTCTTCCCAAATCGACCCATATCCCGCATACACATCGTCACTCAAATCCGTAACAAACAACCACCCCACATCTCTCCTCACATCATCTACGATCTTCCTCAATCCCCCAAGTCCAAGATCCTTCGGCACCGAGTTCACCAACATCGCCCTCCCCGCCCTATCATCTTTACTACTACCCAGCAAATCCTGCAGCTTGTTCTTCCTCGGCATATCATCATACACGCCTTCGAACACGACTGTCACGTCTGGTTTATACGGCATCAACCCTTTGCTATGTCCTCGCTGGGTATTGTCTTCAAACGGTACACGGCCAGGGTTATACACCACCCACGCTCTCTCATCCCCAAAGCCACCATCTGACCGCCTCACCGCCGCGCTGATATTGCGTAGATACGCAGCAGCATGCTCGGTGTAGTTCCACGGCGTGTGGTCGAAGTAGATGCCGTTCAGCGTCAACTTGTCGCTTACATTCGCCCAACCCGCATAAATGTCGATCTCGCTGCGGATCGTGGCGTTGTCGCGCGTTCCGCCTTTCGTGTCGATGTACCCTAGTGTTTTCACGTTGAGGTGCACGTTGAGGGTTTTTATCGCGTCGATGTAGGGGGCTGGGGGCCAGACGGTGGTGCCGGGGCCGGAGTCCGGGTTTATTATTATGGTGAAGTTTGTGTCGGGGTGGCGGACGATGCTGCTCGTATGTCACATGTTAGTAATGTTCAGAACGGTCTGCAGTTCGGGCTTTTAGAGTTGGGAAGGGGTTGAGCAGAAGGGTGAGAGTACTCACGCGTCGTATAATCTCCCCCATGAGCCAGATTGCTCTGGGTTTATATAAAACGGCACGATGGCGTTGATGGGTAGTGGTTTTATCAGTTTCTGCGGGATGATGATGCCGAGGGGTATGATGATTGCGAGGAGCAGCACAAGGCCTAGTGTCACAGCGAATGCAAGTACGCGATCATTCATTTCCAGCTTTTTCTTTGGCGCGGGGATGTAAGGGCTTGCGTAGCCATGGTGCGAAGATGTCGTTGATATTGCCTTGTCATTTGACACGCACGGCTGGATGGGTTTCTCGCTGACGAGGACGGCTTTCTTGGGCGGAGTAGGGACTCGTAGTCTTTCGACGCTTTTGGTGCCAGCTAATGTTGGTTTGGCTTGTTGGTACTCTGAGATCGCGGAGGTGCTTGTCGACGTTCGGTTGTTCTTTGGTGGGATGGCGAGACTGTATGGGCTGGATATGTTGCGCCGGGATGATGTTGACATGCGCGATTGCGCTTTGTATGTCGACAGGGCTTGGATATGTGGCATTGGTAGAGACATGATTTTGATTGTGTTTCAATCTCAGTTACTTACAGGTTCGAGATGTGTTTTGCGAGAGGGGTTGAGAAGGTGGCACGTTTGCATTCCTCGCTTCTGGGGTAACGTTACGCAGCAAATCTGATATTGTAGCATTCCAAAGGGAAAACATTGAATTTATCGTGACTATATACTGATCCCACTAGATAATAGCTGCATGATGCATCTAAGATCTCTTGACTTCCCACGTTGCGTCTGGTGCGTTGAACCAATCAAGGCTGTCGATTTGATGCACTATGCAAGTCTCATTGTCGATGTTCGAGGAGTGTGGAACGCAATTTCAGGCTTGTCTTCGATATAAGTCCACTCCTTCCTTCTATGATATCCTGTTTACTCAGTGTCAGCAGCATAAAAGCATGGTGTATGACGACCTACCTTTGTCACTCCACAGAAATTGCTCCCACTCGTAAGCAGTAGATGCTAGCATATCCTTCGCAGCTTCTCCATCAATAATACGGTACAGTAGAGATGGAGAAGATTCGATGCGTTGCCATCGATTAATGGGGTTGGAATGATACAGGGGATTGGATGGTGAGGCTACTGGTGTCATCATGGAGAGGTAGTGATAGCTGGCAGGGTTGAGGCCTCGCGCGTATGGCCCATTGAAGTAGTCATACTGTGTCTCTATCTTGACCAAGTCGAGCTCCACCATGACTTTGCAGCCTTTGTGTTCAAATGCCTGTATTACACGCTGGATGTAGTGGCAAAGAGCTAGGACGCTGTTGGGAATGCGCCGCTCTTCGAACTTGATGTCAAGGACGATAGTAATATTGAACCCAGGCATCAGGCGCAAGCGGAAAAGATGGTTGAACCGCGCCTCGACATCCGCGACCAAAACAGACGTGGGAACCAGTAGTTCAAACTCGACGCGAACAGCCAACTTGCGCATCGTAGTAATATCCGGCGTCACCCCGAGAAGAAAGTAATCATCAACGAGGAAGTCCTTGAGGTTCTTCAACAATACTGGGCGGCCTAGGCAGCCATGCTCGTAATACCACTCAGCGGCTTCCCGTGCGAAGTCTTCACCGACGATGAGCGGAACGACGAAGGCGGGTCGGGAGTGCTTGGGGATCATTGTTCGATTGGCCTCATCGGACCATACGTGCTGGTACACCATGTCACGGAGCTCGCGTGGTAGGCGCGTGTAGGTAGCCCAAGCAGCCCTCCACCAGTGGCCGCGGATTGGCTCTGGTGCGAGTGAGCGCTGGATGGCGAGTTGACGTTGATCCATATGGGGCCGAAAAAGGAGGACGGAGGTGATTGTAATTGACGTGGACGCGTGGATGCAACTCTGGTTTTGGCGAGGAAGCTCAGGTGGAGGCAGGAGTTGACTGTAGTTGGAGCGGGATGCGTGGGTGTAAGTTATGGAGAGAAGGGTGTGAGCGGGAGAAGCTTTTTATAGTGGGAGGGGCAAACTCCCGCGAGGCCAAATGACGCAGTGAATATCGAATACCGTGGCCTATGCTTTCTTATCGACGACGCAGAGCAAGATCAGCTGACTCACTGCGACTTTTGTATATTCACTGGCGTATCGAGCTTTGACCAGTTCACCTCGTGCACCTGTTGGAGCTACTAAGAACGCTCTGTGGTAGCTAAGTACCTCGTCTAATGTCAGAATTTCTCGACTGCAACTAAGTCTATGTTATTATAAGCTAGATAATCCCACAGCGGGTAGATCCTCACATCTCGTCGACCTCCCCCAGCCTAAAGCTTCTCACCACCCCTAAACCTAATCAACCCATCTTGAAACGTAGTAGCAACATGCACACCCCTCTCCCAATCCCACAAGCGACTCGTATGCAACGCCCGTCCCCCCGTAGCCCTTGTAATCCACGCCTCCTGCACAAACCACTTCCTTCCATCCGCGTCCCTCCCATCCCTTCCATCCTGCCCATCATTCCCTTCATCACCTCCAAGATTACACAGCGGCAGCGGGGCCACCTCGTCATCTCGCCAGAACGTCGGATCCGCATTAGGATGATCGATGCGCGGCTCCGGCGGCATAACAAGATCTCTGAAACCGACGTGGAAAATCACGCTGTGCGAGAGCGACGCCATGCGCGTGAAGTCTCTCGCGCGGTCGAGGTGGTTCGGCACGATGAAGAGGGAATTGCGGTCTGAGGCGTAAAGGTGTGCACAGGCGTGCATGTTTGCTTCTCTTGTCACCGACCATTTTGCTGTAGATTTAGGAGGCGGGTATGGTGCTGTTGGTAGCGGGAGCGAGCCGCGCAGTGTGTAGAAGGTGAGTTGTCGACGATCTATAGCGGCGCGGTGGGCGTTGAATTTGGACATGTCGGCTTTGCGGAGGTGCAGGCCTGCTACGGGGTTGAAGTGGTCTGGATGCGCGGGGAGGTATTCTTCTTTGAATTCTATGGAGTCGGTGCTTGGTGCGTTGGGGTGCTGCATTGGTTCGTTCTCTTTGCCTGCTATGGCGTCGCGGTATATGTCTTTCAGGTTTGGTTGGTCTTGGACGTCGAATGGAGATGCTTCTTCGCGCTTGAAGGAACATGTGCACGTGAACATGTCGCCGTGGGCAGCAATCTGACTGACTGTGACTGTGCGCGTGCAATAATTGTAGCCATTTCGAACTTCTCGGACTCTGTACGTATAGTGTTCATCGGGCTTTCCTCCGAGGATGAACCAGCCAGTGATGTTCTGCCCATGTCGGTCAGATTAGGGTGAGCATGGAATTTCGTGAGACTTGCTTACGTGAATGAGGAAGCCTTCTTCTACTGTTTGTGCCGCCGCCCAGGCTGCTTGCGCAAATACATGGCCTCCGTATGTACCATTTTGACCTCCTGTCGGACTATAAGCCTTCACGATAGAACGGAACGTCCAGTCGTCGATGCGTTCAAGCTCGATGACTTTGTCAAAAGGAAGCACTTTCTTGTCTTCGGTAAAGTACGGGCGAACCACCATTGTGATGAAGAATTATTCAGTAGCGAAGAAGTATTCGCGAAGACCAATACAAACTACATTGTGATGGTTGAGGTGTTGATGGAGACACGGTGTTAGTCTACCGTTGAGTTACCTCGGAACATGTTGTTGACGCGGGGTTCGGGCAAGCGAAAAGACTCCGCGGCATCTCCGACGTGCCAAACGTTGATGAAGTTAGGACCATGTTGAAGTGACTAGAAGTTGTGAACTCAGTATGGAAGGCGGGTCAATTGGATTAAACAATCTTTGATAAGTGGGTATTAGAGTATGTCGCTACTTATGCTGATCATAATTGAAAACGTGATCCCTTCCCTAGCTGCCGGAGCCTCATCTAGGATGCGTCGTCGTATTGTCCGTCTCAATGCTCTCGGCATCTTCTCTCCTCGTCGAAGATACCATAACATCCTTCTGTACCCTAATCTGGGACGCCATCGTCACCATCTCAACATCACTATCCTGACTTCCCCGCCGAGCGCGCGCATCATTAGTCGGCCGTGGCAGATGCCTACTTCCAGACTTGTAGTCCGATTCGTGTGTCGATGCGCCTGGTAGCGAGGATCGAAGTTGATTCAGGATCGTGAACTCGGTGCGTAGTTTTATGGCGTAGACTCCGACTTTGTAGAAGCCTTGGAGGAAGAAGAAGCCAGCGTAGCACAGACCGATCAAGCTAATGTCGAGGACGATGATGAAGACGTTGACGAGGATTAGGTGTCGGAGGTTGCGGCGAGTGGTCTTCTTGTTGGTGCCCAGGAGGGACATGTTCTTGAGGTGTGCTGCGGTCTCACGGATGTACAGAAGCCCAATCACTGTCTCCTGAATGAAGAACGCCGCCAGCTGGATCTTGTCCCAGATGAGGTTCGCTTTACTGAGTTTATCGACCATTCCGGGGTGTCGCTGTTGCGGTTAGTGACGGGGATGGAGTCGTGGTGAATGTATACGTACAGCGATCAGTGAAAGAATGACTGTGCCACCCCCAAAGATGATCGAGTTGGTGATGATCATGATCAGTACGTAGCGACTGACCTTGGCGTTTTTCAAGACCAAGTTCAGGCGTGAGTACAATACGACCGATTGCGAGACCACATACGTGCACCAAGTGAGCATGATGAAGACGATGGTGCCATACCCGCTCACGACCTTAAAGTCGGTCAAAGTGATGATGATAGAGTGGATGATGATACCCCAAGAACAGGCAAGGCAGGACCAGAAGTAGAGGCTGCGACGTCGCGAAGCGCGAATGAAGAGGCGGACATTGAGTTCGGCGCAGAGGTACCATGCAATGCCTAAGAACGCAGCAGCTGTACAAGCGGTAGGCAGCCCCGTAATCGATGTCGTTGGGAGGTCCGCATTGTCGATTCCGGAAGTACTCATGGTGAGGACGGTTGATGCATGTCGAAGAACATGGGAAGGGACCAAAGCGCTGGGTCAGATATATTTACAGCGTACCCCTTGACTCGATAGCTAGAAGACAACAGGCGTACCCTACTAGAATAGTCTCCGAATGGTGGCCAAGTTGTAGCTTGTAGTGTATCAGTGTTGAGGGCGAGAACGCAAGCGACCCTCCAGGTCATGGTACCAAAGTCGACAGTCCAAGCCTCAATGAGTCCACTCCGTGATTCTAGTGACCTTCCAAGGCGGGTATAAAGGCACGCGAGTGGTAATCTTTCGCGAAGGCTGAAGCAATGGTCCATGCGGCAGGGATGTAGAAAATGTCGCATTAAGCGAGTGGTGGTGACCTTCCCCACCACGGTACTCGATCGCTGGTAGGTATGAGGCTGGTCCCATGTGAATGGTTGCTCGTTCTTCTCATGGTCATTCTCTGCTCCCTGCTCATATCGAACGATGCGTGTCCTGACTCATTCCACGTGGCAATGGAGCCTCAAGCTGATGTGTGTAGGGTACGCAATCAGATCGAGAACGTACGCAATTCAATTTTCCAGAAAGATAGTTCGCCAGCCGCAGCGAGAGACGACTTGGATTTGAGAATTAATCGTCCAATGAGATGGGGTTTGACTGAGATTGCAGGCGTACGTTCGTGGCGGCACAGCTCTTGGAAGGCACCCTAGCTTCGCTGCAGTTCAAGGATATCGTTCCCAACATTTGACTGGACTGTTCAACCATACGGTATGGGGTGGAACAATGTAGATTCCACGAGGAGGCATTGTTCGATGCTTCATGTTGGTGAATCGTACATGAGAAGCAGTTACTGAATTGTCACAAGGCTGTGAAAGGGGAGTTTGCCCGGCAGCTTGTGATGTCGCTAGTTAGACTAGCACCGACATTAGCTTTCGGTAGTGCTTCTTAGGGTGTCGGAGTTCGCCAAGCTGCGACCCTACCTAAAACATCCTTATCTTCATCGTCGAGGGTTCTCTCATACCGACGTGCGGTAGGTAGGTATGCGGAACGTTCATCATGGCAATCGTATCGCAGCTTGGAACTGTGGGTTCGGGTCAGATCGTCCGGGAATTCGGCATTGCTTGGCATTCGACAACGGCGAGGTGGAGCACATGATCGCCAGAGAGCACTGTCAGTTTTGTTAGCTTGCAGCCCTGCTCGTTAAAAGATCCAATGGTCTGGCAGGGTCCTCCAGGATACGATGATGCAAAAGCTTCAGCCAGGAGTTTGGTGACTACCAAGGAGATCCTTCCAGCTACTTCAGCACGCTTGCTAAACTCAAAAGAAGCCGGTATATCATTTCACCAGTGTACTCAGATCACATAGTCATAGACGAAGCATAGACGAAGCACGAGGTTTTTAGGATAATTCTTTCCAGACCTCGCTTTCGTAAAACATGAAGCGAGTCAGTTGATTGATCGAAAGCTAATTTTCTTTATCCGTGGAGTCGTAAACAGAGCCTTCGTTTGCTCGAACCACATGTGGGTGCAAATTTTGTAGCATATCTCCACGCTGATTGATACCATGACTTCGCCTCCCTTCTGAGATTGTATCCAGTATGCGCTTGCTGGAGCACTGCGTGAAATCTCGCGATTCCACTACTTCGCCTCTGCATTTGCATTGCCGTTGGAACCCCCACCGCCTGTGGCACCGACGTTGGCGTTCTCCTTCCTGCTGAGGATCTTCTTCGGGCCCCAATGACCAACGCGACCTCCTCCAGTGTCAATGTTACGATCCTTCTTCGGGCTGTTCTCCTTCTTGTCCGTGACGGTCTTCATGATAGCTGGCGCAGAAAGAGGAGTCGGAGGGCCACCGTTGGCACCACCCTTCCGACCCTTCCTGTTCTTCAGATTCGCCGTCTCGATCCACAGCCCACCTTCCTTCTTCGCCCTCTGCTCTTGTTCTTCTTTCTCCCTCTTGACCCTCAGTTCTTCCTCGCGCTCCCTGATCGCCTTTTCCTTTGCCTCACGTCGGATCCTCTCCTCTTTGGCCTTGAAATCTGCAGCTTGTTTCTCCTTGATTGCTTTCTCCTTCGCCTCGATGGCCTTGGCAACCGCTTCCTGTTCAAGAAGGGCCCGAGTCTCGATCTCCGCGCGCGCTTCAGCTTTGATGCAGTTGTAGCACGGAAAGTGAGACGAGCGAGGCGTGGAGTCGCCGCTGATATCGGGGCAAACCGCATTGGCCATGAAGCCCGGATGGCACATCTCGATGTATAACCAGTCAGATTCGTGGCCGCAGGTGTGGCGTTTCTTGGAGTAGCGACACATTGTGACGCTGCAACTTGTTAGGGAAATTGTGTGGCGTAAATGAGGTAGCAAGTTTATCTTACCGATGACAGCGACAGGCAAGTGCTTCTGTTGGGGTTGTAGGTCGATGGAGAGTGAGGTTTGGGCCGAGGAGACGCGAGGTGAAGGACGTGTGGGTGAGTTGTTTAGGCAGGCGCGTTGTGTTGTGACAAACGGTCAAATAGGAAAGAGCGACGTGATTGTTTACAAGAAGATCAGTCCTCTCACCTTCACTAGACTTGCTTAGCAACGTAGCAGCTTTCTGTTTACAAGCATGATAAGCCGGGCTCTGCTCGATCAATCGATACGCAAATCGCACGAGTGGTTTAGACATGAGGGAAGCTACGCGTATGAAGGAGACTGCTCAGCAGTAGTGCGGAAAAAGCTACTGAATGTCGAGTAGTTCATGTGGGATTTATCCATCGATTAGACAGAAGCTTATGGTCGTGAATTAATGATAATCAAGGGTATCCAACATACCGCATCCTGAGAGATGCCCTATTCAAAGCAACCAGCGTTAGGAGGCGCTGCTTAAACCATAACCTTTGCTATGCATAGAAGAGAAAGCACGCAATAAGACGAGGCCAATGAGTCTATGACCTTTTCGCTCGTCGATGTGGTTTCGCTGCCCTAGCTCCGCGATGTTCCACCTCAGTTATGCGACTGCCACCCATTTCCTTTATCTTGTCCACCAACGTGTCGGTCTCATCGAGCTCTTCCATGTCGTCGCCACCCCCAATGCTCTTTCCCATGAGCAGGATGTTCGGTACTGTTCGCCGACCTGTGGATTTTGCTAGGAGGGCTTGGAGCTTCTCGCCGAGAGGATTGATGTCGAGCTCGACGACGTAGGGTTCGGGAACGATGCGGTACTTTTCGAGGAGGATGTGCTTTGCCTTCTTCGAGAACGGGCAGTACGATTTAGAGAATATGATGACTATGCTTAGGTTAGCGGTCATGCAACGTAAAGGAAGCAAATGGTGCCACGTACTTGGACTCTTCTTCAGGATGGCGTTCAGCTCCATCTCAACCTCGTGGTCTTCTAGCGTCTCATCTTCCTTTACGACTGCCTGATCCCGAGATCTGCCTCCCTGTGCAGCCACGCCAGGAACCTTGTCTCCATCGATCTTAACCCTGCCTGCAACGCTCTTTTGGTCGTCCCCCTCTACTGCGACTTTCTTTGATTCGTACTTCTTATCTGCCGCCTGTTTCGCTTGCTCTTCAGCTGCCTTGAGTCGCGAGCCTACGTCTTCTGCGTCGCGTTGCTTGGCTGCTTCCTCATATCGCAGCTCTTGCAGCGCTTCTTGTGTCTTTGTATAGAAATCCGATGTGCGTGTTTGATGTCCTCCTCTAGACATGTAGACTAGAGCAATAACTGTGATGACGATGAGGACGCCAAAAAGCCTTATGCGGCGTTGCGACGGCATCATGGCCAGCTCAAAGGGAGTCGTGTGATCGACGAGCGCAGTGCGATGGTCGTGAGGGATTGAATATCGATTTCGTCACGCAGCTTCGTCGGTCGATAACGAGGGGAATTTGCCTTGTTGGCTTCCCTTTATCGCTCGAATCCGTGTAATTGGACAAGTTCGCAGTTGGACGTTGGTATCGAAGGTCCTTATTGTCAAGCGAGTAGCGCAAGCGAATGCGGCGGACAGATGAGCGGCGCAGGGATATTAATTGGTCATATAGGTCTTGTGCGTATGTTTCTGCGAGGAGAACGTGTACACGAGCAGCTCTGGTATTCAATGAGGCAGTGCGACGAAGTGTACGAGTTGCTGGAGCTTCTCTGGATGGAATGTGGTGATCCTGGCGACCGGGCGTCATGCCGCTTGCCGTGCTCACTCCACTTTATCCCTGTCACTTGACCATGAGGCAGCAGCTCTGATTCGCGATTTTGCGCGGCGGTGCCTGCGCGACATTGAACGGCACGCCGCTTACAACTTGAGTGCTGGCCTCGGCTTGGTTGATTCACATGGTTTGCATGGCTGCGATAGCTGCTGCGTCGCGCGAAACAGCTCCTGAGACCGTCTCCCTATCTTCCTGTCGTCCTCGATGCGATGCCATCCCATACTAGACGCGAACATACCAGTATTCAGGAGATTGCGCCCTGCAGCAGTTTACCCCTTCTCCATTCCCGGAGTGTTGAGCTCAATGTAGACGGACAATAGACCTAACGCTACCGCCCTTTGTCAGGCTGACAACTAGGAGCTACAGACCTAGCGGCCCAGACTACCTAGCATTGAACAGCCGGAAAGGGTCCGTCTGCGCGTGACTGCGCGTTTGGCGTCAGGGGTAAGTGGAAGAAGGCCTGATGAGGCTCTATCCACTAAGACCCGAGTGATTCTCTACATGTATCGACCCGCTCACACATCCACGTGAGAAGGAAGACGCGATGGCGAAGGTGATTATGGAAGTCTAGCTCAAATGAGATTTCCGACAATCCTTCTGTTCTCCACGATGCTGAGATCGATGGCAAACGTCCAAGAACGTCGTCTTCCGACGCTGCATACAGACGACCCCGCAAAGAAGCGTGCCGGCGGCATCAAAGCTCGCTGAAAGCTGGAGCCGGGGTCTCCACTTACGGTTGAGTTGCTGAATGTGGTGTAGTGTAGCCCTAACATCAATACGGTCTTCCGCTCTCCAGCTCGACTATCACCAGTATGTCCCAAACAGGTGGATATGTATAAAGTCGAGGGTTCGTGAAGGATATCAATTGACAGAATAGTCACCATTGTACAGTGCAATACTCTCCCTACTTCGTACCTGCCGTACCATTCAACGATTACGTCATCAACACCATCTTCCGAGGTTCACCATGTCTCCACGGCTATCATCGAAACCCATCTCTATTGTGCCTTCTCATACCGAATTGAAGCAGAAAAGCCTCTCTCAGCGCAATCTCGAGATCGCCATCCGCGCTCTTACCCGTGATGGACTTGTTGTGCTTGAGGATATGGTCGATCATGCCATCCTGGATCGACTGAACGTTAAGATGGTAAAGGATGCTTATGAGCTACAAGCGAGGAAAGATAGTCCTTTCAACTACAACAAAGGAAACATCCAGCAGGATCCTCCCCTGGCCGAAGAGTGGTTCAGCGATGATATCTTCATCAGTATGTATTGTCATTCATAAACTCCTCGTATTGACTGGCCTAATATACTGCAGATCCCATTGTCACGCAAGTCACGTCCACAGCCTTGGGTCCCAAGCCGTCCCTGCGCTTCGTTTCTGGAAATACTGCATTGCCTCCGACTGAGACGTCGCCTCCCGCCTCTCAGCCAATTCACAACGATGCAGACTTTGACCACCCAAACATTCCGTTCGCACTCGTCGTCAATGTCCCCTTGGTGACGATGACACCTGAAAATGGCTCTACTGAGATCTGGCTTGGTACCCACAACGGTACCACCATCGCTGATCAAGAAGGCGAACATGGCGACCGTGCTAGCGGCAGGATCAAGAAGCCTATGCTTGAGGCGAGAAGGGAGGTTCGACCACCTTCTCAGCCGGTCGTGAAGAAGGGTAGTATCGTCGTTCGCGATTTGAGGCTATGGCATGGAGGCAAACCAAACCTTGGCACTGAGCCGAGGGTGATGCTTGCAATGAGTAAGTTCTTGCATATACGAGCCAATCATAGATCTAACCCAATCAGTCCATTTCGCGCCATGGTACCGCAACTCGATGGATGTGGAGTTCTCGAAAGCGCTCGCCGATCGACTCACTCCGGAGAAGACTGGACTGCAGGTTGTTGCGACATATGTCACCGACGAGCAGTTGATGAAGAATTATCTGAATCGCCCATACGGAAATGCTTACGACTTCAACCAAGTTGAAAGGATCGAGGATGTATTCTGAGCGCCGACTAAGTAATTAGCGAAGTCACTCGTTTTTGAATACCAGAAATCCGAATATATAGGCTTTCGCTTTTCTCGTTTTCGCACATGACGTCAAAATCACCATTCTAGCCAGTCGGTTTGAGTTTCTGTCCTTTTCATGAGGTTTTTGATGGTTAAGTTTCCGCTCTACAACTCTGGGCAGCTTTAAATCGACCTAATCGACCACTGTTCGATTGTCACATACCTCTCTCACGTCTAATTATGTCCACGTCTCCGAAAAGAGAAGAGTCCTTGACGAGTGCGAGGTTGATAAGATGATTCACAGGGAAGAGAAGCATATTCATGATCCAATTCACTTCCAAAGTCGTGTTGACTCCGACTCCGCGCAGCATTACAAGACGATCTCACCCCGCACTAATGGACCAGCGTTATCCCGTACCATTCCCTCTTGGGCACGCGCGCCCAGATACGGCAAGTTCTGAGTCAGCAAGACCACTTCGCATTCGAATCACTCTACCATGAATATGCCGCCTACTCGGGCCGAAGTTAGTAGCTGACGGCTGACCTCGATGTCTAAGCCTTACAATGCAGCTGGCAATACTAGGCCTACTACGCCTACCGTCCGATGTAGTTAGACCAGGGTGTCGGAAATACTGGATTTGGTAGTCCCGCTTGCGAGGTCCAATCAGGAGTGGTACGATGCGAATCGATTCGACGCGGAGCTGAGTCCAAAGGTTATTGAAAAGATGATGGATCTGCAATTTGGTAATGCTGCTAAGTATAACACAGAAATTTAATAACTCGGGGATCGGCGACGGTGTAGTACATAAGATCTTCACCGTCCCTCGTATCACGCACATACATACAGCAGCATATCAAACCATTTCCAAGAATCCTTCGGCACGTCAGTAACATCATGGCAGCGGATTACGACTTCATTATTGTGGGAGGTACACACGACAACTATCCGTCACCTCTGAAAAGACATACCTTTCGTGTTCGAAGAAACCAGTACTAACAGCATACATCCCCTAGGCGGAACAGCAGGCTGTCTCCTCGCCCACCGCCTCTCCCACTCAGCAGCCAAACCCTCCATCCTCCTCCTCGAAGCCGGCACAAACCCCTCAGGCGACTACCTCCGCGCGCCATTCCACCGCTACACCCCCGCCATGCTACGCCCCGATCTCGACCAAGGCTACACATCCGAGCCTGAGCCGGGCCTCGATGGACGCCAGATCGCGTACACGCGTGGCAAGGGGCTAGGAGGAAGCAGCATACTGAACTTCGGCGTGTACCTGTACGGCTCAGGTGAAGACTACAATCGATGGAGCGAGCTGGTCGGGGACGAGAGTTGGAAATGGGAGAGCGTGAAGGACTCGTTTCATGAGATCGAGGACTACCAATTCAACACTGCGTTCGCACATAAACACTTGGCTGATCCAAGTGGGAATCAACATGGTAGGTCCGGAGCGTTGAAGGTTGGGGTGCCCCCGCTTTTGGAGAGGGGGGTGGAAGAGCAGATGGAGGCTGTGTTGAGAGAGGGGGAGAAGTTGAACCTGGATCCGAATGATGGGGATCCGGTTGGGGTGAGTATTTTCCCGAGTAGTTATGGTAAGGAGGGGAGGACGACGAGTGCTATCGCACATCTGGTGGATTCGCCGGCAAATCTGGAGGTTTGGACTGATGCCAAAGTTCACCAATTTGTTTGGGAGGGCATGAGGGTAGTCGGTGTTGTTACGGGTGATGGGCGGAAAGGTGAGTTCCCATGTCGCGTTCCACCTGTTTCCTATGACCATTTCAACGTGCGCGTCGGAGCTTACATATCAACAGCATCAGCGACCAAGGAGGTCATTTTGTGCGGGGGTACAATGGACACCCCCAAGCTCCTTCTCCTAAACGGCATCGGCCCGAGAGCGGAACTCGAAGCGCTCGGTGTCCAAGTAAAACAGGATCTCCCAGGCGTGGGCAAAAACCTCCAAGACCACGTTATGACATTCATGAGCGTCGAAGTCGACGGCAAATCCAACGACCGCTACTCATTCGAGTCCAACGCAGCCCTCGTCGCCGAAGCAGAAAAAGCCTGGGCGCAAGACCAATCCGGGGCTTTCGCTCTCCACCAAAGCGCCGTATGGGGCGGGTTCCTCAAACTGCCCGCCCTCGATACATACCCGGAGTACCGCGCCTTACCTCGCGAGCACCAAGCCTTCCTGTCCAAAGCCGCAGTGCCAGCATACGAATTCTGCTCCAACGCGCTCCTCTGGCCTCCAGGCGCCCAGCTCGAGCCGGGCAACACGTACGTTACGTTTCTTGCGTTCCTGATGAACCCGCAGTCCGAAGGCTCCGTGACGCTCAAGTCGTCTGATCCAGAGGACAAGCCCGTCATTAAGCTGAACTACCTCACGCACCCGTACGACGCGCGCGTCATGCGCGAAGCCATTCGCGAAACATGGACTCTAATTGCTGAGAACCCCTCGATCAAGCCGACGATTCGCAAGACGCTGTGTGGACCTGCTTCTCTTTTGGATGAAGATATTGACGCTTTTATACGCGCGACTGCGGGGACGGTGTGGCATGCTAATGGCACGGTGAAGATGGGGAGGGAGGGGGATGAGATGGCGTGTGTGGATTGGAGGTTTAGGGTGAGGGGTGTGAAGGGACTGAGAGTGGCGGATTTGAGTGTTTGTCCGCTTACAACGAATAATCATACGCAGGCTACTGCGTATCTTGTAGGGAAGAAGGCTGCGGATAGATTGATTGAGGAGTATGGATTAGGACGTTAATTGGGACGGAAGGAGAGGGTATGAATATGGAGAAGGAGACGTAATGAGAGGGTAGTCGAGTTTGCACATTGCGTAGAATCTGGAATACCTAGCTCGCAGAAAGTCAACTGTTGCAAGAGAGTTACAAGGATCACGGCTAGCAGCTCCGGCCAAGAATAGTCGCTTGCGTGTAAGATTGCGAATGATGAAATTGATGGCGGCGGGTGGACGTGCTCGTGCTCAAATTATACGAGTAGGCAGATCGTCTCATGGCGTTGGCGTTGCTGGGTAACGGCGTTTGGGCGTCATCAGTAAACGAAGCGTCACAGCGCTGGCGGGATCGCAACACCAGGCCACGAAGATACCTCCCCAAACACTCTCAGAAGCATCATATTGAAGCGATTTCTCCTACACGTCAACGATCCCGTCGCTACAGGTTTCAGATTCATATTGCGCAAGCAAAAAAAAAAACAAGGTTCATCCGGTGTTGGGTGGGTTCTTGCTCGTTCCCAACCTCTCCCAGCCACCGCGACCCCAACCTCACGACAAATCTAAGTGTACCCTTTTTCTTTGGCAGCGCTGCACAATCCTCACCTGCACAATTACACCATCCTGAACGTAGCTTCGCTGACTTCTTTTCTCACACGCGGACCTCACGCATTCCACGGTTAACAGTTTGTACGACACGCAGTTATCGCTATCGTGCACCTGCACCTCACGACTAGCGCATTATCAAACCCCGCATAGTCCATACAGGCTCCCCTCACCGCTTCCGCTTGGGCGAGCAACGAGCGACGGGCTTCAATCGAACGAACGACACCTTGCAAACGCCGACAAAGGCCTTGTTCGCCTCTCTCAGACGGCAGCGATGCGTTTATTCAGCGCGCCGTCGGGCGTCCTCAGCCTAGTCGCGCTCACATGCCTCCTCGCACCATGCGCCCTCGCAAAGCCATACCCAGTCCACATCGAAGAGCTGCGCGAACTGCACAACGCCAGCCAGATCATCGAGAAGCGCTCCTGCGATAATGGCGGCACACCCTGCGGCTGGTACGGCACACTGTGCTGCGCATCGAACCAGCAATGCTACACAGATTCAAACAACCAAGCGCAGTGCGGCGCCGCAGGACAAGTAACCGCCACAGCAGCAGCGACCGGCGCAGGCACCTGGCAATACAGCACCACGACGTGGGTTGAAACCGTCGGCCTAACCACGTACACATCCGTCTACAGCACCTTCGTGCCCAGCACCGCAACAGCCACATCCTGCTCCGACTCGCAATCGCCCTGCAACTCCATATGCTGCGACTCGGGCTTCTACTGCGGCACCGGCGGACAGTGCGTCATCATCGGGGGTGGCTCCTCCGGCGGCATCTTGCCCACAGGTACGGCGTCCGCCCCCTTGCGACCCACAAGCTCAGGAATCGTTGTAGTCACATACACGGGCTCACCCACCGCAACGGTGCCCTTCCAAACACCCATCCCCACGGGCGCAAACGGCACGCTCGTCGCTACCGGCGCAGCAAGCGGCGGCGGCCTGTCCGGCGGCGCCATCGCAGGCATCGTCATCGGCGTCATCCTCGGTATACTGCTGCTCCTGCTACTCTGCCTGTTCTGCTGCGCGCGCGCGCTGTTCGACACCATCGCGGCTATCTTCGGCTTCGGCAAGAAGAACCGCAAGCACACGCATGAGGAGACGTACATCGAGGAGCACCATCATTCCGGTGGTGGCGCCGCGGCTGCTGGCGGTGGACGCTGGTATGGGCAGGGCAGGCCGAGCAGGCCGTCACGGCCGGCCAACAGCGAGAAGAAGAGTGGTGTTGGCAAGGGGCTCGGTATGGCGGCTGCGCTGGGTGGGTTGGCGCTTGCGTTGGGGTTGAAGAGGAAGCATGATCGCAAGGATGATAAGAGTACGACGGTTAGTGGAAGCAGCTATTATTATAGCGATTATACGAGTTCTAGTAAGTTGTCACTTCCCGGTGGTGGGGACGGTTGAGGTTGAGGAATGGATGTGCTAACAAAGAAATAGGCAGCGCTAGTTCTTCCGATCGGCATACGAGGCGGACGCGCCACTCGTCCAGACGATGATGCTCATGCTCCCCGATCACGACGACTCTTCAACAAACTTGTACAAAACGACACCCTTTTTTCGCTTCTTCCTCCACTTTTGCGACTTGCAAGCGTAATTATTCGCATGAATGGGCGGTTTTTTTTCCTCATTAGGTCTATCTGAGCCTACGCGTGGGTGGTATTCATACACTCCGCGATCTTTTTCAGACGGCGTTCTTCCGGCGTTTCTAAACAGACATGGACGCGATGCCGAGTCTTCTTGTACATGGGATGGATGCAGCCGTAATGAATGAAGGATGCACAAAATATGATATCCGTCCCCGGGTCAGGGATGGGGTAGGGATAGGGATAGGGAGGGATCCTGGGTTGTAGATGAAGCATGCATGAAGTATGCATGATGGGTGGGATGAGAGAGATGTGAATATGACGATTTGCCCACGCTCCACAATGTTTTCCAAATCGTGCTATATGTGACTTTTGTGCATATGACTTACTGTGATTGCCTGGGTGAGGCTGTGAAGAGGCTGTGATAAGTGTAGTCAGTGAGCAAGTATAATGTAATGGAGTGAAGGTATAGTCACCGCTAATTGAAGTAGATATGTGTATGTGTGTGTGTGTTTATGTCGTCACCAACGAACGATCAACGACCACCGATCAAATAGGAAAAAAGTCCGATCAGTCTGAATACCTAGGTACTACAAGAACGGGAATGTTATGATAGTGCCACGGGAGAACGTGTTATTTAGCCTCTAACTTCTAACTTTTTTTTCCTGAACCATGTATGTTTGCGTACACAATCCTGCAAAAGGCATCTTCGCAAATCGTATACGGCCAGTCGTAAAGAATTCTCTTTTGGAAAACTCGTGTCTGGTAGTATATTCAGTGTACCAGCTGCTACATGGATGGGACTAGGTAGCAATACGCCATGAGCACTGCCGCAACGAACAACCAAGCATATTCGGACTGGCCGCGAGATAGGGTAGGGCCATGAAACGTCCAGTGCCACGCTAAACAACGAGTAGGCGAAGAGAAAAAGGGAAGACTTTGATCTCCCATAGGCGAGTGAGTGAGTGATTGAGCACTCTTGTCACGGATACGAACCGAAAGTCACTGGCGGATGAGCCTTGAGCCTTTTGGCCTTGGTCCCCGCGCGAGGACCATATGGGCGGCTGGAATGCCTAGGAAGAGCAGACAGAAGACATGTATCGTTTACTAGGGGGAAAGTTTGTTTTGAGCTCCGCCCTGGAGGGCAGGGACATGTAATACCGGCGCTCTACTGTAGGTGGCGTATGTAGGCACGACAGGGCGTTTGGGGGCTCTGTTCCAGCCAGGACGCGAAGTGGCTCAAGATAGTCTGACTGGTTGTTATACGGGGGCTAAGAGCCGAGGGTGCAGGAAAGTATATTGATAACGATCGTTTTTGTGGTTGCAGCTTGGTACCTCATGTCGCCTCGAGACTGCGGGTTGTGTTGGTATCATGCTCAATGGCGCTGAGCAAACGGAGTTAGAGTGCTGTAACCTTAGGGCTCAATCTGAGCTGGGGAGCGCCCAATTTCGAAACTGGTTCGATAGCTAGCTAGCTAATAGCTGATGGAGCGAGTGGGCTTTTCTGCCTGAAAAAAACAACCGCTTTTTCTCGAGGCCGCCTAGACAAACGCTCTCTCACTCCCCGCAAACGCTCCACGCCTAACCACTCTTTCAGACCCCACCCACCCCAAACAAACACACAAACCTAAACACCTATATATACCTACACATTCCGAACTCCCCCATCAAACCAACTATGCAGCTAGCACGTGTGGCCGAATGGTCGAGCGGCGTAACCCGGTTACGCCAGACCGACCTGTGACATGGCACATGTAAAGCTCAAGCTCGTCGGTTCGATCCTGGGCGTTGAACTATTCCGCCCAGGTTAATAAAATATACCACGGAAAAACTATCCCATTATCCTTCGAGGAGCAAGAGAGTTTTACACGTCACCTGATTAGCCTATTCTAGCCTCTGGAACCTACTAAGGACCAGTAGGGGGATGGGGGAAAAGGTGCTTTTTTTGCTCCTGGAGGTTGCTTTGTTCGGGAGGGTGCTTTTTCGCTACCTTTTTTTTGGAGGGCTTTGACTAGGAGCAGTGTTGAGACTGTTGAGATTCGACAGACAGGATGCTACGAACAGGATCCAGGACTGACTGGGCGGATATGTCATGGCTTGCTGGTACTACTGTTCTTCTTCATCCACCCACCTCTCAATCTTCTTCGGTTCGATTGTTTTACCTACCACTGACGCGGAATATGAGGTTAATTTTGTCTACTTCGACAAGTCCTTCGCCGTTGACGTTTCCTCACGATTAGCTTTGTCTCATCCGACTTCACCCACGTTCTTATCCAGTTTCCACTGAGTGAGTGATATGCGCTCCGTGCTGTCGGAGTCTGGCGAAGTTAGTTAACCCAAAGGTTCCATGGGCATAGAGGACTTGAAGGTGTCGATAGTAGAAATCTGTATATCTTCTAACTTCATCTAAAAAGAAAGGAGCTGCTAATAGATTTATTGTACGTATGAATGGCTCGACACTGACTGTCATGGGTTCGCTAGTATGCACGCCGTAATGATCCAAACATAGTTCGTCCATATCCTTAGAATTTACAGTGTCCAAGTATCTGTACCTTTTTGACGAATAGATCCCGTTAAGACAAGTATAGATCAGACTAGATCATAAGAAAGCCGGCCCAGCAAAGAATTTCCAGATTATATAATGTACGCAGATGCGAGGACGGCTGAGGTAAGGATTGAAAGCATCATCATTGGCTGGCAGACAAAACTCCAAATGATGTAAGCCGCGTGGGTTGCCCCCCACGGGCATCACCAAAGTACATTTCCAGCGTCCGAAGCTCTTGAGACACAGGGCTTTACAGACAAAAGTCCAAAATCCCTTGATTCACGACAGAATTCGCACAAAATGCCCATGTTAATTCAGTAGCAAACGTGGGGACACGAGATCCTATTTTATGTTTCGCAGATTTTAGACTGACTTTTAGTGTCCTCCTTCTGATTGGTCCCTATGTAGGGATGCGAGAGTGGGCAACTCTCTGGATTGAATCAGGCCTTGGTGCAGGAGGCTTTCTGAAGCAAAAATACAATGGCATAGAGCGTCTATATAGGAGGGGGTTTGGTCGTCATCAGGTCGAACAAAAGACTACGACTCCGACCAGGCTCCTTTGGAAATCTTTCATTTCGCTATGGCTCAACAAAGTTCAACAGCACAGACTGTCACTGCCGTTGTTAACATGGTCACTGCCTTTGTTGACATGGTCACCAAACTACTCGAGCTCACGAAACTCCTCGTGCCTGAATGGCGACAGCGCCTGTTCCAACGAGCCGATCGTGAGTCCTACATTGAGACTGGGGCTGTTGCTGGTACTGACCATAATTGTAAAGAACAAGGGAACGAACAAGGCAGATCTTCGGTCTGATCGCTGTGGGGCTCACGCGACGATGTGGAGTCGCATGCGAAGAACCATCCGGATGTATGATAGCAGAACGGAGTATATGCGATCACAGCTGACCTCAAACAGACCCGCTCGAACGTACAAACAGAAAATCAAGGGTCACTTAGTCGACAAAATGGTTGCTGAGCTGAACCACCAGAACGTTAATCAAGGATTTTGGGATGGAATGGATGGCAGATGTCTGCCCCGCGATGAGTCAGCAAGGACGGCGTCTTTTTGGGTTCTGTAGTCGTGTATGCTATAGGCTTCTAGATAGAGTTTGATAAAGAAGAAAGTTTGCGTGAGGATAGCCCATAGCAGGTGCGCGGTATGAGTGGAAAGGTGGAGCATGCGAGCGTTGCCTGATGCATATGATACGCACGCCAAGAGGTTTGGTGGCGCTAGTGGAGCTTCAAGTACCTTCGCCCATCGCAAGTCATCGCATAACAACCTTTGCTACCGCTGCTGCCTCACACTATTCGCCCTCTCGTTTACACCACATTCAACCCTCAGAAGAAGCAGCACCTTGACTGTCTGCCCCCCGCACTCCTTCACACCGACACTACCCCGCGGTACCTGCATACCCGCCACACTTGACTGACAGCTCCAGGCTTCGCAACAGCCGGCAAACTGGGGAAGAGGAAACACTCTGGAGAGGACGCTGGTCCCAACAAGAAAGTCATGGCAGTAAGTCTAGCGTCGTCAGACCGGTGGTGCAGGCAGACGCCGTTGTCGGTCGCGCCGGGGCTGTGTACTGTTGTATTTGTAAACCACTGTACATGTCCACCAGCCGCTCTATACCTCTGCCCTGCCACCTACAATCAACCGTGAAGTGTATCTAAAATGACCCAGGAAAACA
The DNA here is from genome assembly GCA_027946455.1 of Neocucurbitaria cava. NCBI lineage: Eukaryota > Fungi > Ascomycota > Dothideomycetes > Pleosporales > Cucurbitariaceae > Neocucurbitaria > Neocucurbitaria cava. The sequence goes on from JAPEUY010000011.1 coordinate 1,281,015, forward strand.
TGCAGGTCGATAGCCCTGCCACTGCTGTCGAGCAGCTCAAAGAAGCGTCCGGCAGCAATGGCGAGATCGACGAATCCCTCTACAGCAGGCAGCTGTACGTTCTAGGCCACGAGGCTATGAAGCGCATGGGCTCCTCCAACATCCTCGTTGCCGGTCTACGAGGTCTTGGTGTGGAGATCGCGAAGAACATTGCCCTCGCCGGTGTCAAGTCGCTGACCCTCTACGACCCCAAGCCCGCCGCTCTCGCCGATCTGTCGTCACAGTTCTTCCTACACCCCGAAGACGTCGGAAAGGGTCGCGCTTTCGTTACCGTGCCTCGCGTCTCCGAGCTCAACCCATACACACCTGTGCAGGAATTCAGTGGCAGTGATCTGACGTCAGACTTGTCTCAGTTGAAGCAATTCCAGGTCGTGGTTCTCACGGACACGTCGCTGGAGGACCAGATCAAGATCGCAGATTATTGCCACGAGAATGGCATCTATGTCGTTATTACAGACACTTACGGTCTGTTTGGCACGATCTTCACAGACTTTGGCAAGAACTTCACCATCGGCGACCCGACGGGCGAAAACGTCACCAACGGTATCATCGCTAGCATCGACGAGACTGGCCTGGTTTCTGCCCTGGATGAGACGCGACATGGTCTGGAGGATGGCGACTGGGTCACTTTCTCGGAAGTTGAGGGCATGGAGGGTCTCAACGGCTGTGCGCCTCGCAAGATTGAGGTCAAGGGTCCCTACACCTTCTCTATCGGCGATGTCTCAGGACTTGGAACTTACCGCAAGGGAGGACAATACATTCAGGTCAAGATGCCCAAGATCATCGACTTCGAGCCATTCAGCAAGCAGCTGAAGAAGCCTGAACTCTTGATTTCCGACTTTGCCAAGTTCGATCGCCCGCAGCAGCTGCACGTCGGTACCCAGGCCCTCCACCAGTTTGCGAACGTCCACAAGGGTGATTTCCCGCGTCCACACCACGAGGCTGATGCCACAGAGCTTTTCAAGATCGCACAAGAGATTGCTAGCCAAGGAGAAGAGAAGGTCGAGCTTGACGAGAAGCTAATCAAAGAGCTCAGTTACCAAGCGCGTGGTGACCTCAGCCCTGTCGCCGCTTTCTTTGGTGGCATGGCTGCCCAGGAGGTCCTGAAGTCTGTATCCGGAAAGTTCCATCCCATCGTACAATTCTTGTACTTCGACTCGCTGGAGTCAATCCCAACCTCGACGAAGCGTTCAGAGGAGCAGTGTGCCCCGATTGGTTCGCGTTATGATGGTCAGATCGCGGTTCTGGGTCAGGAATATCAGAAGAAGCTCGGCAACGTCAAGGAATTCCTTGTTGGTGCAGGTGCCATCGGCTGTGAAATGCTGAAAAACTGGGCTATGATGGGCCTTGGCGCTGGACCAGAGGGCAGAATCACAGTGACTGATAATGATCAGATCGAGAAGAGCAACCTCAACCGACAGTTCTTGTTCCGACCGGCAGACGTTGGCAAGTTGAAGAGCGACGCCGCGGCAAAGGCCGTACAGGCCATGAACCCTGATCTTAAGGGCAAGATCGTCACACTGCAGGACAAGGTCGGTCCTGAGACCGAGCATATCTTTAACGAGACTTTCTGGAACGAGCTGGATGCTGTTACAAACGCGCTGGACAACGTAGAAGCACGCACATATGTCGACAGGCGATGTGTGTTCTTCCGCAAGCCTCTGCTGGACAGCGGTACTCTCGGCACAAAGGGCAACACCCAGGTTGTTCTACCATTCATCACGGAATCCTACTCCTCATCACAAGATCCACCGGAGAAGTCGTTCCCGATGTGCACATTGAGGAGTTTCCCGAACAGAATCGAGCACACTATTGCCTGGGCGCGAGAGTCGTTTGATTCGCTGTTCGTCAAGGGACCCGAGGTCGTAAACCTGTATCTCACACAGCCTGACTACCTTGGTGCCTCTTTGAAGCAGTCGGGCAGCGAGAAGCAGACTTTGGAAACTCTGCGAGAGTTCTTGGTAACCGAGAAGCCACTATCCTTTGATGACTGTATCATCTGGGCACGCCACCAGTTCGAGAAGAGCTACAACCACCAGATTGCGCAGCTACTTTACAACTTCCCTAAGGACTCAACAACCGGCTCTGGCCAGGCATTCTGGTCAGGCCCCAAGCGCGCTCCCGATCCACTCAAGTTTGACACCTCAAACCCTACTCACTTCACGTTCGTGGAGGCTGCTGCTATTTTGCATGCTTTTAACTACTGTATCAAGCCTAATGCTACGAGGGAACATTATGTCGAGGTCCTGAACGATATGATCGTTCCAGACTTTAAGCCTGATCCATCAGTGAAGATCCAGGCAAGCGACAACGATCCAGATCCAAACGCGAACCAGGCTGGTGGTGAGGAACCCGACTCTCTGGACAGTATCATCAATCAGCTCCCAGCGCCGAAGTCGCTCGCTGGCTTCAAGCTTGAGCCTGTTGAGTTTGAAAAGGACGATGATACCAATCACCACATCGACTTCATCACCGCTGCCAGCAATCTTCGTGCGGAAAACTACAAGATTGAGGTGGCTGATCGACACAAGACCAAGTTTATCGCCGGCAAGATCATCCCAGCCATTGCTACCACTACTGCATTGGTCACTGGTCTTGTTAACCTCGAGTTGTACAAGATCATCGATGGCAAGACCGACATCGAACAGTACAAGAACGGCTTCATCAACCTGGCTTTGCCATTCTTTGGCTTCAGCGAGCCTATCGCTAGTCCGAAGGGCACATACCAAGGACACGATGGCGAGGTTACGATCGATAAGCTGTGGGATCGATTTGAGGTGGATGACATTACTCTCAAGGAGTTCGTTGACCATTTCGAGAAGAAGGGTCTTTCGGTCCAGATGATCAGCTCTGGCGTCAGCTTGCTGTATGCTTCCTTTTATCCTCCAGCCAAGTTAAAGGATAGGATGGGCTTGACGTAAGTACACATCTTTAACATTGAAACACAATACTAACATTCGACAGCATGAGCAAGCTCGTTGAGCACGTCAGCAAGAAAGCGGTTCCCGAGCACCAGAAGAACGTCATATTCGAGATCACAGCTGAAGATCAGAATGAAGAGGATGTCGAGATTCCATACGTGATGGTGAAGGTGCAGTAGATTCTTGCATACGGTTTGGGAGAATGTGGGTTGCGTAAGAGAATGATTGATCACGATGATGATCGCATTACATAGATGAGCATGAATTGCATGAATAGACGTTTCACTCCAATATGCATGTGTACAATGAGCGACAGCTGGTCTCGTGTCAAATGGACCCTTGCAGGCATCCGTTCCGAAAGTCGGAAACCGTGGGGCAAAATGCCAAGCCATCTCAGCCCTATGGCGGAAGTTGATTATCAAGCCTCTATGACTTTTGATTCCCATGCGACCATGTAGTCGCCGCACTCACCTCTTCACAAACCCACCATGGCCCCCTCATTAGAAGAGCCGACCCAAGTCGACTTTGATGCGCCACTCAAGGCTGCGCCAAAGCTCGTTGCGCCTGAACCAGGTTCGTTCAACCCCCACCGCTTCACGCCATTTCGTCGCATCGTAGCTCAAAACCGCCGCGACTCCTACTGACATGTATGTGAATAGAGCATTGTCCTGGTCCCGAATCCCAACAAGCAGGCCAAGCCGACTCCTGCGCCGGCTGCCCCAACCAAGCAATATGCGCCTCCGCGCCCAAAGGTCCCGACCCCGACATCCCCCTCATAGCCGCCCGTCTCTCCTCCGTCAAACACAAGATCCTCGTCCTGAGCGGAAAAGGCGGCGTTGGCAAATCCACATTCTCCACCATGCTCTCCCATGGCTTCGCGTCACACCCAGATAGCACAGTCGGCCTCATGGACACCGACATCTGCGGGCCCAGCATACCGAAGATGATGGGTGTCGAAGACGAGACAATCCACGTCAGCGGCGAAGGCTGGGAGCCCGTGTGGGTGAAAGAGAACCTCGGCGTCATGAGCGTGCAGTTCATGCTGCCCGGGCGCGACGACGCCGTCATCTGGCGCGGCCCCAAGAAGAACGGGCTCATCAAGAAATTCCTCATGGATGTATGTTGGGGCGAGCTCGACTTCCTCATCGTGGATACACCGCCCGGCACATCCGACGAGCACCTGTCCGTCAACAGCTTCCTCAAAGCCAGCGGCGTCGACGGCGCGGTCCTCGTCTCCACCCCGCAAGAAGTCTCGCTCCTCGACGTGCGCAAGGAAATCGACTTCTGCCGCAAAGCCTCCATCCCCATCCTGGGCATCGTGGAGAATATGTCCGGCTTCGTGTGCCCGGGGTGTAAGCATGAGAGTCAGATCTTCAGACCGAGTACCGGTGGGGCGAGGAGGCTTGCCGAGGATGAGAATATTCCGTTTTTGGGTGCCGTGCCCCTGGATCCCAGGATTGGCATGGCGTGTGATTTTGGGGAGAGCTTTTTGGAGGCGTATCCGGATAGTCCGGCGTGTAGGGCTATTCGCGAGGTTGTGAGGAGGGTCGGGGAGGAGATGGGGTTGGCGAAGGAGGAGGTGTTACCTGAGGAGGACGAGGAGTAAGGATTGTGTGTGTATGAGGAATGATGAGTGGAATGGTGGAGTTGAGGGTTTTTTTCGCATTTGGTTGGCGTGCATTTGGGCGGCGTTCTTCAAGATACTACGTTTATACCACAGTAAATGTCTATGATCATGATCTACATGTAGTTCACTAAGACATGACCAACACCCTTTTTAGTGAACCTTCTTCACGTTTCGCTCCTCCAAGAAAAATTGGGACACTTTTCCCATAGGCCCCTCTCACTGAAACTCAACGACATTGCCCCTAATTCCCTATGACAAAATTATCAACCACCAAACTTTCGCCTCCAATGTTTTCTATACACGGTTATATGAGCGCGTGGACGCGATTATCCACTTGAGGTCAATGCGATGCGCACTTGCCCTCGGTGGCACGCACGTCAGCGTCACGATAAATGGTTGGCCAATCTAATCCAGCTTTGTACTCCTCAACCACTGAAGCTACACATGGCCTCCCAAAGAACCACACTCGATTACCTATATTCATATCTGGATTTTCTCCGGGTAGTTCCTTGCTTTGGACATGCTTGGAAACGGAGCCGAACTATTGGATTACTAGCCAGCCACACGCTCCAGGATCACTGCCACAATCGTCGTCATCTTGTCACACAACAAGCATAACCCGAGCCTTGGCATGCACACGGAAAGGCTTGGCATGTGGCGCCTGAGCGGGCTGGAAAACCGGGGGGGTTGCACGGCCAACGAACTAGCTCTCGAGTCTCTCAGACGACTTGGAGTTCGTAATCATGTGGAGTGTGGTTCGACCATGGCGTGTTCGGTGAGTTTGAAATCCACAGAAATGGTAGAGATGCACGTCAACCAAGATTGTGATGCTCATGGAGACTCCGTGGTACTGTGGTTCCGCGCGAAGACTAGAGGTCCTCTCGATGTCATAACCCGGCTAGCGGCAGCTTTATCCCTGTATTGCCCATCTGTGCAAGCTAATCACAGGCACAACAACTTTCCTGGCCGGGCCTTGCTGAGAGAAGGGTGCCGCAATCACTTATACTTACGCCCCAGCCCACGTTCCTTCCTTTGCTCTTCTTTTCTAGCTGTGATACCCTGATTCGCGTTCGTTGAGAACCGCCATCCTTTGCATCTGTTTGCAATTGACGCGCTTGGATAACTCTGCGCCTAGTACTTGTGTCCGCGCCAAAGCCTGAGCTTACGGGCGCCGAGCGCATTGGGATTGTGAGTGTATTTGTGCTTGACTCGAGTCGCTGGACTGACTGGATGCGCTCATAGTAGTCATCTTCAAACGCCTGCGCATATCTTCCCCGAGTCTCCTCATTCTACTTAATCTCGACCGACCACCGCCATGCAGGAGGCACCGATACATCAAGACCCTAGCGGTGCTGTAGGAGTTGGACCAGGGCCGCAGGTCATCAGCACCTCGGGTGCCCTAGATGTCATCATGGGACCCCTCTTGAACTATAGGCGCACAAGCAACCAGCAGACGGGACAGCCTATCTGGCACGGCAGTGTTCTGATTGTCACGACACCTGGGCAACAGAGCCCACAGCTTGTCTTGTCACCGGCTGGCGCAGTCGATGCGAACGCCGGGAATGCGAGATTCAGCGTGGATAGCAGAGATTTCCGTGGGGAGAAGCTATACGAAGACCCAAGGAAGGCCTTCTGGCGCTTCACCATCGACGTCCCATTCCAGCAGTTCGAGTCGCGATGGAAATACGACATCCAAGGCCTGGCCTACGTCGACCACAATCCGCCAGAGGATCCCCAGGTTTTTGTTGTACCCTCGATTACCCAGTCAATGCGCATCATGTTTCACTCCTGCAACGGCTTCAGCGTGGGCACGGATGTGGATGCCTGGTCTGGACCTGCGCTCTGGAACGATGTCCTGCGCATGCACGAGCAGAGGCCCTTCCACGTCATGATCGGTGGAGGTGACCAGATTTACAATGACGGAGTGCGAGTGGATGGTCCGCTGAAGCCTTGGACGGCTATACATAACCCGCACAAGCGCCGGGAGTTCCCCTTCGACGAGAAGATGCGCGCCGAGTGCGACGAATACTACTTTAAGAACTATGTGAGGTGGTATGGTACGGCGCCATTTTCTACCGCAAATAGCCAGATTCCGCAGGTCAACATCTGGGACGACCACGACATCATCGATGGATTCGGCTCGTACACGGATCACTTCATGCAGTGCCCTGTTTTCAGAGGTATTGGTGGTGTGGCGCACAAGTACTATCTTCTGTTCCAACATCACCTGGCTCCGCCGAAGAGCACTTTCACCACGGATGCGCCCAAGACTACACACGTGGGCACACTCGGCACAACGCCTGCGGACCCCGTACAGCTTGATAACACATTCGTCATGACGGATGATGTGGGTGACCCATCATACCTGATCGGGCACAAAGCAGGACCATACGTCGAAGAGCGTAGTAGGAGTATCTACTGCCAGCTCGGTGCACGCATCGCCTTTGCTGGTATCGATGCGCGCACGGAGCGCACAAGGCATCAGATCAACTATCCTGAAACATACAAGATGCTATTTGACAGACTAGACAAGGAGTTCTCAGCTAACAAAGATCTGAAGCACCTTGTTCTATTGCTTGGTGTACCCATCGCCTACCCGCGCCTAATCTGGCTTGAGAATATCTTGCAGTCGCCGCTCATCGCGCCCATCAAGTTCCTCAACAAGCGCTTTGGCTGGGCAGGCGGTTTCTTCAACCAGTTTGACGGCAAGGTCGATCTGCTCGACGATCTGGATGACCACTACACAGCGCGTCAACACAAGGACGAGCGCCGCGAGCTTGTCCAGTCGCTGCAGAATTTCTCCAAGAAGCACTCCGCGCGCGTCACCATCCTGGGTGGTGACGTGCATCTTGCCGCCATCGGACGTTTCTACTCCAACCCGAAACATCAGATCCCAGCGGAGCAGGACTGGCGCTACATCCCCAACATCGTCAGCTCCGCCATTACCAACAAGCCCCCGCCACAAGCCGTTGCAAACCTGCTAGCGAGGAGGAACAAGATCCACCACTTGGATCACGACACGGATGAGACGCTGCTTGAGATCTTCGACCGCGACCCACGTAGCCAGAGCGCCGCGAACGAAGGCAACCCAGCTGAAACCGGTCTCCCATCTCCCCCGACAAACGGTACTACTGCAAATGGCAACGGAACCACCACAAACGGGACCAAAACCGACAAGAAAACCTCGGACAAAAACCACGCAACAATGCCCTCCCGCAACTACGCCATAATCTGCGAATCCAGCACCACCAGCAGCCCTCGTCCACTCTCTCTGCCCCCAACGCCGCCCCCGGCCAAGCCCCTCGGTCCACACCACCAACACCAACAACAACGGAGACGCCGCCTCGACCCTCTCCTCCTCGCCAGCGCTCAGCAAAAAGACAACCCGCGCAAAGCGATGCACGTCGGCGAGCAAGGCGCCGGCACACAGCATCCCGCTTCCAACGGGCTGGTCAGTACGGGGCTTTGTGGGCCGTTTGGGCTCGATGTCACGCTTAGGGTGGAGATTAGTAATCAGGATCGCGAGGGCAGGACGGATGGGTATGGGTTTAGTATTCCGGCGTTGATGGCGGCTGGGTACAGTGACCAGGGGAGTAGGTGGTAGGGTGGTGGAGGGGAGGATGGAATGAGGAGGAGGAGAGAGAGAGGATGTAATAGGTAGAAGGAGGGAGGGAGGGAAGGAGGGTATTGGAGAGTAAAGTGAGGATGCGGGTGTCTGTTTCCCTTTCTGGTCTGGCCTAGTTAATACCCTCGTGTGCTGAGCAGTGCACTGCACTGCTGTAGTCGAGCACGCTTCCCATTCTGTAGTAGTCCCGTAGCGTCCGTAGTATAATCAGTATGTAGTAATTGGATAAGGTCAGCCTTGAAAGGAGTTAGATACATGTTGCTTATCATCTCGATACCTAAAAGGCAGAGAGAATAGCCTAACTACATTGGGTTAGCGCATCATCCTTCCGCGCCTAACAAACGTCTGCGGACAAGCTTGGAACAACCTCACATCTACAACCCTCGACATCAGAGCAAGTATACTTTAAGCGGGCTACCCTTCTTTTTTTTGTTCTTCTGTTTTGAAAATTCAAGCGCCTAATGTAGGAGAAAACTCAACCCAACTTTGTATCACGTAGATTAAAGAAGAAAAGCACGCCATCGGCCTCGGTAAGTTACATGCATCACTAATTTATCCTTCAACATCACTCCATCAACGACAATAAGAAGAAAAACTCCCACAAAACCATGGCCCCATCAGAAACAACTCCGCTCCTTCAACACCAACCAGACCAAACCCCTCATGCGCCCGATGAAGATGAAGAACTTCCCAACAACCCCCCACGCGGCACCTTCGCCCGCAACCTCAGCGCAAGAGATGGTTTCGCCCTGCTAATCTCCATCGTCATCGGCTCCGGCGTCTTCTCCTCGCCAGGCCCCATCGACGCCAACGTGCCCTCCCCCGGCTCCAGCCTCCTAATCTGGCTCCTCGGCGGCATCCTGGCGTGGACGGGAGCTCTCACCATGGCGGAGCTCGGCACCGCGTTTCCCGGTGAAGGCGGCATCCAGCCGTACCTGAGCCACATGTACGGCCCGTTCTGGGGCTACATGGCGGGGTGGAGTTGGATCGTTGCGACGATGCCGGCGACGCTGGCGATTTTGAGTATCGTGTTTGTGGAGAGCGTGTATAGTAGTTTGGGGGTTAGTGAGCCTTCGCCTCCTGTGACGCATAAGTTGCTCTCGTTGCTCGTGCTGGTGTGCGTTTCGACGGCGAATTCGATTAGTACGAAGACGAGCACGCGGTTGTCGGGCTTCTTCGTTGCCGTCAAATTGCTGACTCTCCTGCTTCTCGTTGTCGCTGGGCTAGTGGTCGTCTTCGTCTTCATCGGCAGCTCCAGGGGTAAGGATCTCGGGGGCGGGGACTGGCATCAATGCAACTGGTTTGCGCCGCGGAGTACCGCGCTGCCTGATGGACGCGGGGGCCGGTTGAATTGGAGGGATGTCGGACTGTGGGAGAGCCTGGGGTTCTACAGCACTGCGCTGTATGGCGCGCTGTGGGCGTACAGCGGGTGGGACAAGGCGAACTATGTTGCTGCGGAGTTGAAGGAGCCGAGCAGGCAGCTTCCGCTTTCTATCAACACGGCGATTCCGACGATCGTCGCGTGCTATGTGGGCGCGAATGCGGTGTATTATGTGCTTCTGCCGTGGGATAAGGTGGCGACGACGGATGCGGCGGCCGTGGTAAGTGACTTCACCTTAAGCTTACAGTTTGTTTCTGTGGATAAGGGGATGGATGATTAGGTATTGACTTTGCCCTAGACTGCCGTCACGCATTTCCTCGGCAAAGGCGCGGGATACTTCGCAACCGCCTTGATTTGCCTCGTCATCGCCGGCTCAGCACTGGGGAACTCGTTCGTTGCAGGCAGAATGACTGTAGCGGCGGCGAACAAGAAATGGTTCCCGCGTGTTTTTGGAACAGTGGGTCAGATTGGGACTTTCAAAGTGAGCAAGGCTGCGCAGGAGGAGACCGAAGGCGCGGATGATGCTATGGATAAGGGCGAATCACCAATGTAAGTTTCCTAGTTCTTCTCGATTTATTGATCGCTTTTATCTAACAGCATACAAGCAACGCCCTCATTCTCAACACCGCCCTCTCAGCAATTTACATTCTGCTCGGCAACATGCGCATCCTCCTCACCCTCAACGGCCTCGCCGAGTACGCCTTCTTCTTCCTTACCGTCCTGGGTGCCATCATCCTGCGGTACAGAGAGCCAAATCTACATCGTCCGGTGAAGCCCATTATTCTGATTCCACTCCTCTTCGCTGTAATCAGCGGCTTTGTGCTTGTACGAGGCGCTGTGTTTGCACCTGTGCAAGCGGGTATTCTGGCGGGGATCTGGGTGCTTGGTGCGATCTTCTTTTACGTTCGGATGCGGTTTTTGAGGAGGAGGGTGGAAAGTCCATGATTGGGGAGTGCTGCCTAGGTACTCACTCTTTCGCCTTTTTCCGCAGAGCGTTTCTTTCTTTGCAAGATATCAGGTACATCAAAGCAAAGCACATTCGGGAGCATTTCTAAGGAGGCACATGGAAGATTATGAGAAAGAAAAGTGGAGAACAAATATTTTCTCTTTCCCGTTGTATACTAACGGTCTCAAATCAGTCGCAGATGAGCACGAATCCCATACCTGGAGAAATGCAAGGAAACCATAGCTAGTGGCTACTGTCGTAATCTGCATAAGTAGGGCACGGTACAGTATGCAACAGTAAGCGGGAAGGCTGGCATCAGTCCGTACGCTCACAAAGTCGCTGCCGCTCTAGTAGCATTTGGCGAGGAACCGACAGATCTGACGGAGATATGAACCACCAGGAGCAGTCGCTGCTTCTTCTTGCAATCTTTTCAGTAAACTCAATGCATCTCTAGATGACGCTGGGCGCTGCAAACACACTCCGGCCTTACATGAGGAATTGCTGCACCTTGATCGATTCAGACGACACAAATCGGGACCGAATGAAAGGAATTAGTTAGATGTTTTAGCCCTGAGCTTTCTATTTAATTTACGCCAAAATCGGGCTGGCTTTATGTGACGATTGCGACAAGCGCTCTTCTAGCTCTGAAAGCGTTTGCAGTGTGCCAGTACTGCTTTAATAAGTTTTTGTAGGGGATGCTTAAAGCGTCTTGATGAGCTAGAAAAAAAAACGCAACATTGCATGCTTGGGCACTCTCCGGTGGACATCAACTCCGATGTGCTCCCTGGCTTTCTCCACGCTCATGTCAGAGGGCAGAGAGTTTAAGCCTTGGCGCGTGTAGAATTGGAACATCGTAGAATAGGGGGGGCGTTCAGATTGCGCATAATATCGGCGAGCATGGAACATTCTTTTACGGTATGATGCTGCTTCCAAATCGAATTTGCTGGGTCTTTGGATTTTTCCATGATTTGGGTTACACGTCGTTCTTGAGTTGGTGTCTAGGATAGCTGCATCATAGCTACTTGTCCGTGGACTATACCCTAATGTCTGATAGGCGCATGCATAGCGATCTGGCCCATGAAGAACATGATGATGGCGACGAGAGCAATCACAGTATACGTGATCGCAACCTATGAATTAAGTATCAGCACATAGCATGCCGGGCCACGGAATCAACGTAAAACATACCTTGGTGTTATCATCCCACAATTCCGGACTATTCAAATGTCTTGTAGCCGACCAAACATGCAAAAACATACCCACAATCATACAGATTGTCGCTGTCGTCAAGTACATCACGGGCATCTGCCAGGCCATGATTTGAAGCAAGCTTGGCCTTCGACGGCCTGTCTTCCTTGAGTGTTTCCGCCCGCCATTCGTTTTCGAGAGAAGTTTGCGGATGTTATCTAGTCCGTCGCGGTGAGATGACAGTCGATGTAAGCGGACCGTCTGGTTGGCTGCGGATAGAATGCTGAAGAGAGCTAGGACTATGCCGCAATACCACGATGTTCGTACGGGCCATGGAGACTGCTTCCCGTTGGGCAAGATGTTGGGCCAGCTCCCGGTTGATGTGAGGACCCCTGCGAGGAGGGCAGCCTGGAAGATGGTTAGTCTTATGATCGACGTGACTTGAAAGTATATGCGAGAGATATCGTGATGCACGGTTAGCTCAAGAGTATCATAACAGAGCTGTCCTTGTCGCTCTCTCGGAGCACATCGAGAACACGTGACTTGGCGCCTTGTGTTATGTAGACGCTACCAGACATATAAATACGTACCACAACACCGATGAAGCTGAGCTCACTCAACTTGTTGTCCCTCCATCGTACTGTCAATTCATCCCTCTGCTCCGTGTCCTCTGTATTCAGTAAGATCTCGATGGGATCATAAGTCGATGGATCAGGTGCGTAGATGCCACCACCAAAGAATTGGAGAACCCGCAATACGCTCCACTTGTGCTGGTCCTGATCGTGAGTCAACGGCTGGTGCGAAGCGCCGCCTGACGTTGGTGGTCGCTCGCTGGCTGCTTCTCGATTCTCGACATCATCGTCATACGTCATTGCGCGGGATGATTCTCGGGCGGACTTTCGTGTGCTCGCATATACTCGTAAATAGTCCTCGATTTGCACGGTCTCAGACCGAGTTGTGGGAGCTGGCGATATCTACGATATTGAGGATGGAGAATAGTGGGCCAGCAATGCCTTTAGTACATCGAGCTTCTCATGCATGTGGGTGCGTGACCGGTGACGCGCCTCGCGTCTAGCCCTTTCACCCACTCAACGTGGCCGGGGCCGTTCGCGTCGCACCGCTCGGATCCATCCTGAAATAGGCAACCAAGGAATTCTGGGGACTACAGATTAGTCGGTACACGACGAAGGTGCCGAAAGAAAGTTGTTTTCTGTGCCTGACCAACCGGTGGTCGGGACTATTCCGCATGTCTACCCCACTTAAGAAATTGTTACGACTGGTCAAATACACCACAATGACGTGCAACGTCCTATATAACGCATGTCAATGTCGAGTATTGCATATCCAGTTCATAGATCATCAATCCTCGGAAGCAGCGACAACATAATGTCTGGCGTTGCACGTACTCAGAAAGATATGTACGTTGGTACCGACAAGCATCGGTGGTGGAAGGAGGCTGTCGTGTATCAGGTTGGTACATCAACCAAGGTCGCAACCAAGTAGCTAATCAAGAAGCTAGATCTACCCGGCTTCGTTTCTCGACAGCAACGGTGACGGATGGGGCGATGTTCCCGGCATCACACAGAAACTCGACTACCTCAAGGACCTCGGTGTCGATGTGATATGGGTGTCTCCAATCTACAAGAGCCCGCAGGCCGACATGGGCTACGACATTGCAGACTATGAAGACATCGATCCGAGCTACGGAACTCTGGCTGATGTCGACAACCTCATCAAGGAAGTCAAGAAGCGAGACATGAAACTCGTGATGGATCTCGTCGTCAACCACACATCCGATGAGCATGCATGGTTTCTTGATTCGCGATCATCGAAGGGCTCGGCGAAGAGAGATTGGTATATCTGGAAGCCTGCCAAATACGATGCTGATGGCAATCGTCAACCGCCGAACAACTGGGCGCAGATTCTCGGCGAAGCAAATTCGGCGTGGACGTGGGATGAGAAGACCCAAGAGTACTACCTGTCGCTCTTCACGCCCGAGCAACCAGATTTAAACTGGGAAAATCCTGCTGTCCGCGAAGCAGTGCACAACATTCTACGCTTCTGGCTCGATCGTGGCGCGTCGGGTTTTCGCATGGACGTTATCAACTTGATCTCGAAAGTACAAACATTCCCAGATGCAGATGTCGTGGTCAAAGACAACAAATACCAACCCGGCGATAAGTACTACGCGAATGGTCCGCGGTTACATGAGTGGTTGAAGGAGCTGAATCGCAATGTCTTATCCAAGTATGATACCATCACCGTCGGCGAGATGCCCTTTGTCCGCGACGAGGACGAGATTATGAGAGTCGTAGGCGCAGAGAGCGAGGAGCTGAACATGATCTTCTCCTTCGACCTCGTAGACATTGACAACGTACCCGGAGACTTCAAATTCACTCTGCACCCATGGGACGCCAGCGACCTGAAGCGCATCCTCAACCGACTCCAACGCCTCATGCTCGAGCGCGACGGCTGGAACTCGCTGTTCGTCGAGAATCACGATCAACCCCGCAGCATCAGCAGATACACCGACGACAGCGATGAATGGAGAGACTACGGCGCCAAGCTCCTCTGCCTAATGCAAACCACACTTGCCGGTACACTATACGTCTACCAGGGAGAGGAAATTGGCATGCGCAACGTGCCCACGAGCTGGGGCCCGGAAGAATACAAAGACATCGAGAGCATCAACTTCTTCAAGAAGTACCGCGATCTCTACCCCAATGATCCGGAGAAGCAAGCCCTCGCCGCGAAGATCCTCCAACGAAAAGCCCGCGACAGCGCGCGAACACCCATGCAATGGTCCTCTGACCCGCAAGCAGGCTTCACCACCACCAGCAAACCCTGGATGCGCGTGAACGACGACTACACCACCATCAACGCCGCCGCACAACTCTCAAACCCTAACCCTGCACCCGGCACACTCTCCGTGCACGCCTTCTGGAAGCGTGCGCTCGCGAACAGGAAACAAGAAAAAGACGTGTTCGTGTACGGCGACTTTGAGATGTTGGACATGGAGGATAAGAAAGTGGTTGCATTCCGCAGGTGGAGTAAGGAGAAGGCGTTTGTGACGGTGTTGAATCTGAGTGGGGAGAAGGTTGTGTGGGAGGGGCTTGGGAAGTTGAAGGTTGGGAAGTGGGTTGCGGGGAATTACGATGAGAGGGAGTTGGAGGGGCGGGCGGTGGGGGAGGTGTTGTGGAGTTGAGGCCTTGGGAGGGGTGTTGGGGTTGCTGGAGTAGATTGTGGGATAGGATTGTCTGTTATCGTAATGATAGACGGCTACGGTGGATACAAACTGCTTGAAACCTCATGTACCGCTTCGATCATAGATAGTTTTAGCGGTGTGGAGATAGAATATTGACTTCGACGGTCTAAAGGCATCACTCTGCTATAATATATAAGCCGTCTCCACATCGTACATGCTACACTGTCTCAATATATGGCGCTTCAGTCGGCGTATTATTGAATAATAACACGAAAAGGAACATACACGTTACGGTTTTCCGCTTATATAGAGGATCATCGACTAATGTTATGATAGCCGACATGGTGCTATTTGCACAGTGAGCCACCAAAACACTGTTTCATTTCTCTACTCGAATCTTGCCAAGAGCCGGAGGAAAAATACTACGATGTGCGAGAAGATTATCTCGAAAACTGGATGGGAAGTCATTGTTTTGGAAGGCGTCATGCCTCATATGAAGGAAAGGGTTGGAGAAGACCAAAGAAGGGAAGAAAGGAAAGAGAGGGAGACCAGAAGATAGAAAGACCTAGTGTTAAGAAACACAGAATGCTAAGTTACGTGCGGTGTCGCCTATATAATGAGTGGAGAAAGTATACTGTCTTGGATACAGTGCAGGGATTCTAGTACTTTTTGGGAAGCTGACATGTTCCGAGATGTCGATCAGAGCCTGGAGCCTCGAACGGGTGAGCAAGAACTGTTTTGGAGAAGGCATGGGATCGGACGAATTCCCTGCAAAGCTCGAAAAAGCAGATACCTTCTGGTTAGTTAGCGTTGTTCATTCAGATTTCCCCTCTGGTCAGCAACAGTACAACCGTCCCAGCGGCTACCAAGGTGTGAGAGGCTTCAATTACCAGGCGAACGATGGGTGGCCCCGGCGACCGAGTACGTCTCTAGACCATGGACCTGTTCAATGCGGTCATCGGCCGTGCGGGTAAGGACTTTATGAGAACTCAAGAACAGGTCAACTTCCTCCTCTTGACTGTGCTCCCACATATACACAACCGTGCGCATTGTCCGACCAAGCGGGTGGGGATCGAACTGGCAGCGCGGGCTTGTGGTTTGGAGCGAAATAGATTTGGCCAATGTTCTGTATGCTGTTCGACAGAGTACAATAACGTAAAGGTGTGTAGGGAATACCTGAGGGGCTCTCCACATGCGAAATATACCAATGTATATTCGTCTCTCGCATTGCGATTTGTTTTCTGGACTAAGCCAGCTGCCTCTATTTGGAATACTATAGAGATCAACGGCGGCTAAACCGTTGATATATAGTAGTTTGAAGCTCGCATTGTCCGTTACCTGTTCCAAGGTCATGGGATAGGTAGTTGTCATAGTCGCGATGATTATGTCTGGCTGATTTGGTGGTCGAGGTACGGATAGGAAGAGTTTGCTGTGGAGGAAGCATGAAGCGATAGGCCACGCCGCGGGGTATACGTAGGAGGAAATTCTCCTAGAGGTTTGCGCATGATGACCCGCGCTTTGAGATAAGGTCCTGTATAGAAGAGGTGACGAGAAGAGTGTTCCAAGGTTGTATGATTGTCGATTAGCCGCGCCATTGCTTCACTCGCTTATTGCTGTATGGTGTGAGACTGAGTGCTGATCTGGTCGGGACGAGATAGATGTGGTCAGTTCGTTGGTATACTAGGCATTGGTTGTTCTGTCCAGCGTAAAGAGTAGAAACGAGCCTGGGTACATACGAGCAAACTTAGACTCTCTATTACGACTAGGATACGTAGAAGTGGTAGATACATCGAGTGTAGAACCATACACAGTATTCTTAACATACAGGCTAGGAAGGAGACAAAATTTAGCACATGTTACGGCCTCGGACAAAGCGAAGAGCTTGTGCTAGCTTATGGGCCAAAAAAGAGGTCATCGGAATCTGGCGACCCCTCCTGGCCCCACTCATCGTCACTCAGCTTCGTCTCAGGGTCCTCATCTGGCAGGGTGATCATGATCTCGAAGTAAGAGAACATGCAATCCTGGGTGAATTCATCGTGGTTGGCCCACAATGAGAGATGTATTTGTTGTGTGTGTCCACCGATAGCGTACATACTCGCAAAAGACAATGCCCTTGAATATTGTGTTAGCTTCAAAAACAGAGACACGAGAGGCGGCAGGCAGGAAGTCGTGGATGAGTGAGGATAATTAGTACGTAGGTGTAGTGAATACATATCGCCTGCAACTGTACACGGTATTGTTGATATAGAGGCTAGAAGGAGACAAGATTTAGTAGATGTTAAGACCCCGGAGGAGGTGTTGGAGTCGGTGAAATCAAATATGTGAGATAGCGACAATAAACCGCAATGTAGTGGAGTTGCGAAAGATCCTGCTCTGAACGATCCTGATCAGCAAGACGAGCGGCTTGACGACGAAGTTTAAGAGCAGTAAGCCGACCCTGATCCTCGACTGAGACACCAGCATCAAGTAGCATTGCTGCACGATCTTCCTCGGTAGGCTGATCGGATTCGACGGTCTGAACAGGATGCTCAGGAAGACGGTTATTGGCGGTCTGGACAGGATGCTCGGGAACACTGGAAAGATCAATCGGCTGATCACCGCGCTCGGCCTTGACCTTGCGGCGCTCACGGCGATGCGCAGCCGCAAGTTCCGGATCAACAACAATCGATGACTCCTCCTCATCCAAGTCGATTGAGGCGGTCTAATCACCAGGAGTAGAGACCGGAGCGGTAGTCTCAGGAGTGTACGGATGAGACGGAGCAACGACAGGAGGATACTGCGGAGCAGTATGCTGAGGACCACTGGGCGCGGGAGAAGAACCAGGAACATTGGAACCAGGACGAGGCGGACCAGAACCGAACAAATACGCGATATTCTCCCAAGTAATAGCTTCACGAAGACTACTACTGTCCTACAGCCAGTTCATATCACGTTAAAAAGCACACAAGCCATCTGCAGCCATCTCTTACACTGCTATCAAGTAGTCAGGGTGGATACAAAGCGTGTTACAACATACAATAGTCATACATTCATTACAGCTGATGTCTATAATACACAATCACCTCTCCTCTCCCCCTCCTCCCACCTCACCCCCTCGCACCCCTCCCCTAAGCCCTCCTTCCACCCTTCTCCTTCCTCTCCACCCCTCCGGTGACCTTCTTCTCGAAAGCCTCCGGCTGGAGGTTGCGACCCGTCTTGTCGCGGAACCTCCAGGCCACCTCTCCCACACCATTGCGGAATCCTGCTGCAGGATCCGCGCAATGAGCTTCAGGTCGCTTCCCGAGAAGGTCTCGTCGGGGTAGACCTGCTGGGGAAGACGACCCTCCGCATCCGCGGGGAGGGCGGCAGGGGCCTTCTTGCCGTGGTGGGAGCGTGAGGCGGAGGGGCCGGCGCCTTCGACGGGGGCTTGGAGGCGGGTTTGGCGGCGGCAGTGGTGTTCCAGGCGGGGACAGGGTTGGTGTTGGTGTTGTTGGGGACGCCGCCAGTGGTGGCGGAAGCGCCCCAGGTGTCGGCGACAGCACCGGGAGCACCACCACTGGCGGCGTTGTCGTTGCCCCAGTTTGCGTTGGCGACGCCGTTGTTGTCGTTGATAGTGTTGTCTATGCCCCAGGGGTTAGTATTGCCCCAGACTGCATCATTGGTGCCCCAACCTTGATATCCGCCAACATCGGCATTAGCATTATTGCCAGTGTCATTGCCCCATCCGCCGCCTACATCCATACCACCCCACTGGTTCTCAGGCTCACCACCAGAAGCCTCCTCTTTCTTCTTCCCAGAGTTGTTGTTGCCCTGGTTCTGCTTCTTGTCCTTCTTTCCGGACTTCTGCTGGTTGACGCCTGCGCCGGCGCCGCCTTTGCCTTTCGCACCGGTAGGCTTCCAGTCCGCAGGCTTGATGTCTTTGAAATGGGCCTTGCATTCGTCGACGGACTTGTTGACTTCTTCAGCGAATGCAGCCCAAGGTGCGCTGGGGTTCTCGTTCTTCCAGTCCATCATCTTCTTGTCCTCTTCTGCAGTCCAGGTGTTAGCTTTGTCACCGTCGTTCTGCTTCTTCTTGGTGTCACGACCTGCGGCACCCTCATTAAGGTCCATGCCTCCGAACAAGTCGCCGACCATGCTAGCGGACTTCTCAGTTGCAGCTTTCTTTTCTTTGTCTTTGACGCTGAGGGCCTCTTTGACTGTTCGCTTCTCGGACGGCACTTTGGCTAGGCTGGCTTCGGTGAGTCGCTGTCTGCCGGCACCAGTGAGCTTGCCTTTGCGGCCGTCGCTGGCAACCCATTCGATGAGACCTCCGGGTGTGGTAACCTGATTATAGTTAGTATGACACGTGAGTCCAGTCTGAACGGAACGACATACCATTTGGTTAAATGCGCTACGCTGAGCAGGACGTGGAGGCGGATCATCCTTGAATGGCTTATTGCTGAGTCCAAAGAGGAAAGCCTTGGAGACACGTCGACGAGGTGGATTATTGGGGTCGTCAGCCATTGCAGGAGCTGCGCGTTGTTGTCGAAGTTTGTGGAGCTTGTGAGAGTGACTGGGACGCGCTTTGGCGCTTTGAACAGTCTGGCTGAGTCCGCTGCAGCGGCACGACTCGTAGATAAAGTGAGATCTTGAAGATTGGAATGGGATAAAGAAGCTGCTGCAAGAGGAGAAACAGATGTCGGCGGCTCTTTCAGGTTGGAGGTGTGTAAAGTGTTGTGGGCTGCGACGTCGCGGTTGTCTTGGCGATAAAGGCGACAAACGGATGAGGGGTCCTCGAGATAAGTAAAAGGAAGTGAAATCGAGGGTGGGGTACAAAAGTGAGAGGCAATGAAAATAAACAGATAGACGAATAAACAAGCAAAAAGAGAAGGTTGTGAAGTGAGAGAGACTCATGAGCCACACTTCATGTACTCGCCTTCATGGTGCACAAAAGTAGCACATAGCTATTTACCTTAGTAGTCATAATTTCAAGCTATACACTGCGAAGAGTCATAGTAGACTATTATTCTACTATCATAGCTCTGTCGTTTTTACGAAAAGACAAGAAAGTGGTAACATTTGTGGAAAAATTGTAGGGCGAGGGCATCTTTGTATTAACGTCGAATATAGTCCTATAAGGCCAATGATTCCAGAAGCAGACATTCTGCCAGGCCGGCCTATTCACATATGGAGAATTTCGAGCATCGATGGAGGTTCGTTCCAAATTCGTTCCAAGAGAGTTCAGATGAAGTTGAGTTATGGAGGCTAGCGCCCGAGGTTTTGCCGAAGCCCTTGCATTGCGGGCAACAGCTGGCATCTCTGTGTGTATAGTTAGCTTGGCGCGCCTCGTAACTTCATCCCTCGAACACGACCGAGCAGCAGCACACGACACCCGCAAACATGCTGTTCCCGTCCTTCGCATTCCTCGCTGCGGCGAGTAGCTTGCTGTCATTCGCCACAGCACACAACATCCAGATGAAGGCTCACCAGCGCGAATGCTTCCACGAGTCGCTGCACAAGGACGACAAGATGACCGTTACCTTCCAGGTCGGTGACAGAGAGTTTGGTGGTAGCGGAAACTTGGAGATTGACTTCTGGGTATGTTGAATACATCTACTACATGCTTCTTCCAGCCTCAATTCTAATCATTGCCTGTAGATTGAGACACCATCCCGCAGCTACCAGGTCCACGAACGCGGCGTATCCTCTGGCGACCACTCCTTCACAGCAACAGAAGACGGCAAATACATATACTGTTTCAACAATGAACATTGGGGCGCGAATACCAAGGAGGTCTCCTTCAACGTCCACGGCATTGTCTACGTCCCTGAATCAGAGGCGCCACAAGATCCCTTGGAAAAGGAGGGTATGTGGGCACATGATATATTATGATACACACACGCTGACAGATATCTAGTCCGCTCAATGTCAGAACTCGTCTCTCAGGTCAAGGATGAGCAGAGCTACATCGTTGTCCGCGAGCGCATGCACAGGAACACTGCCGAGAGCACCAACTCGCGCATCAAGTGGTGGAGCATCTTCCAGCTCCTTGTTTTGATTTCTCAGGGTGTCTTCCAGGTGTGGTGGCTCAAGCGGTTCTTTGAGGTAGTTCTTATCCCTGCCATACGGTCTTCCATGATTCCGCTTTACTAATCTTCACATCAGGTCAAGCGCGTCGTGTAAAAGTAACTTATCTGCAGTAGGTAGCGTTTTTGATGACATCGAGCTGCTGATTTTGGTCTCACGGAAGCATTTTTGCAGTCATGGGAACCCTTTGTTTTGTTTATTGGCGTTCAAGCGCAGGGCAGAGCAGGCAAGCACAGCAAAAGACGGAGTATGGACAGTGCTGTACCACGAAATCTTGCAGAGTTTTGGGTAGGTCTATTTGACAAAGTTCATTGAAGTCATTGGAGTATCAAGTCCTCAGTAGCCCACTCTTTCTGTCTGATAGGCTTGACGTCTTTTTGGCTTCGCTTCCATCAAGTGTACGGTGGACAATCTGTCACTTTCATACCTCTGGTGTTTGACCGGAGAACTGCGGGTAGGCAAGGAGCTTGTGATCTGAACATTGAGTCCTGGGTTGGCGTCCTTTCAATTTCTTCATTGCAAGACTACTGCAAAGATGCCAGCAAAGAGTCGCGCATCCTACAAAGCCCTGTTCTCTCCATCTTCGAGGTCTCGTAGCATTTCTACACCGTCAGTCTGCAGTCTCCCGTCGCATTACGTCACTTTGAGCTGCTTGAGCAGATTAGACTGAGCACTGAGCCAATCCATTGGCCAGAAAGCAGAAACAGTCGCTGTGAAGCCAGGCAGCCGTCGCGAGCGACTTCCACGCGACGCGCTTTCCCCCGTTGCCACGGTAGCGTTTTCACTGTTTTCACTATCACTTGACCGCCGCGCTCCTTCCCCGCACGTTACCGCGTGTCCCTCCTCCTATTTGAGGCTGAAGCTTCCATCTTGTCAACCTCAACCACACGCGATCAACACGCGCTCAACCTCAATGTACCCTTTCAAGGACGCCTACAAGGCGCCTGCCGCAGGCAGAGATCGTTCACGCTTTCCGTCTTCGGACGACATTGCCGCGAAGCTCACGGAGCTCGAGAAGCTCTTCGGGGTGTCACCCTCCGGCCACCCACAGGGCCAAATCACTGCTCCGTCTCCACCACAGGAACCTGGCAAACATCAGCACAATGTTCATCTGTCGCCCTTTGCTGGGCCCCCCCTCAACCGTACAGCGTCCTTCGAGCCAGACGTCAATCTCCCACCAACCCCACCAGGCCAAAACAATGAGGAGTTCGACCTTATCAAGCAGTACACTCAAGAGTGGTACAATCAACCAGGAGCCCACTACTTAGCTAGTCCGCAACAGCCAGGGCCTCCGTACAAGCCGTATACTGACCACTTGCGCTACAGGCCGTACCAACCAGTTGAACATATCAGGGTACCGCTTCAACCCTTGTCCAATGTTGGGAATGTCATACCCATGCTAAGTGAGCCTCACAGAAACGATCTCGTCCACCAGCACTATGACTCTGGAAGGCCTCCCATTGGCAACTTTGCTCCTCCAGCTCCTCCCCAGGCACGGTCCAGTGTGCGACCAGAAATCCCCATCCCGGAGCCACCCATTCAGCAATGGCCAACTCACTACACGAGAAACGTAGATGACCAAAGCGAGTTGGCTCGGTCCTATGTACCGGCCCATTCTCTATACTCCGGCCTAATCGAGAGACCGGGCGCGGACCCAAGACAAGAGCAAGACATACTTCGTCAGGAAGCTGCGGTAAAGGCGCCCTTCAATCCTTCGCGCGCTCAGCGCGCCCCGCGTAAAGAAACCCACCGAAGGGCGCCCTATCCGAAACACAAGCCAAATATTCTCACGGACTTGGTTGACCAACCAAATACTGTCAAGGAGTTTGTTGGAAAGCCAAATACTATCACGGACTTAGTTGGGTCGCGTCCCCCGGCCCCTCCACATCCGGATATGTCGAGTTATACCCATACTTTCCAAGGTCAATACAACCGGCCAGGTGACAGTCAGACATTCCATGGCGTACCAAATTACCATGCAGCGGATGCCCATGTGCCAGTTCAACCACCCGCTCCACATCTACAACCTCGAGATCCATCGCAGGGACCGGTGCCCTATGTGCCACCCCAACACCCCCGTCCATACCTACCGCCTCGAGGTTCATCACGGCGAAAGGTACCCTATGCGCCTATGCAAGACCCCGCCCGAGCCCTACCACCTCGAGACCCATCACCGCCACCGGTGCCTAAGGAGCTACCGCCTCCACGTTATATGAAAGCTGCGCAGCCAATCACCAAGACGTACGAGGAGTATGAGTGGCCAGTGTTGCTGTATCGACTTGACCCGAGTAAGGGTTATGATAATGCACAATCATTCGTGGAGGACCTATTCCGGCTGTCCGAATTGTACGAGAAGGATTCCAACTTCAAATGGCACTCCCATACCACCCAGGGATTCATTGAAGGGGACGATCGTCTTTTATTCATCGTACTGCACAACGCAGCCAACCCATTCACATGGGGCGAAGCTCCTGAATCGACCACGACCGTGGGCGTCTATGGCCGCTATGGACACCTAGCCGAGAAAGAAATCTACTGGACGACGTTCGCGCCCGACATTCGTTCTCACCTCGATAACGCCCAGAGGCTCGGACATTTCTTCGAGAAGTACTTGTGGCACAAGGACATGAAACCAAAGGAGAGGCGCTTTCATCAATCGTACTGGATGGCGGCCAATATGTTGCCCATGGGACGCATGCTCAACCATGGCAAAGCTGACAAGAAGGCTCACGACGCCTGGGACGAGTATGAGGATAAGGAGGAATTCACTAAGGCGGATCTGCAGGACAGCTGGCAGGATGAAGAGGTCTCAGAAGAGAATGCAGCGAAGGCCTGGGAGAAGATTCTGAAGGACAATGAGGCGCGTCCCGAAGTGGAATACCGATATGAGCATGGCGTTACTGGCTGCTCGGAGTGGGAGAACGACGCTTTGTGGGCGCGAGCCTTCTAGGGGAGCTGTAGAAGTGGACTATCTAGAACGAAGTTGGCGGATTCAGGATGTGGATAGGTTGTAAGGGATGAGGACGTGAGGACCTCTGGGATCCGGCACGAGCGGTTTTGTTGATGGTAAGTTGGATCTTGACTCAGTTGGAAACTTGACGAACTGACGGAGACTAGTGAGGATCTTGGGCCATCTGTCTGATAAGATGGTTGTGTCATCACGTAGGTTACAAATGACGAGGACGTGGAGGACTTCTGGGGCCCGACACCAGCAGTTTACAGCCATGTAAGAATAGGAGATCACGAAGAGCAGAAAATACAATGAGATGTCATCTCTCTTTCGATTCGATACCATTGACCTGTGATATATCCAAGCTTCCTATCTCTCACTACCAGGACTAGGGACGAAGCCAACATTTGAATAAAGTCAAGGCCGAAGCCCAAGATACCGGACCAATTCACTTTTCACCTTTCCTTTCGATCGAGCATTACTTGCAACAAAAGCCAAAGCCAAAGCCAAAGCCAAAGCCCCACCATTTCCCCTAATACTAATACAAAGACCTACTACTCATCAACATCCTCATCCCCCAAACTCAACGTCTCCACACTCCCCGCAAGACTCAACCCCGTGCTCCCCGCCCTCTGCAAACCCGGCGCTTTCTTCGCAGCCTTGCCTTTCGCGCGCCGTTTCTTCGTCGCACCACCAGAGGAAAACTCGCTTACGCTGGGCGCTTCGCGGACCCAGCGCGAGATGGCTTCTGCGCGCTCGGTGCTGATGGGGTATTCGCGGCCGTCGTCTTGGGCCCAGCGTTTTGGTGGGGGTTGGGCTTGGGCTTGTGCTTGTGCTGCTGGGGATTTAGGGGGCGTGGCTGGTACTGAGGTGGAAGAAGAAAGGGGAGGAGGAGAGGAGGGCGACGATGGATGTTGTGCTGATGGTGATGGCGGCGAAGGAGAGGAGCCGTTGCGCAGTGCCTGTGCCTGTGCCGCTTTCTTCTCCGCCTCGTCGTCTTCTCTGAATCGTCGCTCGCGGGCGCGGACGGCGCGCTGGAAGGATTCTTCATCTACTACGCGCTCGTCTGCGAGGGCTTCGAGTATCGCTTCGTGTTTTTGGCGTTCGCGCTTTTGGGTTTCTGTTTCACCCCCTCCTCCACTGCCATTGCTCGTGCTGCTATTGCCATTTACACCACCACTACTGCCGTTCTTGCTTAGTTCACCCCCACCGCTGCTGCTTGAGTTGTTCTTCGCAGTGTGGCCGGGTAACGGCGCAGGGCGACACAGGTTCTCCCAGCTCGTCCCTATGCCGATCCAGTTTCCTGCGCGGCGGAGCACTTCGATCCAATCTGCGCGTGCGGGCGAGCGCGCGGCGAGGAAGATGGGGTAGCCGTCGCAGACGCGGGCTAGTCGCGCGGCATTGTGTGCGTGGCGAAGGTGTTCTTTTGATGGGGTTTGCAGGAGGGCGTGGCAGAGGAGCAGGGAATGGAGTGCGTCGGTGAGTAGCGGGTGGTATGTTATACTCTCGTGGCTGTCAGCGAACGCGGTCGTTGCTGCAGAAGCAGCAGCAGGTTCCGCCGGTGTCGCTGGGCGAGGGGCAGGATACGGCGGGAGGGAAGCAGGTGGTGCGGGCTCGAAGAGCTGTGAGACTTTGAAGATCTCTGGAGACGGGAGTTTAGGCCAGGATGCGTGGTTAGGATTGTGGGCGTGTTGACGGCGGTGCGGGACCAGCGCTTCGGACATGGGCGAGGCTGACGTGTTTGCAGAATCTAGGAGGCGATTCATATTTGGCTTTATGTTGTCCTTTGAGTAACCGTTGCCATTTGCTGAGCCCCCTAGTCGTCGCAGAAACTCCTCAGCGAGCTCAGCAGAGATGCCTGGTGTGTAGTCGAAGTGAGAAAGAAATGCTACGTAGTCCCGCAGAGCGCGTTTGGCATTTTGACGAACCTGCTTGCGAGCTTCTGCGCGGCAGCGATTCCCTTCAACTTCTTCTGGAGACTCTGGTGTTGGTTCTTGCCCTGCGGCAATTTCTGTAACTCTCCGGGCTTTTGCCTCTTCCGCTTCTCGAAGTCCGTCCAGGGCCGCATGTACATGTCCACATGCTATTGTGAAATATACTCCTGCCCTGTGAAACAGTAATTGGGTCTCTAGCGAATTCGGTTGGTCTTCCTCGGGTATTTTTACCTCCTGCTTCCAGTCCCTCCCATATTGCTCCTGATATGTCTTGGCCAAGACTAACTGGTCTCTACCTGCTCGATGCTGTGCCATCAGATAGCGTGCCGACGACAGCGCCTCGCTCAGATCCTTGGCCGAGTTAACGTAGTCCTCTTTGAATATCCTCGTCAGGGCTCTTGTCCTCAACGGACTCCCGTCGTGCGGTCGTTCGCTTATTATGTCATTAAGTGTATCCAAGGGCGTACATTGCGCCATCATACGACTCGGGATTTTCTCGTGGAAGAAGTGGACGTATTTGGCGTCCACGTCATTCGGATTTCTCTGCAGTACCAGGTGCGCAACGTCTTCCAGCGTACTCGCACTCTGCATGGTCGCTACGCTCGCAGCAATCTCGTCCAGATGGTACGCCTGGCTTAGCTTGCTTGTCGCCAGTTCCCTCATTCGATGTTTTCTCTCTCTGCTCAGCTTACTGGTGCCCCCACCCCCATAACCTATACCCAGCGCCGCGGCACTGCCCAACATGCTATTCCCCGCATTGAGGCTGTTGCTGAGCGCCGCCGAGGTCAAGCCCGAAGTTGCGCGGACAGCGAGATTGGTCGCCTCGTCGACAGCCTTTCGGATCTTGACGAGGTCATAGAAGACGGCGGGGTCGATGGGGTGCGGGCGCGGAGAGAGGTAGTTGCTGTGGGCGAGCGACTCGAGTACTTCGGGCGGTAGTTGGAGCCAGGGGCCGTGGAAAGAAGATATGTAGCGCCAATGTCTAAAGTATGTATCATTAGCATGCAATTGACGCGAGGAGAGGTGGTACCCGCCCGAACTCACTTGTTGCGACATATTATAAGGGCAGACGTCGAGGGCTCGTTGGCGGGCTTCTTGGGCGCTGCAGCAGAGCCGTTACCGTTAACTGGTGGGGGCGGCGCCGGGGTGCTTGAGGTGCTGCCGTTGGTCGCAGCGTCTGTCTGCGCGCTTTTCTTTTTACGCGCCATGGCTAGTTTGTGTCTGCGTCTGCAGGAATTACTTAGAGGCACACTTGCTTTGTTGTACCTTTGACGTCCTGTATCGATAAATTTCGCCTTGGCGTTAGCGCGGAGGACGGAGCTTGCGTCGTTGTTTCCGGACTCGTCTCCCTCACATCACCACCATAATTCCAGCTTCTAACCAGCTACAGCGATTGATTTTACTCCCAACATTACAATTTCATCTCACAATCGAGAGAAAATCATCCGAGGTGCCATTGACTTACCAGCCGCCTCACGAACCATACTCAGATCACGCTAGTCCAAACATATCGTACTTTTCGTTGGAAGAGAGTCGTGAGAGTACTGCAGAGAAGGGCAGGACAGCGAATGTCTCGACGCGATCTGATCAGCATCTCTTCGTCACGGAAACTCATCATAGGAAACCTCCACTATTCTCCTGACCGAATGCTATTTTTCGATTCGCATAAACAGTGTCGCCTTCCGCATCAAGTAAGCCGCGTGATATTTCTATTGGCTCATTATCCCGTTCTCCATCCTAGGAGCCCCTTTCCTGTTGTTTCATTGTCTTTTCCTTGTTGTTCGCCATCCTATTCGCAGCTCAATCAAGTTCTGGGACTCCCTGGCTTCTTTCCTGGTAGTCCATATTCTCCAACCATTTTATGCCGCAGACGTGCGACTTTCGGCCTCATTGAAAATGCGCAAGCTCGTACTAACACCAACACGGATCCTGATGGAATATCTGTACTCGCTGAGCACGTTTGACGATGCACGCTGAATAGACTGCGCTCATCGCATGCAACCCCCACTCCAAACCAGTCTGCTTTCCCAGAGCGGCCTATACTTAGATTGCAAGACGCCCATGAACAATGCTTCGACCAGGTGCAGCTCGTCCCGGACGCGAATCCGAAGCTCATATGTCGTCATAATTGCCAGACGTTCAACTGGGAGGACATGGAAAGCATTCCGTGCAACCACTTCACTGGGTGGTAGCAGGATATATCGGGCTCGAACTTCGGCTTACATTCGCGTCGCTTTCGAACTGCACTCGGACTGCATTCGGATTACATGCACCTAGCTAGGCCAAGCTTCTGGCTGCTTGGATAAACCAGGATTCCGGCATGTGTGACCAGGACCTACTACTTCCCCGCCTCGCTGTTCGACGCCCTTGCGCCTTGGAGCAGCTGCAGTCAACGCCACAATACAGCACCACCATGTTTACTGCTTAAGCGAACATGCGCCTGCATATATCTATCGTTCTCGTCCATTGGTTGTTTGTTCGACCATCAACGTCGCCTGGACATGACAGCCACCCAAGAGTTCGATCCATGATTCCTCCCTCTTTTTGACAGACCACGTTAGCACCGGTAGAAGGCGACGGGCAGCGCTAAATTTTGGGCTGATTTTCTGAGCTCCTTAATCGAATAGGAATCCACCAGATCTACAAAACGACCCGCTGTGACCAAAGCTTTCAAGGGTGGTTGCAAGGCCCGCAAATGTACGCTAATGTATCATTATGACAGTTGCATCCTTGCAGACATCGTTCATCGCCGGTAGTGGGTGCCTTTGTGCCCGCGCAGTTTGAGTGTGAACGGCTCATCCTCTTGCACGCTAAAGCACTCAAAGCACACGAAACACTGACAGGGCTAGGATTGTCTTACGCAGCATGCCCGGTAACCAGATCCACTACAAGTCTTGGAGCGGCAAGAGGTGGAGATGGCAATGTTCTTTCCGGCTGCAGCATCCATCCTACGTCGGTCCGACCACAATCATCTCAATCTGGCCACCGCGCGCTGGCGCACAACTGCCGGTTGTCGATACTTGAATACTCCACTACCACTCTACCATCTGTAAGCGAACGTCCGGTCCCGTCGATTGTTACACAGCGCACGTTCCGGGCTGAGATAGCCGACAAGGTCGCTTGGCCATCTATTCGCGGAGCTTGACCTAAAGCTTATTTGATACGCTAGCGCCCGGCTTCACGACAAGGCACTCGCAGGAGGCTGACGGAAGCTAAGTGGTGAACTGCGGGGTAGTCCCCGCCTCACATATCTTCCAGTTTAATGAATTGCGCACCGAAAATGAGCCCGGATTAAGGCCGTATCATGATTAACGTATTGTGGAAGTGTACAGGCATAGCCATTTACCACCATTGGTCGCGTTATTGACCATCAACACTCTTTATTTGAGGACGCGTCAACCTTGATCAACTTCAACACGGACCCAGTTCTGAGTCTACCCTGCTTGGGTACATGTGCAGTCACGCAAGTGCCGTCTGCCGTCTGCCCTCCACTCCTATACCCTGTTGGATGAACCAGCGTGACCATGCCTTCGCGCCTCTATCTCAAGAGTGGCTTCGAATTACGACTAGGTACATGTATCCACCCAGCTTAGTCCTTGGCCTCGGCCCTCGAAATGGAAGGTCGGTTCTAGATTTACTACTCGCATTTCAGCTCATTGCCCCATTAGCGATGGTCTTGCTGTCCTACTGGATTCTGTTTGTTGCGATTGGCAGTGCCTTGATACCGCGTTCCACCTAGACGTCCTCAGCTTGCTTCCACGTTGTCAACAGTTCCCAGTGGTGTACTGCCTCGTCATCTCGTAGGTGCGATATCGACGCCATCGTCCAGCATCCAGGTTAGTCAGTGGTTGATCCCCTCGTGGGGTGCAACCCTGCCGTCCTGCCCCCTTGGCGCTCTAAGGGCATATCTTCAGTGCTCGATGCGCTGGTCACTGTCTCCTTAGGTGTTCTCAACTCCACCCACCTTAACACTATACCCCCTTTCTACCCTTCGTCTTGTTCTTCTCTTCGTGGCTGGTCCCACCATGAATTACTTCAGGAAAACCGCCAGCCGTACTCAGGAAGCACTAGTCACCGACACCACTTTGCAACGAACAGCTCGTTATGGCGAGAAGGCAATTCGCGCCTTCCCGTCAGTGGCTGGCCAGTACCTCCTTGACAGAGTGCCTGTCGTCCACTGGCTTCCGAGGTACAACATACGATGGCTGCTTCACGACAGTCTCGCTGGAATTACTGTTGGTGTCTTGCTCATCCCCCAGTCTTTGGCATACGCGAAGATTGCTACCATCTCTGGAGAGTATGGACTCATGTCCAGTTGGCTCCCCAACTTCCTGTACTTTATAATGGGAACATCAAAAGGTGAAAACTCCCTCTACGGTGGATGGCCGGGCACTGATATGTTATCTAGACTTGTCTACAGGACCTACTTCACTTATGGGCCTTCTCACGGCTGAAATCATTCGCGACGTGACCGACGATGGATACACCCCTCAAGCTATAGCCTCTGCCGTTGCCATGTCTGTTGGTATCTACGCTTTAGTCATTGGTATGCTTAAACTCGGCTTCCTCCTTGAGTTCATCTCCGCACCTGTGTTGAGTGGCTTTATCTCTGCCGCGGCTATTGTCATTATGCTAGGCCAGATCCCATCACTATTCGGCGTCACGGTCAGAACTGGCACAGCAAATATCATCCACGACCTGTTCGCAAAGATCCCCCAATACGATGGTCCAACCTGTGGCGTCGGTCTTGGTGGCATTGTAATGCTTGTCCTTATGCAAAAGATGGGCCAACGCTGGGGCGGCAAAAACAAGGCCATCTGGCTGCTCGCGCTCGGTCGAAGTGCCGTAGTCCTCATTCTCTTTACCGGCATTTCGTATGCCGTCAACAAGAACATCGACGATGATCCGATCTTTGCGCTGAGTAAAGTCAAGTCAAACGGCATCAATTCGCCTGTAATGCCTGACGGCAAGCTCATCTCGAAGGTATTTCCTAGCTCGATTGCACCATTCATCGCAGCATCAATCGAGCATCTCGCTATCGCCAAGGCATTCGGTAGGAAGAATGGATACGTTATCGACCCGGCACAAGAGTTGGTGTATCTTGGCTTTACCAACTTCTTCAACTCTTTCTTCTCGTCAATGGCAGTAGGAGGCGCCATGTCCCGCACAGCTGTCAACTCCGACTCGGGTGTGAAGTCCCCAGTCTACGGGCTTATCGCTGGTGGTGTCGTGATCCTCTCGATCTTCAAGCTCAGCCCGGCGCTGTACTGGATTCCAAAAGCTACGCTAGCCGCCATCATTGTCACAGCCGTGTGGCACATTCTCGTTCCCCTCAGGGTCTTCTATGGGTACTGGCGTACTTCCCTTGTCGACTTCATCACCTCCATGCTTGCCTTCTGGCTTACTCTCTTCGTCTCATCAGAAGTCGGCATCGGCACGGCGGTGGGCTTCAACATCGTCTACCACCTCATCTTCCAGGCCTTCCACCGTGTCCGCCGCGTCACCTCCATCCAGATCCACACCCCTTCGCGCCCCGCCGGCGTCCAAGGCATCCCTCTCGACACACAGGTCTTCCGCATCCACCAATCCATCCTCTTCTACAACGCGTACCGCATCAAGAGCCAATGTCTCGACAACGTCCAAACCTACAACTCCGGCGACATCGAGACGCTCGAGGCCCAACTCGCAAACCGCAACTGGAGCGTCGCGGGCGACCGCCGCGCCATCTCCCTGCGCACCAAAGCAGACATTCTCGAAGAGCCCGTGCAGATCCGCACAGTCGTTCTCGACATGGGGCGCGTACACAACATCGACACTACAGGCCTCAATGCGCTCAAAGATCTGAAAGTCGACATTGAGAAGTTTGGTGGCAAGACGACACAGCTTCGCCTTGTTGGCGTTCAGGACCGTGTCCGAGAGCGGTTCGCGCGGTACGGTTGGAAACTCCTGGATGTTGGGGAGGCTAAGAAGGATAAAAAGGCTACGGTTGTGTATGGGAGTGTTGAGGAGGCGGTGTTTATGAGCGCGGGGAGGGCGGCGGCGGATGATATTACGCCTGTTGAGGTTAGGATTGTGGGGTCGGAGAAGGAGAAGGTTTGAGTGTTGTTGTCGTTGTTGTTAGGGAAATGTGTGGTGTATCTTTCCCCCATTCCTTCCTTACTTGGCTTTTCTTTCTCTTTCTTTACTTTTTTCTCTAGGGCTATTCAATTGCGATGGGTCGGGACAGGTCGGGACAGGACGGAACCTTACGCTATATATCACTCACGGCTTATGAAACTTACCAACATCAATCCTTTCAGTCTTTGTGCGTCTACAAAGCTCCCGATGCTTTCTTTCTATCTAGCCACTCACCTACTGTTCAGTGTGATTCCTATGTCTCCCCATGCCCAAAGCTTACCAACAACCTGCCTCTCTATTGCAATGACGGGACGGCGCACTTATCTCACGCGCAAGATGTTGTTCTTCTCGCCTGATTCGACTCGCACATGTCTTCTTGGTACTGTAGGCTATGCTGCAACTAACCATATACGTCCATTCTCTCCTCTCGGTATGATTATCTCGCAAACTTGATATCTGATGTCACACATAGCTGGTGGCTTGAGTATTGACGAGGTGTTGGGTAGATGAGGTGCGATGGAGGACTGTGGGATGAAGGTGGGATTTAGGCTTTCGTTTTGTGGGAGATGTTTGGAAGAGGTAGATGGGATATTGGTTATACTTAGAGGGGCTTTTTGCTGCTGCTGCTGCTGCTGCTGCTGGGGAGATAGATAGGAGTTGGTGGGGAGACAAATGTGAGGTGGTGGTGCTGCATCTACTAACATATTACCAGACCCGTAAATAATTGTCCTGTGCTGTGATCTTATTTACTTCTAGTTGGCTGGAGAAGTCACTCACTGAATTTCATATCATATCACTCGTCCCAGCGGTGAACCGATCTACATATTTACTTCCAAGTAGAGGTTCTCTCTCATGACTTCGCACACAAGATGGTACAGAGTCACTGATTCTCGCTTACCAAGAGCAAATCGCCGCCGTCGTGCTGGTATCGGTACCAAATCTCGAATTGTCAGACAGACTCCGGACGACTTGATAGCGGCGCGCCATGCACGAAGAAGCTCTGCTGACGAGAATGGTGGCTCACTCCTCACGTTTACATAATGTTGCAATTAGTATAGACCAGAAAATATATCTTCGCCAGAGTATGCTACTAAGAATAGTTCGAGATAACAAATAAGTCTAAATATTAAACCATCAAATATGTTGTTTTCGAATCAAAAATGAAGGCTGTTCTCCAGGCGTTCCTCCGACTCGTAACATAGGAGCGCTTTCGTATGCTCTTCACCTTGATCTACTCGGGGCACACAATGTTTGTTTTTTCTTGCAAACGAGCATGTCTCGTCACCGAACCCCCTTTGCTACTCTATTCTTCACAATGTCAAGGTCATGTGGCTTGTAGGCTTCACCTGCAATTGCTGTAACCAGCAAAGCTTGCTTTTCTCGACAGTCGTGATAACAGAGGGAAATAAAAGGCTAACAGTGTACGCGAGTGAACAAGCTTTCACTACTCTGGTATGGCACTTTCGAGGCCTCAGAGGGCTCTCTCTGCCTGTATATTCTATTTTCTTCATCGTCCGTTCATAGTATAAAGACTCAACTACATCCGAGTGTAAATTACTATCAACCGCTCTCAACGCCGAAAAAATCGAACACGTTCTATCTTTGAGTAGTAAGCCTTACTTCGTCTTCTATCTGATCTGCGACACTGCAGCTGACACTTATAGGCTCCGCATCAGCATGGCTCCAAACACATGCGTGCAGGTGTTGGGTGACGAGTTCGAATATGTCGAGTCAGAGTGGGACTCGCGCGCCGAGTTCGACGCCTGGCTCGCAGAAGCAGTGGAAACCGACGACGCGAACGAAGCACTGGTTGAACAGGCACACCAGGATTACGTTGATAAACATAATCAACTTGAACTTGCCAAACTTGAGGAACGTGTCGGATGGGCGTACTCGAATGATCTACGAAAGCGGAGTGCAAATCAACAACCACCGGAAGGTCTGACTGAGGAGCATATCAATATCCTCATGAACGGTAAGTAGCCCTTAATCTTGGGCAAATATCCTTCCTAATTAATTGCGCTAGCTTTGGGCTTGTACAATGTCACATACAAGCAGTATCAGCGCAGTATGCACTTGGATCACTATTTCAAAAGCATGCTCGGCCCAGATGATGTCGCGCTTGCACATCTAGCCTTGGACTTGTATAGCGTTACATACGAGCAGTATCAGCGTAGTCTGCACTTACATTACTACCTTGAGAACATGATCCACCCAAATACGATTGCGCTTGCACAACACCAGGCTGCTAAGAGGACAGCCAGGGCGACTGCTTTGAGGGTTAGACGTTAGCGCGGTGGCGACGATGGGAGCGGCGAGTAGAAGAAGAGGAAGCTTTGAAGTCCGGGGAGGGGACATGTATAGTAGGAGATGTAGGGGGAAGATGGAAATCAAATTTAGATAGAATGCAAGACTTGTGAAATAGCAGACTTCGCTGAGCTTGAAGTGAGCAACGACGTAAGAGAATCACGAGAGACTTGGAAATGACTCCTTCTTGTGTTCATAATTCAATG
This sequence comes from Neocucurbitaria cava, assembly GCA_027946455.1. NCBI lineage: Eukaryota > Fungi > Ascomycota > Dothideomycetes > Pleosporales > Cucurbitariaceae > Neocucurbitaria > Neocucurbitaria cava. The sequence goes on from JAPEUY010000011.1 coordinate 1,315,506, forward strand.
ACGGTAAAGGAGGAGACTAGGAGAGTATCCTCCCCACCGCCAACACAAGGGGTGCACTAAGACGCACAACCATTCTCAATCGAGAAATCGCCCCAAACCTCACCGTGAAGATGTTCACCGTGAAGGTGTAAAAGCTGGGTTTATAAGTTAAAAACTTTCCGACGACCACCTCGACCTCCCTCAGACACTCTCTTCGCCACCAAAGGTACGTTTGAATGCACCACGTCTATCTGAACTCTACTCACATACTACTAGATGGCATCACGAAGCACTCCTCGGTCGCTCGTCGACCTCATGACCGACTCTGGCCGCGCCGAGGCCGCCATCTGGCAAGCTCGCCTTGCCCATAGGGCATCGTTAGTTCGTACCTTTGGAACTGACTTCCTCGACAGCTCTCTGTTGCCATCGCGCCCAAAGCAACAGGCGCCTCCGTCGGCCGTCACCGGGGCTACTGCTTCCACCCAAGCCGCCGCTCCCACAGAGGTCGTAGGGGACCCGACACATCCCACCATGCACCACGGCCGCGACGCCAGCACCTCCAAGCCAACAGAGTACACTCTGGACGGCGGCCCGGCGCATCTGCCCGGCACCGTGGCGTACTACAAGAGGCAAGCTCTGAAGAAGGCTGCTGTCCCACCCCCTCAGCCGAAAGCTACCATCGAAGAGCACGATGACGGTCACAATGCCGATGATGAGTCCTCGAGCGTGAAGAACAAAGGCCGACGCAAGTCTCTCGTCATGGTCTTCGGCAGGACGAATGTCAGGCGTGCGACTGCGAGTGGTAAGGTGCACAAGAGGATGCAGAAGCGTAACAAGAGAGCGTAAGTAAGAGGGTAGCTATGGAGGGCGTGTGAATCTGTGTTGACTGCGAGTTTAGCAAGTTCTGGCGCGAGGTCAATGGCAGGGAGGCGCTCTTTGACTGGGACTGATCTTCGGACGCGAGGATGTTGTAGGGGTTGATGATAATTCAGTCCGCGTTCGATAGATGAGGTGTTGTGAAGAGGGCATATCATGAGGGAGGATGGTGGTATGGAAACTCGATGCGAGGTTGATTGTTGACGTGATGGGATGATGCTAGGATCACTTGAGTATGACCTGTCCTGACATGATCAATTCTGGGGATGCATGGGGTTTCCCGTAGTATAGGACAACTTAGCCGATGCTCATAACATGAGCCCATCTTGTGGTCTAGAATGAATTCATCCTGGATCTCTGAACACAGGCTTGCTCCTCCCATAGTGCCAGAGCTGTCTAGATCTAGACATTGCACATTACTACAAGTGTCTCTCGAGACTATAACATAGCTTGTTAGACATATATTACAACATCTAAATAAAACATCTAAGTAATTACTCACTCTATAAACTCCACAAACAAAATCCATCATTCTAACTCTGCCGTCGTCCCCAAAACCTACTCTTCTGCCCCACCAACGCAGCCTCATCATCACTATAATCCTCCGCCTTCCCCTTCGTCACCTCCGCAGCACTCCTCAAACTCTCGTTTCCCTCCGTAACACTCTCCAGACTCTTCGGTCTGACCAACCCCAGTTTCTTCTCATCAACCAGCACCCCCTGCGTCTTGCCCATACTACCCACTGCATACCCCATGCCGCCACCACCACTTGTAATCTCAACCTCTGAGCCCCGACGGTCGTGAAATGGATTGGGTTCGTTGCTGACAACAATTTCTTTCGTCTGTTTGATCTGGTTGCCTGTTGGTGCGAAACTGATGACGCGCTCGCTAGCACCACGGCCGCCGCCGCCATTGGCTTTGGTATCTGCGTGGTAGGATACCATGGAAGCGAGTTCGTGGATTGAGCCGCGTTTCGATTTCTGATGGCCAGCAGTGCCGGATTTTGTTTGTTGGCCGGATGTGGACATGTTGGAGGAGGATTTGAATTCCTCGGCGATGGAGGCTTTGCCTGTGCGACGGGAGGTGGAAATTGCGATACGTTTGATGAGGTTGGCCATTGTCATTTCGATGTTGAGTTTTACGAGGTAGGCGAGGGGGTGGAATTGGATGTAGCTGGTAGACGGTGTTAGTTGAGGATGGATATGAGGAGGGTGGCGGCAGGGCGTGGGTAGTTAGTAAGGGACTTACACGAATGAATTTGGAATTGACATGGCAGCGATGATCATGACGTCCATGAGTAGCGAGACGAGGACAATCTGCTGATTGAAACGGACCAGCTTGTTGTACTTGGTGAGGCCGTTGTTGATGAGGTTGGCTTTGACAGTCTTCAAGAAGTACCAATTCAGGTATGCGTCCACGGCAAGGTATAGACCTTTCTCAATGCGATCCCAATACTCGTTGATAACTTGGTATCTGCAGTCGGGTCAGTCTATTTTGAATTCGAGCCTTGCTAGCAAACACCACGAACGTAAGCTTCCCCAAGCTGCTACTGGAAGGACCCATTGCAATGGGCGTACATAAATTTGTAGTGAGATGGAAGAGAGTATTGAACATGCTGAAACGTACTTGTGATTTATTTGCAACCGCGCAGGTATCCATATATTGAAAACGCTAATGTTGATCGCAGTGACAAAGACAGCGGTCCCGATCATGATCCTTTTCGAGTGTCGTCGATCAGGCACGATAACCCGAATACGATTGATGATGATTTGCAAAAGGAGTTGGACTTGAATACACCAACAGAAGACTACGGGGTGTGAGTGCGGTATTTCCAGAATGTCTCTTATGAATTCTTACGGATTGACATGTAGAATTCAAAACCTGCTAAACGTTAATATACGAAATTCTGATGATGGTTCGCATCGAGCTTACTTGGTCTGATCAGCTTCAAAAGATGAAGAATACATTCTAGCCCCATCACGAACGAGAAGATGAGCTCCAGCCATATCATCCACACGTAAACACTTTTGAGCGGTGATCGTGAACCCCTTGTTTGCTTATAGATCAACCATATCGCGATAATAACATTGATCAGTGTCAGACCCCATACGATAGATGCTATGATAACATCGGGTTTCGTGATGGCCTCGTTCACGTAGTTTGGTGAGATGAACGGACCCCAGGGCGTGAACGAGGGGTCTTGCTGAAATTCTTTGCCCATAATAATCGCTAACAAGGACGACAAAATCCAGAAAGAAGGAAGAAACGTCAGAAAGACAACAACCGTGTGATCGAAGCGATGATGATGGAGAAACAGCTGCTCAATGCTCGCGGTGGTCAGCCATAGAGAGGGGCCTCATTCTTTCTACAATTGAGAACATCCATCGCGGGAGCTAAGTCGATGTTCAGGAGAAAGAGGCGCCGAGATAGCAGGTCCCTCGAGTCAACATAAGGTTTTGCAGTTTCTGTGCGATCGCCCAAAGCCCAACAGGGTCCTTGGTCGCCGTGCGTTAGTCGTAAAAACACACGGATGGAAAACTGGAATGGAAATCAGGCAAGTTATCTTTGACAGACTTGATAGTCGTAGATGGAAGATTTCCGGCCCAATCATTGTGGATAGCTTGTCATGACCTGCATACGGGATGCGATCCGACCTGGTGGCGCGGTTCTGGGCTCGCTTTACTTGCATGGTACCCACTTCCGAACCGTTGGTGCTTACAGGACCGTACTTCGTATTGTGAAGAGGGATGGGCTTGTTGAACTCGACAGCAAGGAACTTATTGGGGAGGTTGAAGGTAGCGCTGCAGTCAAGTTAGCATATCTTGCAAGTGACGACGAGCAAAGGAGGAGCGAATCCTCATGTGATGAACTCTGCGACACATCTGGAAGTGCTTCGAAGGCTGCTGTCATGTATGCTACGGTAGCACGTGGTTGGGCAATATTTTTGAATCATGTTCGTTTGGCGCACGGAATACATATCGTAGGTGTGGCGAGGCTTCCGCGGGATGTGATTCGTGTAAATTAGCATTCCAACGTTATAAATACCCCAAATCGATGTAGCGGCCAGCTAAAAGGGTTGGACTTCGGGGGATTATCGATGCTGCACAGATAAAGTGCTGTGCAAACATGATGCTTCGATGATGAATGCGTACGGGTAGAAGTAGTTTGCTGGGGAATCGTTGCTTCCATGGACACTTCGCATCGGACCCAAACCTCTTCATGTTTCGCGGCATCTGAAGAGCTTTCCTGTCGACTTTCCATTTGCCTGTTGTATTCGCGGGGAATTATTTGCGACATACAATTCTAATCGACGCGGCGGCTAAGAAACTTGCCATGTGTCCGGCAGCTCGCTCGCTAACAGTATTTAAAGCGAGAGGATCAGCGCTTTACAAACAACCTTCGCCCTGTTATACATAAGGCGTTCCAAAAAGACTATTAGAGCGGAGCAGATATTGATGGACGCGCCACAGGATTGTGAAGCATGTGCTGATCATCTGGGGATGCGTGACCCGAAAGCGGCCCAAGCTAGGGGCTTGCTAAACCACACTAATAATGGCCTGACTTCCTTCATGCGCGTATACGATATGACCGAGTTATCACTCGACTCAGTCGTGTAGTAAAGCTGTCATGGCTGATTCTGCGAGAGCTCGAAGTGCTGGTTGCAGGATGTGCACCAGTGACAGGCCGGACACCTGAGTTTAGAGACCGTTTGAGTGAGGATAATTTCTCACAATTGGACTCAACAACGAGCAGAGCCTCTCGAAGTTGCAAAGCAGGACGGACGGGACGGGACGTGCGTAAATAGTCTAGGTATGTTGAGAGGTCTTGCAGGAACTTCCCGGATCGGCATTTCCAAGATTAGTCGCCTCGTTAATCGCGCACTAGGGTCCACTGTGGGCTTACATACGTTGCGTACTTACTTACACGGAGAGAATACGCCGAACAGTTGCGCTGTCTTGATCCTTGTGGCAGCAAGTTTGGCGGTTCTAGAACAGAATGTACTGTGCGTTGGAAGACGTCAGCTTTGATATAGGGAAGGCACGAGCTGCCGGGTGGCGTTCCCTACATATCATGCACACCCAGCTCTTTGGAGCACGTTCGGCTCCATCGGTATTGGTGATGGTTGTGATCTCGGACAATGCTTTCGTTTGATGGGATTCTGAAAACTGCTGCAGTGACTTGCTGGAGAACCTTGGAAATGAGTTGGAACCTTGGAAGGAGCAGGTATTCGGCGCACTCGACTAGTCCGAATCGAGCTAGAACGAGGCTTACACTCGCCAAGTCCACGGGTGAATGTACGAAGTGGACGGCTGGATACCGAACGCCTTCGACTATGTTATCGTTAGCTCCTGATTCACGTTGATTGCCACGTTATGACGCAGATCTACAAGCCACTTGACGACTCAAAGCGGGAAATTCGTCTCCTCCACCTCCAGCCTGGAGACGATGAGGCTGAGCTGACCTGCTTTTTCAGCCTCGTGTCATTAGATGACAAGCCCGATTACGAAGCTGTCTCATACGTTTGGGGAGACTCTCTAGATCGTCGCAGGATCAATGTCGAGGATGCAAAGGAACCGGTGCCAATTACCAGAAACCTCCACTCGGCGCTACACGGCTTACGTCTCCAAGATCGTGAGCGTATACTGTGGGCAGATGCTCTATGTATCAATCAGCAGGATTTGGAAGAGAGGGCCTGCCAGGTTGCAATCATGGCTGCTGTGTTTGGCCAAGCGTCGCGCGTGTTGGCTTACCTTGGGGATGACTGGGACGGCTGCGACTTGGCGATGAAGGCTATCCGTCAACTTGGAGAGGATCCAACTATGCATCTGTTCAGCTATATGGATCATGGTCTCAGCATTGATGGAATAGGCTTCGAATCGCTGGCGCTGTTGGATGTCGTCAGCCGCTTCCTGGATACCCCATGGATTACTCGTGTATGGACCGTACAAGAATACTCTGTTGCCAAAGAAGTAACTTTCCTCTACGGTAATTCGGCCATCTCAGCCGCTGCGGTGCTTGGCATGTGCCTGGGGACGGCTCAACACACCTGGAGCTGTTGCAGTTTCCCAAGCCAACCATTTACTCGTATCGCTGCCCATCTGGATGCGATGCAGCGGTGGTCCAGTCTTAAGATGAAATGCAGCACCCTGCAGACGAAGACCTATGTCGACCCGGTAAGTTGTCTTATGGACCTAGAGTTGTTTCGCGACAGACTGGCAACCGACCCACGCGATAAAGTCTACAGCTTGCTGGGAATTACAAGACCCAGTTGGGCAGCATTGATACAACCAGACTACTCCATCGAGCCAGGAGAAACTTTCATGCGCGCCGCTATAGCAGATCTCCAGATCACTGGCCACCTACACTTTCTAAACTTTTGCTACATGTCGTCGCGTTCGAGCCGGCCTTCATGGGTCCCTGACTGGACAATCTCGAGCAGCAATTGGCGACTATATCAACAAAGGCTCGTTTTAGCCACAGCAACGAAAGCTTGTGACGGACGAACTGCACAAGTCGAGTTCACCCCATACAATGCTCTCATCGCTAGTGGGATTCTGATTAGCACCATCTCAACCTGTAGTTCTCCAGAAATAGAAATAGGGCGGACACTGCCAAAACAGGACTTCCACGACATACTACGAGAGATGCATGAGATAGTGGGCGTTAAGGAGCACAGTACGGACATTTACGGAGCAACGAGCCAATCGATCCTCGAAGCATGCCGCCTTGCCCTGGTTGGGGGTTGGATAGACAACGCAATAAGCGGCTACGAGCCCATCTATGCGGTCGAAGACGTCGAGCAGTTTGAGGAATGGGAAGCATTTAACGGATGCGACACTACCTCTTTCCCTACACACGGCAGACCTCTACGGAAAAAGCAACAAGATGGACCAAAAGCCAATGATGACGAAGAGCGTAGGAAGGGGCTGTGGAGATTAAAAAATACCATCTTGATCAACACCTTTCACCGTCGATTCGTGATGCTGGCGAAGAGCTACTTCGGCTTTGCGGCAGAGAATTGTCAGGAAGGGGATGTAGTTGTAGTTTTAAATGGCGGCCCAACACCATATATTCTACGGCCGGTGCCTGGAAGCACAGAGTACACGTACATTGGCGACGCGTGCATTCACGGCATGATGAATGGCGAAGCATTCGGGGCGAACAGGCCGCCGGACAAGTTCACGATCGTATAGTTAGTGCTAGAGGATGGCAGTCACAACACTACTTCAAAGTCCGTTATCTCGATCAAAAGTTCCAGAAGGATACAACAATTGACTTGGCTTGGCACAAATTGGGTTGGACGGTGCATGTGAAGAGGCAAGGCACGTGCTCGGGCGGTTTAGCCCTCTTGGCACAGCGTCGTCATAGTTAGGCGGCGCATGAACGGCCTAAGCCACGACGAGCTCATGCGCAGCAACGTCGAATCCAAGGCTTCCAGTACTGCAGCTTTTCTGTCCACATTACACGACACTTCTCCTTCGACCCTACGTATCCATATTACTCTACACGACAATGTCTGAGAAAACTGGCGTAGACAAGGTAAAGCTACCCCTCATCGCCCTTGAAGCTCACCAGTTAACACGAAGCGCGACAGCCTCCAGAGAGCCCTACCACAGCGCGCGAGCTGGACTTCGACGACGATAACGATGCCCCTACTACCTCTACTCACGAGAATGTCACATCGCCGCCTGCGCCTTCGAAATCCCCCAAGCCTGGTGTGCGCTTTAACGAGGAAGCAACAGAGATCCCCCCACCAAAGCCACCGCGACCAGTAGACCCGCAGGTGCAGGCGCAAAACACGTTGATCGAGGCTTTCCCAGATATTGACCCCAATGTCATCAAGGCTGTGTTGGTCGCCAGTGGAGGCAAAGTCGAGCCAGCCTTCAATGCGTTGTTGAGTATGCGCATACCTGAACAAGGGCGCATATGAGGTGCTAACAAGCACAGGCATGTCAGATCCCAACTTCAAGGCTGAGGAAACGCCTCCGCCACAACCACCACGCCCGCAACCCCGTAGTCAATTCGAACAAGACGAGATATATGCACGACAGTTGGCAGAGCACTACCAGAGCCAGGGTGGCCATGGTGGTCATGGGTCGCGCCAGCCAGGCGAGGCTCCCAGGCGGCAGCAGACAGGCCTGAGGCCCAATGAGCCTGAACGAGAGCACAGCTTCTTCGATGGTACGGCTACACTATTTGGATTCTGACCACCAACACTAACTCATGCGGCAGACGACCTCCCCGAGATTCGTAAGAACATTGAGCAGGGATTCAAGGAGACGCAGAAAACCGTCAATAAGTGGATTACCAACTTCACAAAGAAGCTGGATGGCGAGCCCGACGAGTATGACGAATACGGCAACCCTGTCCCTCAGGGACGAGCTAGCGGACAATCCTCCCAGCAGCGACAGAACTTTGGACCATCACAGTCAGAACAGCTCTATGGCATCCGCAAGTCGGCTGAGCAGCGCCGATCAGCAGACCACAACCGCTACGATGCCGACAACAGGGTGCTTGGCGATGACTTTGCGCAGTTAGAGCTCAGGGACAACGATGGTACGTTAATGGAGAGCTATCTCAACCTTTACACTACTAACGTACCCCCAGGCGCAGGCCAACAGCGATCAAACCGCCCAACCGCGAACCCCGACCTCTTCAAACCCACACCCGTCTCGCCTCCCCAAAGCGGCCCCGTGGACGAAGTCGACGCCCTCTACCGCAACCCCTCGCCCAACAACCAAAACAGCCAGGGCAAGTCCGGCGGCAAGAAGTGGCAGCCACTGACCTCGGTAGCGCCTCACCCTGAGCCGGATGACCACGACCCGTTTAGCCTCGGCGATAGCGACGACGAGGATCACAAGGCGAAGGACACCAACCCTGAGGATACCGACAGGTTAAAGAAGGCGGCGCAGAGCAAGGAGGCGTCTACGGCGGGTCCATTGAAACCTGCTGAGAGGAGTGGGAGTATAGGCCAGAAGGATGCTGCGGCTGAGGCGCTGCTTAGGGATGCTAAATAAGCGTAGTTGTCAGTGGAAGTCTTTAAAGGGCATTGGCATGAGCATTCGGTGATGTATGGGCAGGCAATCGTGATGGATTAGTCGTGCTCAGGCGACTTGGTAGGACATATGTTTTCCTCTGTCGCTTCTCTTCATTAGCATCCCTGTAAGTCTAATGGAGAATTCATTGTGCACTTTCTCCATGTCTCAATTCGTCAACTGTGAGCGTGTTCAGCTATCGAGATGCTATGATGGCTATCATACGAAGTGTTTGACGAGGCTAGTTCGACGCGTGTTGTAAGTCGTCTCCCTTGAAATTCTTCATTCACTCCTTCGCTCCTTCCTTCCATGGTAGCCGTCCTTCTGCAGCGCCACTTGCATGTCCTTACCACATACTACTCTTTCACTACACTGTGCTTCTTGAGATCTGACTCGCTCACTCGCTATAGTGCCTCGAACGTGCCGCTCTAACGCTAAGACTTGTGGGCAGCAGAGATTTTGCATTTGCTGTCCCTTACGCCTCTCCCAGCACGCGATTGTCTTCACTGCACCGCGGACGGATGGAGGCGGGAGATACTCAAACTCGGCCCAGCTGCATTAAGTGGTAGCCGTGTCTGCAGGTGCGTTCGAGTTCATTGACGAATGGCGGACTCAGGTTGGGTTTCCATGAGTTACGAGTGTTGGCTGATTGGTGTACAGAATCACGGCTGACCGCGAGGCAGATAGCACTTGATGCAGTAGGCAACCGTGCAAACCATGATTGGGTCTGCCTTCTGCGTGGCTGCAGGAAGGCTGAGGCAGGCTGAGCGGATGCGGATGCGGAACTCGGAAAGCCTACGGTCGTCTTCACACCTTGGCTGATGGAACTCCTATCCTCCCGCCGTGTTTTTCTCCTCGGATAGACCGCATTTTTTCTCCTCGTTACAGTCTGCATTGGATCGGGGAACTCTTTGAAGAGATTCTGGACTGTGCTGACGAGTCGGGACTACAAGTCGTCACTATAAGTCGTCACTACAAGTCGTCACTACAAGTCGTCTCGCAGCTTTAGTGACTATCATCATGTCAGGTCTATCGGAAAATCTTCACGTGCGTGACGAGTTCTATAGGCAAAAGGTTCAGGAACGGTTTTTCCAGTCGCCCACTCCAAAACTTAATCAACGGGACGAAAAACCAGGTCAAAAAGGGAAAAGCATACGCAACGAGTATTCCCCCAACCGTCCGTTTTCCGTATCAAAATTCTTGGAGTTATCCACGCCAGACGTCCAGGGTACGGGCAAAGGAGTCGTTATACAAGATATTGGATACCAAATGGAGAAAGCAATTGCACTATATCATTCTCGTGGTACAAATCGGCTTTATTCTAATGGTAGACTTCCGGTATATGATGTGACATTCGGATTGGATTGGGATCTTCCTACGTTTTTATGCAACCAGCGGTACGACACGACTCCTGACAGCGCCATGGAGAGCGCTATAACAATTACAGGGAACGGGATTAACGCACAAGCATTAGCATGCGGCGATTACATGGATCAGGCATGGCCAACAGGGACTGGACGCGAACTTGTAAGAGCTTTACAAAAGGTTGCTACCGCACCATCCCCGTCGGATCGTTACTTGGAGAACGAAGGTCAGTCGAAAGTGTACTTTCCATACGAACAAGGTCGCTAACCCCATTAGCTGTCCTTTCAAATGATACAACTATCCAGTTTCAGTTCAGTAGGGATCGGCGCTCAACATGGTTACGGGCTTTTGGAACTGAATTCGCACTTACAGAGCTTTGCGAGCAGTTAGCGTGGCTTGGATCCACCTTTGGAACTTCTGTGTCGTCGTCCGGAATTCAACACACTTCACCGGTTATTTATCAAGGTTCCCCAACAACCATTTTCCATGGAACCGAGATGTTGATAACATTCAAAGAAACGCCGCCATGGGATGCCACCCTTTCTCAAGGGCCGCCTAGTTCCTGTTGGAACGCCATGTTCCGCAACCCCACCATTGTTCAGGGCTTTCCAATACTGGCTCGAGACAACGATGAGCAAGGACTGGAACTTCCTCTGAACATGTTGCTCACCTTAGCCGACGTGCAATTCCTCACCTGCTACGATGGTACGACGGTATTCAAAGGGTTCTCCACGATGCTTGTGCCAACGCGCAAAACAGCCACCTCAATAACTTGGCGTTTTCTAAAAACGAGGACGGCAGTCGAATCCCGAATTACGCGATCAAGACACTTTGTGACGATACTCTAGGTTCAGATCAAGTAAACTCGGACATTCTTGGTGACAAGAATCTGCGTCACTATATAGGGTGGGCCCCAACCATAACTCGCCATTTAGGTTTGTTTCTCCTGACAAATATTGAGTTACCTACCATAGTGAGCAGTACTGAAGTATGTCTCAGGAACGGAAGATTCGAAATACGATCAGGTCGACTGGGCCTGTGTCGAAGAATGCAAGGCTGGTATCGCGATTGAGCAGAAATTGACAATAGCAGTGAGCAAGTATCTCGGAGCAAGTTTCGCTTTCGTTCGAGGTACTCGGGATAAGCCTGAAATATTCACCTCTGATTCGTACTCGAAGCAAATTGGGTTCGCGTCGCAAATACGTGTGGTAAGTGTGATCTCCGACGAGCGTTCTATGAGGCATAGGCTAAACATGTGAAACAATAAGCTGCTCTATGATACTGCAACGAAGAAAGCCTGGTTGGTTGATGGAGCAAGTGCACTACTGCATATAGCCCTAACACAAATTGCTCAAGCACGCATCAAAGGAGAGGAGTGTCGTTTCAATGATGAAAGTTTCAATCCATCTAAGTTTAACTACGCAACATGTGAGGGGGATCCGGATGCGGCTCTTGCTGCCTTGAGAGATGAAACCAACAAGAAGCATAAGATCTTCCGCGAGTTCGACTCCTACGCCTGCGAAAAGACAAATGTGAAACCTGTCAACGCTGGAGAAATTTATGCGAATATACTACTCAGAAGTGAAGCGGAATATTCAATTAAAGAGCTTTGGACGATTACATCGTTCAAAGACGTGGTATCTAGCATATGGGGTACTCTGGAGCAAATGTATGATCGCCAGTTGCAAGTCGCAACCGCCGAAAGCCCCAAGCCGTTGCAAAACCCGTTCAAGAATGAGCTACAGGGATACGAGTTTATGGACATTGTTTCTGCTCAACGAACTGTGACTCTACGATCTCTACGACTACAAGAGAATGGGGTAGGCTGGCTGCGTATGGTCAAATCTGTCGACGTGCTTACATTGTTTGGCAAAAATTTTGGCGATCTCTATCAGCCGACCAATCTCGTCGAGGAGCCGATTTGCGCACAGTGGACGAAGGTTCCCCCGGGGAAAGAATACCTGGCCGTACCAATATCGCTCCTCAAATCGATCAAACGGGAGAGTCAGCGTAGAGGGCAAGTCGACGTAAACTCGAATGAGATTACCAAGGATATCCTGTGGACTCCTTCGAAAGACGCTTTCAAGGTCTGCAGGCTGGATTGCAATCACGATCCCTCAGGCCGTGTGCAAAAGTTCCGCTGCGTACATCAATTATCTTCGGGAAATAGATGGCGCATCAATCAATCGCCATTCGACGGATGTGCTCATGAAGGCGCTGTGCTCTTCGGTGAGAGCAGCAACCCAAAAAATGATGAGTTGCAGCAAGTAGTACCAGCATCTATGTACTACCACCCGAATTGCAACATTCAATCTAGTGACTCGGGGTCCAGTTCTCAAACATCTTCGGACGCCCGCGTGTTAATTACTGGAGGGCAGGAGCTAGACTTAGATTCGCAAGCATTGCAACTCCCGCGCAGATCCCTAGACATATCCGTAACACAACAACATCAGGATCGACGTGACACTCTAGCTGAGGGGCTCAGTGCCACTGCAGGTGCTGAGGATCGTTTTTTCATCCCGACTAACGGTGTATCTCAGCCATCGCTGCCAGGCGCTTCAACCGAAACCGCAGTTCGACTCGCACTCTCTACAAAACGACTGACACCAGGATCGCCTACTCAAGAGAGATCAAACTCGAAGGGATTGCGGAGAATTACTGGAAGATCGTCACTGAATTAATAGATCTCTAAGGATGTCATGAAGGACATGGCGATACTGGGAAAATGGCGGCATGCAGACATGATGATCCATGAGGTATGGGGAGTCCAGGGGCAATCCTTCTTCATATAACTGTTTCCAATCGTTCCCAGGAGATTTCACACATCACCAGGTCTTGTGTATATAAAAGCTAGCAACTACTGCACATTTAGGTTCGCACGATGCATCGAACTCATTGCACAGGGATGAATACTTGCCTCCAAAAGAAAATTTAAATAGGAGTTTTCAGTAGCCATGGCAATGTTGCTGGCAGGTGCTCGACTTGAACTTGAAATGGAAGAAGGGAGTTTAGAGCAATGCTGGATACATGACTTATCTCAATGGTAAAAATTTGTTTCGCATGTCAACTTTCATGCCCAATTCCTCGCAACCAAATATCTTTGTGAAACACTACTTCTACCTCACACAATCCATTGTTCTCATGTTCACCAATGCTGCCAAAAACCTTCGATTGCATAAGTGTCGCAATCAAGCGAGGCCTGTTTATTGCGGCTCAAGTAAACACATCTGGCTACCATTTACTTTCATCTGAGTCGTGAATACAAGAACTTCCCTAAATAAGCAAGTTTCGAAGAACTGTTAATTGCAGGTAAACTTGAGTGAAGATACCAGGACACTGAGGCTGCGTGCTAAGCCACAGTAAGCTTATAGCCAAGCCCAAGTAGGACTAGCGGGCAAACCTTGGTGCAGGTGAGTCCACCTTGACCGGCTGCACGATGCACCGCCACTCATCTCCACTTCGAGGAGGGCTGAGCAGATAGTGTCACGTTATATGTTGTTTGCTTTTCCCACGATGCATAAACCGACGAGCTCGCGAGCCTTGCTCCGCTTGAGAGATTGTTGGCCCCCCGCTTTGAGTAGCCGGGCTAGTCGCGGCATAAGTTAAGGCATCGTTCCAACTCTTTTGAACTCACATTTGTCGTCTTCCCGTCTTTCCACAACCCCCAGTGATGGTTCAGCTCTTTTCCACCCGGCGCTCCGCTGCATCCCGGGACCTCAGGTAAACCTATCCACCGCAAACAAATGTACGCGTGGTTCTAATACCATATCAGGCTGTCCACGACAGCAAAAAACGTACACACGCGCTTACCACGCGAAGTGCGCGATATAATATACGACTACCTGCTCACTTCCGATGACATTTTCAGAATCGCCCAATGCAGCAAAGTCCGACTCGACAGATTTCCCTATCTTCGCGGCGAGGAACCTGTTGAGTACAAGACCAAGGAAACAGCAAAGCCCGGCGTCAGACCACGCTTCATTGACCCCGAAAGAACATACGTGCCCTTTGCAGCAGAAGTGATAGAAGTGGTGTACGAGCGCTTCCACGGCCTATGGATCGACGTGCCCTCGCAGATCCCCGCGTTCCTAGCCACAGATTTCTTCGACGTAGACTGCGCCCCTCGCGACGCTCGACTTTCTAAACTGCACGTCAGTGGTCGTCTGGATAGCGGGGAGAAAACGTCCGTCGACATCGACACTTTGGCGCTGGATTTCAAAGCGCTGTTAGATTGTAACTGGGGCCCGAAATTCGACGTCGATATCGCTTTTCGTACTGAGCTCGGTGTGTCGAGTTACGATGCAGCAGTCATTCCTACCTTGGCGAATAGAATGCACGTTGTATGGCAGACGGTGAAGCCTTGGATTGAAGAGGCTGAGAAACGTGGTGCACGCGTGTATTGTGTGCTGTTGACTAAGGCTACGATGTACAAGTATATGCAGGGCGAGCATAATATGTATGATACGGAAGATGAGTGGAGAGACGAGCTGGAAAAGACGCTGGGTGGGTATTGTAGGAGGCCGCGGACAAGGATGGAGTATATCAGAAGGGTCGAAGCGGAAGCACCAGGGTTCTGGGAGGGATTTGGGGCATCATGCAGCCATTGTCTTAAAGAATTTCTCTGCTTTCTATGCTGCTGTAGTTGTTGCGGGTTATGTAAGTGTGGCAAATTGTGTTGAGTGCGTGTTTTGGAGCATGCTCATCGCTACTGTGAAGATACTGTCCTTTTCTGTTGCTTATGAATTCATGGAGCCTGTATGAATTTATGAAGGAGTTAAGAATTCTAGGTAGGAACTTGCATATCAGTCCTTCCACGGAACTTGCACTCTTTCAGCCTCTCTTCAGTTATCAGGAAGCTCTCCGGGAACCAATCGGGCTTCCCAAGGATAGAATCGCGTTCAATCATCTTGACCAGTGCCTCTGCAGACTTCAGACACAACACCATGCCATGCCCATTAAAGCCCGCAGAAATCCACAGACCCTTCTTGTCCGGCACGGCGCCTACAAACGGCCGCCCATCAGCTGTCGCACCCATTATGCCACTCCACTCTTGCACCACTCGCCCGGAAGCCTCTTCCTCGTCTTTCTCACCCCAGTTCTCATTATCAAAGTACCCCATCAAGCTCTCACGAAGATACGCAGAGACCTGACGGTTTAATGTGCTGTCGTCGACGGTTCCGTACTCGCTCGCGCCCGCTTGCGGAAGGCGGCCTAGTCCACCGCCAATGATAATATGCTGAACTCCATCAGATAATGGACGCGGAATCATATATTCATAGCCGTTGCGATAGATGAATGAATATGTAGTTGGCAGAGGCGTCGTAAAGTTCGTGGCTTTTCCTGGTCGCTGTGCAGTTATCTGACCGCGCAGTGGAACGATAGCACCTTGGAGATCTTTAAGGAGATAGGGGGGTATACCCATTGGATGCAAGCACAACGTTACGAGCTGCGATAGTGTTGTGTATTGTGTGAAAACATCCCACATGGGTCCTGTGTTGTCGATGCTTCGTGTCGAGGCGCGTATATCGTGGACAGGTGTGTTTGTACATAGTTGTAGTCCGTTCTTGACACACTCCTTCAACACGCCAGTCGCGAAGCGATATGCATGTATACGACCTGCCGAGTATCTAAATACGCCAGCTAAGTCTTCCTTCTCCTTAACTTCTGGATTTATATTGTTAGATGCGACCGAGAAGTTCTGCTCAATATCTTCCTCCTTCTCGTAGACCTGATAGCAGGCCATCTTCCCCTCATCCTTCTCCTCTTCTGATGCATCCGCCCGCAGTGCTTGAATTGCGCTCTTGCCCAACGCGAAAGTTGCTTGGTCGTAAATGACGTCAACTGTATCACAGAGCTTGCTCTCGCAATCGATTCCTAGCTCATGTGCTATACTGTGCGTCTCAGTGATGTTGGCATACTCGAGTCTCGCAATCTTCAGTGCCTCTTCTTTCCCAAGCTCTTGCACGTGCTGCATGTAGCTACGATAGCTTGCAGCCTTCGTGTGACCGCCATTGCGGCCCGTTGCTCCGCTGCAGATCTCGCGAGCTTCCAGCATGACGATGCGTGCATTCGGACGAGATTTGAGCAAATAATGCGCAATCATGGTCCCTGAGATGCCTGATCCGATGATAGCAAAATCGTACGGGTCCGTCAATTTGTCCGTTTCAGGCTCGATGACATTCGCGAGAGGAGATTTAGGACTGTGCCAGTAGGATGGAAGTGGTTTGGTAACGGGAGGTCCTACCGGAATGCTAGCGCGTTCTTCCATGGTGATAGGCGTTATATGCTGTATCTACTAATTGTAGACGGTGTTGGAATGAGGAGGGACAGAAGCGATGTCGGCATGAGTATCTTCAAAGCGCAAGTCAGTCAGCAGTGGCAGAAGGTCTCGAATACAAGTACTGAATACTAGGTTTTAGGTATAAGAGTAAGACGTGTTCAAGTGGGGATGGCAATGCAGATAGGAAATAGCGCATGTACCTGCTCCTTTAGGTTAGTAGCCACGTGCAAGCATCTTCACGAGAATGTCACATGGCCCATATTCTGATCATAAGAAGATGATATATTCGAAGAAATTCATCATGTACATGAAGTATCACAGTCTAAGGTGTAAAATACCTTCGCGAAATACAACGCAGTCACATGTCGCTCAATCTAAGAAGTGCCCGGACCTCGTTTTGTGTAATAAAGTTCATTCATGGATGAAAGGTTCGGATACCTTCTGATGTCCTGTGCTATCATATGCTCGGATTGCAGGTGAGAACCATTTGGGTGCTCTGTTGTTCGAGTAGCTCAAGAATTGATGTTTACCGAGGTTTCTCAGCTACTAGTTATTGTCTTGTCAGCTTAGTTGTTGTTGAGCTATGTGCTATGAAGGCCATACGGGCGTTATTACTTCTATATTGAACGCGTCTTAATTCACAATTATTGCCTCTGTCCAGTTGCCCTCCAATCGAACATTAATTATCTTCGCGACGCAATGGCGCCCTCTACCAACATCACCGCGGTCGTAAGCTACCCGTCAAAACACCCTGAATCTGGCGAAGCACTTAAATTCAACATGGAATACTACCTCTCCACCCACATGCCTATGATTGAAAAGACTTGGGGTCCTTACGGCCTGCAATCATGGTCGATTATTCAGTTCCCCGATCCATGCCCGATGTCAGGCCAAACACCACCTTACCTCGTTCAGACAACTTGCTATTTCGACACAGTCGAGAACCTCAAGACTGCTTTTGAGAAGGGAGCTGCTACGACGATGCCAGATGTTGAGAAGTTTTCGAATGTGTTTCCTGCTGTTTGGGTTGGAGAAACGGGAAAGAGCAATGTGTTGAGCGGTGGAGTGGCTGAGGGCATCGCACGGGCTTGATAAGCTGAATAGTAGAGAGGGGGCATTGTATCGTTCAGGTGTGATAGAGATGACGAAAGAATTGAGGATGGATCTTCAAGCAATTGTAGATGCTGAACTTGACGGGTGTAGGCCCTTAGCCACTACTTCAACGGCCGCTTATTGGCGGATAGCTCGGGGCAATGGTGTCCGATGGAATTGTATCAAACTTCTTTTCATCGTGAATGGACCTCATATCTTCATATCCTCCATGGAAAGACTCTCGCAACTATCGTCGCATCTTGGTCAGGACCCTGAAAGCGGAATTGCTGCGTCGAGATACAACAGATACAACGCTACCCCGCTTCAAGCCGATCGCGGCGACCCCGCAAACACAAGCACCACAATGGCGAAGACGAAGGTCGTTGTAACGCGTCAATTGATCGATGAAGCGCAACAGATCTTAGATGAGAAGAAGGGTGAGCTAGAGATTGTGCAATGGCAGTCCGAAAAGGTGCGCCCAAACCAGCATCATTGGACAGACAATGTGACTAACGGAGTACCTGCAGCCTTGTGAACGATCTTGGCTTCTCGAAAATGCGAAAGGAGCAACAGGCATCCTTGTAATGCTGTCTGATAAAGTCGATGAGAAACTTTTGGAGGCCGCTGGATCTCAATTGAAAGTCATCGCATCCTTCTCTGTTGGCACAGATCATGTTGACCGCGACGCACTCAAGTCACGCAACATTCGGCTCGGCTATACACCAACATGTCTCACGGACGCCGTAGCAGATCTCACTATCATGCTCATCCTTATGGCACAGCGAAGAGGAGGAGAGTCTATTGCGAAGGTCATCAACGGCGAATGGCCACAAATGCCCTGGCATCCTCTCCTTATGACTGGACCACAGATCGGCGGGTCGACTGTAGGATTCCTGGGTTTCGGCAGAATTGCACAGGCAACATTGAAACGACTACTACCATTTGGAATCAAGAAGGCAATCTACCTGACTTCAAGACCTGGGCAGCCGGCGAAGGAGGACCATTTCGGGCTGGTCAAGCAAGCTACCATACCCGTCGAGCCCGCCACGAGCGCAGATCAATTAGCCAAAGAGAGTGATGTGGTAATTGTGGGATGCGCACTTACACCAAGCACGAAGCACCTTGTGAGCACTGACTTCTTCGGTAAAATGAAGAAGCTCGCTGTGATCGTCAACATTGCTCGAGGACCGATCATCGATACTGATGCGCTTGTCAAAGCATTAGATGAGGAGCAAATCTTTGGTGCTGCACTTGATGTAATTGAGAACGAACCAAATATTCAAGCGAACCACCCGATACTCAAACAGCCGCGATGTGTCCTGGTACCGCATATAGGGTCCGCAACGATCGAGACGAGGGAGCAGATGGCCACGGAGTCAGTGAAGAACTTGCTTGCGGGACTGAATGGAGACGCGATGGTGAACGAGGTTGAATTGTAGGGTATGGCGGCGTTGACAAATTATAATAAGACCCCATAAACTGCTGGTACTTATCTCGTAACCCTCAAAGCCAGGCAGCGAACTCGCTCGACCGGCTGTCTAACCCTCCTTCATCAATCCATGGCTCTCCAAAAACTCCTTCGTAGGCTTGAAATAGTGCCTGGACTGCCCACCAAACAGACCCCTACGCTTCATCTCCTGTAGATCAATGTCCGTCCAAACGTTCAAGCCAATCTTATCTCCATTTACCGCCGGAAGTCCAGCATGCAACATGTCGATCCTCCCTTCTCCGTTCCCATCCAGATTCAGCCAGAACAACGCACTACCCTCCACATTCTTCGTTGTCAACAACTCCTTCTCACAGTCAATCACATCGCACCAGCGCCCATCGAATTGCGCCCGCTCGGTCCGATTGATGAAGGGAAACTCGGTGCCACAGTTCTCACATGTTGACTTTAGTATAGCAAAGAAAGTCGAGACGCGGTTACGGGTTCGAGGCGGAGTATACCAGTCGTAGTGGTGCTTGTACTGTTGACCCGGGTTGTAGGATGTTATTTGGACGTCTATGTCTCCCGGTGAGAGGTAGCCTTGGAAGTCTGCGGCACGCTGGGCGATGGATAAGACGACTGGGTCTTCTTCTGGAAGGAACGCGGTAGAGCTTGTGCGCGCTTCGGAGATGACTTCGCTGCCGTCGTCGTTTTTGATGATTGACTTCTTGAGGAGTGGGTTGCTGCGTGGATGTTCAGTGTTTGCGTGGGACAAGGGTGTTTTGTTGTGCGGGTTCTCGCTTACCCGAGCTTCAGTAGGTATTCGCGCTCGTCCTTGGATACGAAATCTGAGATGTGGGCGATGAATGGGTCAAATGAGATGATCTTGATTTTCGGATTGGCTAGTGTGTCTAATGTCGAATTTCCTGGGGCGTATGATGCAGCTGGATGTCCGGGACTTGATAGAGCATAAGGCGTCAAGACGATCGCTGTAAGAGCACCAAGGAGAGTGAACAAAGTCAGATGGAGAGTGGTCCACGAGGTAGCTTTCTTCAGCTGCGTAGCTGAGTTGTTGTCTGTTTTCGCCATTCTGACAAATTTGAATCAGCTGCCAGGTGCGGTATGATTGAAGATTTTCATGCGACACGATGGAGGAAGTTACGTCGTGTCAGATTCTTTGGTTGAGGTTGAGTGTTTGCCTGCGGATTGTTTGAGGGTGGACCCTGGGGTGAAGGGATGCCCGATCGGGTCGTGAATAGCCTCGCGTACGTTTGGTAAGACAAACAAAGAAGAGTGGCCGTCTACGACTTCTAGAGAAGCATCATCAGAACCAAATTTCCCGTAGAACCTCCTCTAGCTTTGTTGTATATTTGTAAGATAAGGTCGCTTGCGTAGTTGAGGGAACCGGGGTGAAGGGAGTGAACGGAAGCGGTCGCGATGCGGGTCGGGCGCAGCAGGGAGCGTTTGTCGATCTGATTGTTTGGCGCCTGACGAAGCCCGTTCGACATCGTGGAAGCTCATAAAATGATAGGATCGTTTCAAAGGTTGGTGTTAGATGTTCGTGTTTCGCTACAATCACCAGATTCGGAGTTGATTGGCGGTGCAGTCTTTCCCAATTCGGCCATTAGTGCCGTAATTGTTCAGGTGGGTGCCTAAATCTTCTCCACTGAGTTGCTCAACTACGGAACTATAGAGGCAAGTATGCAGCTGCAACTGATTTTATTAGATCTATCATATTGATTGATTTTGTGTCGTCTATGGCTGATCGAGACGAGATACAAAATGTTGAAACGGCGACGAGCTCTGTCAACAAACGGGACGAGCCACAGCAGACTACATCCCCACCAAGTGCGCAAGAGTTCGTTCCACCTCAGAGCGACTCTGACGTACTGCCGCTATACTCTGAAGAGCAGCCAACTACCAGGGACTGGCTCGCTGAACTTGCGACTACAATCCGCAATGAAACGAACTCTAGTCTACCCGTGTTAGCATGGCCACTAGCGGGTGACAGGCACACTTATCACGAAATGGAGGAATTCCATCAGTACCGAAGAATCATCAAAATGTACTTCGAGGCCATTGAGATTGGGAACGTCGGGCTTGTCGCATCATTCTTTGGCGCTGGACTCGTCACCACACAAACTACGAATGAGGCGGGCGGAACGCCACTCCTCGCTGCCGTCGAAGCTGAGCATACGCATATGGTTCGATATCTTTTGGACGTAGGAGCGGCCATTGACGCTTATGGTGTCACTGCGACAACAGTCCTCCATGGGAAGAACAATTACCCATGCACATACCGCACACCTCTTCAATCTGCTGCGCAGACTGGAAATCTGCCCATTGTCAGATTGCTGATGGGGCGTGGCGCTGATGATGCGCTCATTGCACCGGATGGCGAAGTCGCGCTACGTCTTGCAGCCGGCAATGGGCATCGCGAGATCGTGGACTATCTGCCTACACGAAGAGGCGGTGGTTTCAAAAGATGGAAAACAAAGCACGCGGAAGCTATGAGGCGTTGCAAGGGAGCAGCTGTCGGCATTTACTGGTTCGGGAGTGTCTTCGTTTGGTATCTTCCGAAGTTTTTCCTCTGGACGATTCCGAAGGAGCTAGTTGTATTGCCACTCGTTAGAGGAGTGAAGTGGCTACACGAGCATAGAGCAGAGATCCCCATGCTGTTAGTGCGGACAGCGAAGAATGTTGCAAATGGGATAAAGAAGTTTCCTGCACGAGTCTGGAAGGTTTTGAAAGAGATACCGAGATGCATCTGGGACGTTTTCAAGGAGTGTGCCAGGTTCCTCTGGAGGATTATAAAGCAACTTCCGCATGGGATTAAGACCGCCTTCATGTTGCTGTGGGCCGGACTGAAGCGCATTGGACTCGCTGTTCATAACATCGTCGTGCGGTTCACCTCGTTCTTGCACACGATTTGTGCAGCTGTACTCAGTTTCTTCCAGCGCATAACTCTACGCGACGTCGTAGACGGCTTCTTCTATTGCATAGATGCAATCATCTTCGACGCACCGAAGAAGCTCTGGGAGTGGATATACACGCTCGGGAAAGCGTCGTTGGAAGCTCTAGCGTCGGTTTTCTGGTTTTGGGGCTTTTTGGCGCGGTGTATGGTCGAAGTCGTAACGTATATCCCGAAGAAGGTTTGGAAGATGTTAGTTGCATGTGGTGGTTCCATGAAGAGTGGTGGGCAGGAAGTGCTTGTTTGGTTTGATCCGAAGAGAGTTTGAACTCGCTACTCCTAATGAGGCGTTGCTTCCAGCGCCACGCCATTCTGTCCGATACCCTCAACTCATTCGATTCCTCTAGCAATGTCAAACATTTTGTCTGCTTGTATAGTCTCTCCTTCCCCTACCACTCACGAGATAATATCCATCAACCTCAAGTCAAACGTCCTTCAAAACCAACAGCCCGCATGAACTTCGCGAAAAGAACGAAAGCAATGCCGAGCACGTAGTACATACAGAAGTCCGAGGCTCTCTTTATGTGCTCGTGTAGATTTGGGGCGATGCGACGTAGCATCGACATAAGGGCCATCAAAAGTCCATATATGCCGAACCCGTAGACAAGGTACCGTGTGGCTGGGTTGTCATGCAGGAAACCATTGTTCTCCCTGACGATGGGTTGATCCCTGACGATGGGTTGGTCCCTGACGATGGGTTGGTCCCTGACGATGGGTTGGTCCTTGACGATGGGTTGATCCGCGACATGGTGGGAGCCCGCGAGTATGATGGCGACGCAAGGTAGTATCATCGGTGCAGCGAGAGTGCAGAGCAGAAACGACGAGAAAAACTGCGAGTTGAACGTTGGCTTTGCTATCGATATATCATTGGTATGTGTGGATCCCTACCAAGGCGCCATTGTAGCCCCAAACGGATGTATGTTGACGCCACCATGTTTCCTTGAGTCAAGGTCTGGTTGATTGCGGTTTGAATGTGGGTCTGGGGTGAACGGATGTCGAGGAGTAGCGATGGTAGTGATGAGATGATATTCTTAATGAGGTCCGTATGGTGGCTTTCTGTAATGATGCGACAGTATTCGTTTGAACGATGATGATAATGGTAGAGTCAAGCTGAGGAGTAAAAATAAATAGGCGGATGTAGGTATACTCGCGGGCAGCACTTGCAAAGCATGAGTGCTCACTTCCACGTTTAGGTCGTAGTGCCTGCTCATTTCTCACATATGCTCTTCCCCATTATGTATCGCGGCTTCCAAGTAGACAGTCAGCTGGCGCATGTCATGGAACTGTAATCTTTTGCACATATGTATCTTCATCCGTCCAATCGAAGCAGAAAGGCTTCTTATGTATTTGCATGTTTTCAGCTACCATATGGCGTATCCCATTTCCCCTGCATCGGATTGTGTTTGTGTGAGAAGAATCCTGTCCGTGAATCTGAATAATATCCTGTCTACTTCGGACACTCGCAAATTGAACTACAGCTTGAACATCAAGGCATCCTTCACCCTCTTGAAATAACCTCTCCCATCGTCAACCTGCAACAAAGCATATATGAGCGCGAATGTAATCAACGTCTCCATTATCGCGGTGATGACGAGCACCACAATGATTCCTGGCTGTAGATGCATCGGGTCTTCGTGAGACGGTGTGGGATCGATGGTGGTAGGCTCTCCAAGAAGCGGATCGGTAGGCGTGGGTGTCGTCGCTGGAGGTCCTGGGGTTGCTTCCGCGTGAGCGACGAATGGGATACAGATGGGCAGGACCTTTTGACTGTCAGATGATGCAAGAAGCAGTAAATTGTAGCAGCTGGGTGTATATTACCAGAATCGCAGTGTGGAAGCGCGATTTTGTATAACCTGGTTGTAGAGCATATGACTTACAGTTTGATATGGCAAAATCTTCGAGCGGATTTAATTATTTATCAAGAAATGGAGAAGTCAAAACGCTTGAGTCTTTGAAAAGATATCACTTCTCGTATTGTGACAGCAAAATATGTGAAAGTATCCGACTATGACGTCGTCAAATTCCCGTGTTTGTGTTTGCCTTGAAGAAAAGGTAAATTGAAAAGAACCGTTGACCTCGTCGCATTTTCAACAGATCTATCACAGGCTGCGCACTACAGGCGGTAATTGTTAGGTGATTGTGCACGTTTTGCTACTACCGAACGATATGGTGTGCTATGTCTGCGTTTGGGCATAAGATGGAAGTGGGTGACAAGTGGGTCTCAATCTTGCAGCTGCGTGGTGAAGTCGCACTTACCCTTGGCCTTATCTCACCTTTCCTCTTCACGCTATGGAGCACTGTACCTCAGCACAATCACGCCAAGAGAGCACATTTTTCGTCACGTTTAAATTTGGCCCAGTCCATCCGTAATAGGTATGGGACTCGACGCATCCTTCCACTCAGGCAAGTCTCATAGTGACTGTAGCTAGACTATCAATACACTACAGCTGTAGCATCGACGTGGGCCGACTCCGGAAACGTGCATCCATAATTGATGGCTCACGTAGACTACAGCTCTCGAGTCGCATCGCTTAAGCATTCGCTATTTTCATATTAGACCTCTCGTTTTGGTCATCCGGAAATCAGACTCTGGACCATGTTTCTGCATACGAAATAGCCCTTCGGTCGCTCAGAACAGAAATCTGAGCCCGCCACTGCGATTGCAAAAGCCGTGCAGCAACACGTAATTTGGCACAAAGATATATCCTTCCATCATCACGGCTACAATACCAGCATCAAAAACACAGTGATATTGCGTTTGAAAGGGTGCGCTCAACACAGCGGCGGAGTCCATGCTGGTACCGCAATGACTGCTCTCAACATAGTCACTGGCAATAACTTTGACAAAAGAACTTATCTCACGGACGCCCCTCCAGACCAAGCATGGGTCATCGAACCAATACCGGAGGACATTCTATTCCCTCATGAATACCGATTTCACGTCCCCAAGTCGAACGACCGCGCGGCCGGGAACGAAGACTATTCCATGACTCCGTCTTTCGACATGTGGACCTTTCCTCACGGCCGCCTCCCTCCCGCCTGGAATCTCCGCAGAAGCGCGTCCCTTACGAGACTCGTTATCTTCGAGCCACAATCTACCCTAATCACCTGGCCGCGTTCTCCCTCCGCTCTCATTATTGCCCGCGACGAAGTTTGCGTCTTATCCGGTGCACCAGGTATCAACTGCGAGCGCGCATACCTGATCCCGCCTCACAATCATCAGTGGTTTAGAGAACAGGAAATGCAGCAATACTGTTCCGGGTCGCGAAAGAACGGCGATACAACTCTTCACGACGCGGCGAATGGAATCACTCTCCGACCGGACCTGCGTTGTGCATTCGATGAGGGACAGTGGGTGATTGTGCCTAAAAAGGGTGACTGGAAAGCATACTTCTTCGACGCGAGGTCGACGCTGGGACAAGAGTTTAATAACAAGAAGGTTTCGTTGAGCCAAGAGGTGCCGACGGAGTTCTTGTTAGCCAAGTTCGCGGCGGTTGTGTTTGAGATGACAAAGGATTTTGTAAATCAAGGTGAAGAGGCAGAGGAGGCAGATAATAGAATGGCGGGACGACGCACCAGAAGGGCGAGAATTATGCGCAAGGTGAAAGACTGGATTGAAAAAGTTCAGAAGAGCGCGAATTGATGGGAAATTCATTTAAAGTCTCCAAGGTTTGCGCGCTGTGCCTGATGATGGATGTTCTCGAACAAACTTGAATTAAATAACTGAAGCGCAGACACAAGTATTGCCTACTGTTGCTAACTTAGAAAAGCTTAAACCCCTTCGAGACCTGCAATTGAAAGACACCCTGAGGATCATATTTCCTCGCCACCTTCTTCAGCGTCTCCTTCTGGTCCCCACCATAGCTCGAAAATGGATCTTGAAACGACGCTGCAAAGTTCAAGTACTTGTACCTATGCAAAACACCCTCTTCCTTCGACACGCCCTCAATCAACTTCAAAAAGTCCTTCAGAGCTTCCTCAAACCCTTCTGTCGCGGCAGCATCCGTGAACGTAAAGATTATCTGAAGGAAGATGAGATCTTTCTCCGGCGTCTCATCCGCGGTGAACCCGAAGCTGTTGGGAGATGAACCGTTCCGAGGTGGTCCAGGTAGAGCTTGGAAGGTGAGTTCTGCAATCGGTTTGGCGTACGCATACTGCTTCGAGACCTCGGGCACCAAGTCTGCCCAGAGTTTATGGATACGATGCATGATTCTGGGTGAGATGGAGAACGAAGTCGTTGTCCAAATGGTTCGTTCGGGGTCAGCAACAACCTGTCGTGATGCGTTCCGCGTATGCTCGCTGATAGGCGCTTCTACCTTACCGTCCATCAGCTGCGGTTTGACATCCATGATTTGTTTCAGGGCGCCGGGTTTTTGCGCTGGTTTCGTGTACCACATGATGCTTATGGGGCTGAAAGTTGCTGCAGTATGGTTGTAGCGCACAGTGACCCAACCTGCTGCGTAAGGATCGAACTCGCCCATTTTGAAGTTCGTATACGCTGTAAGCAGCGATTCGGTGGCGTTGGGATGGTAGACTGTTCTGCCCCCCCAAAGCGTAGTCGCCGGATACGCTTTTAGGTCAAAACGGGTGACAATACCAAAGTTGAATTGGCCGCCCTTGAGTGCTGCGAAGAGATCTGGGTTCGAAGTCGCATTTGCGTTGACAATTTTGCCGCTGCTAAGGACGACTTCGAAGTTGACGACCGCGTCGCATGACCACCCATGTTCGGGTGAGAAGAATGAGATGCCTCCTGCAGTATGGGATTAGCTTTGAGTGGCCATTTCAAGAACATGATTCTCGAATGGAGTCTGTAGAACTAACCACCTGTCAGGAAACCGGCAGTGCCAACGACACCGATACGTCCCCCCATTGCCGTCAAGTTGCGTTTCTCCGCCACATCATAAACATCCTGCCAGAGCGAGCCAGCGCCGACTCTAACCACCTCGTCCCCTAGTGCTACTTCTACATGATTGAGACTTTGCATATCAATCGTGACACCATCTTCTACGTTATTGAAGCCCGCATTAGCATTGTGACCTCCGCCTTTGACAGCAAATTTGGTGCAATTGCTATCTTTCAAAATGCTAAGAGCTGTGGCGACGTCGTGTGGCGAATTTGGTCGGACGATACATGACGGATGCAACCGAAGCTGTAGGAATGGGTACGACGATATTGATGCGTTGTATGTTGGGGCCTCTGGATAAAAGGTGCTGTTGGGAAGGACGGATGCCAGTTCGTCGCATGCTGCTTCGCTCGCTTCACCCGACACCAACGCGGCGCTAAGAAGACAGCTGAACGGATATAATATTGAAACGCGCATCTTGAGTGCTTGGAGTAGAGAAGACAACAACTATCTAAACTTCCTACAGGGCTTTGCCAACTTCTTAAACCCCTCTCACGGCTTAGGCGACCCGAACTATGCGGGCGAAGTCATGCATCGGATTGCTTCAAACATGCTGGGGTCTACTCCCTGGATACGAAAATTCATTTGCGGTGTTTTCTTCACGAGAATTCAGTCAGCCTCAGGAATGCACGACGTGGTGTGATTGGTCGAGAATTAGTATTGGCGCCTTAGCCGCAGCAACAGCGTAGACTAAGGTTTACAACTTGGGATGCATCTCCTCATCCGTCGTGAATGCGGGGAGCCGGTTTACAATTGAGGGTATATCGAGCGAAGGATCGCCGCTGTCAAGCGAGTGCTGACAATGAACGGGCCTAGGTCCCTGTCGGTCTGCTTGTGTTCACGTGCGCATTGTACTTTAACGCCACACTAAGAGGTAGTTGCAGAATCTTGGAGGTGGGTACGGGACAAAATTCTCTTCTTCGCAACTGGCAACAACATTGTAGACAGCTTTTCGACACGCCTGAGTTAATTCGAAGTTTTGTTTTCTTGTGGACAAGATATTTTTAGTGCCAAGTGTCTTAGCGAAGAGGCTGTGAGATGCAGGGACACGGCTCTGCTGATTTGAGTACCTCCTAAGATGCTCGCATTCGGCCTCAGTACCCATATTCGGAAATGCGAAGCTTACTGAGACTCGGGCTTCACCAAGTGTCCTTGGAAACACCCGTAAGAAACAATCCAGGGTGCCTAAAACCCGATTACGTTCATGATAGTTCGGCTCAGTAACCTTGAAAGTTGTGGAGGGGGTGGTGGATTAGGACGCCCGACGCCCGACCGTAAGAAAGATATCGACAATTTCATTGCGTCGAAGTCGATGCTGATAGGTCCTGCACGGCATGAAGGCTAGCGACTGCGGCATTCTATCAGCATGGTGCATTTCAGGCATCGCGCTGTTTCAGGCCGTTGATGTTGATGTTGTGCGTTGCATACTATCCAGTTAAGGCGTGAGATCCAAGATGGTATGGGGCTCCAAGATCGCTGCGCCACGATGTCGCCCGGCTCCCGTCATCAATATCCCGAAAACCGAGAACTATATTAAATCAGCTGACAGGAAAATAAATTAACGCTGCCCGACGGACATGATACTACATACCCTAAGGAGGATATTGGATTCTCGCCCAAGCATGCCTCCAGCTCCAGTGAAGACTTGCATGTATGGGTGATCCTTGCCGTAGATAGTTCTTATCGATGCCGGACCATCGCATCCCGCGACGCAATATTTAGCTGAACTACAGCTCGTAAGAATCTTCTAGCGAACCTATATGCGAAAGGGTAGGTGTAAATGGAACAGACATGAAGATAGTTAAGAGGTAATACACAGAATAGCTATTAACCATTAAAGGAACCGGTTGCAATTAGAATTAGAATTGCTAACTTTAAGAGAAAGTTGTTGATCGTCAAGGACAGTCTTATCTCCCAGAAGAACCGCGCATATTATTCGCATGTCGAAGACGTTACCTGTAGTGCCTCTGCATGACCTACAAAGTTACGACGCCGCCCTGCACTCTTCTGAACTTCCGTCTCGCATCCTCAAATACCCTCTCTAAATCCCGCTTCGCAGATCGAGTAGGTGGGGTACCAGAGCCACAACCACCGCCGCCGCTGGTGTACGTGCAAATAGTCCCTGTCCCACAGTAACCATTTTGGTCATAGCCACAGGCAGACCCAGAAGGGCAGGCCGCGTCGGAAGTGCAGGCCTGGCAATATGCTGTGTCCCAGCAATGGGCGGTTGTGTGGTCGACATCCAATGCGCATACGCAACCACCGCCGTTATAATTGTTACAGTAGCTCGCTTGAGCATCGCTACATGTTGTAGCAGTAGGGGTAGGTGTAGATGTAGTGGTTAAGGTCGGCGTCATAGAGATCGTAGAGCTTGAGGAGGAGGACAAATCAATGCTTGAGCTGCTTGCAATTGAGCTGGAAGAGGACGAGGATGCTACGGTGGACGACGAAGAAGGCGCGATGGAAGACGAGGAACTGCTGAGGCTACTGGAAACCTCAGAAGACGTGGAAGACGGCGTTGCGCTCGTGGAAGTCGAGGACAATGAGCTGGACGCAACAGAGCTGCTTGATGACGAGACTAGCACGCTCAATGTAGTCGACGTCCTCGCGGACGACGAGGACGCAGCATTGCATTTCCCGTACCCTGCCTGGCACCCACTGCCGCAGTATGCATCGGTGCTTCCA
The DNA here is from genome assembly GCA_027946455.1 of Neocucurbitaria cava. Taxonomy (NCBI): domain Eukaryota; kingdom Fungi; phylum Ascomycota; class Dothideomycetes; order Pleosporales; family Cucurbitariaceae; genus Neocucurbitaria; species Neocucurbitaria cava. Next base: position 1,345,119 of record JAPEUY010000011.1, read on the forward strand.
CAGTAGGACTGATCACTGCAGCAATCGCCATATTTCGATCCCAAGCAGGTCATGCCTCCAGGAGAAGCACTGAACAGGTACCCACAGCGTGCATTTGTGGACACCTTGAGAGTGGAAGACGATGCGGCGGCGCTTGATGTGCGGGTCGATGTTGACGAAGGACGGATGGAAGTCGAGCTGGATTTAGCAGTCGAGCTGGACCTAGCAGTCGAGCTTGGGCTCGACGAGACACGGGCCGAAGACGACGAAGCTGAGGAGCCAGAACATGTGCCAAACTTCGCATTGCATCCTCCACCACAGTACGCGCTTGTCGATCCACAATAGTTGTATCTGTTATGAGTCAGCATCTGTCTATGGAAGCGTAGGAGAGGACCTCTTACTGGCTGCAGCAAGACCCGTATTTCGAGTTCAGACACGTGAAGCCCTTGGACCCAGCACACGTTCCATCGGACGAGACCTTCGCAGCGAATGCGTGGACAGAAAGGGAGGCTACAATGGCCAAGATCAGGTTGGAACGCATGATGTAGAACTGAACAGTCGGCTAGAGCGATACTCGCAATTGAAACTATGCGGTGCCTTCAAGGCCTGGAAATCTGGAGCTGGGGACACGAGAGGCTGAGCTACCAAGGTTGAAGTGGCAGAGAAGACATGCCTTGATATAGGAGAAGAGCTGGACACCGTAAAAGCCTAGATTTTGCTCCAAATCATGGAGGCTCAATTGACAGCTGAGACAGGTCGATCATCTCAGCCTCGCGTGGAAAGCGTGTCTGGGGTATGGCTTTAGTAAACCACTCACCAAGGTCGCTGCCAAAGCACCATTCTCCATCAGTCGAAGAAATTATCTATCATAGACTGGGGCAGCCACAAGCGCAAGCCCTCCAGCGACGAGGCTGACAGTCATCCCTGCTGTTCACGCATTTCATTGTACTTAGGCTCGAAAGAGTGACATCTAATCGCGGTAGCGGCATCGCACGAAGACTAGATTTTGCGGAGGCGCCGATCACTAGTTGGAACAGATTCAAGTAGGTTAGGCTTCAGGGGGAAAAGCCGATACATATTGGTGGCGCTAGTACGTGTCGCTCTCGACCGAGGTAGTGCCTAGATCCAACTGAAGAAATATTGGCGATCATGGAACCGAATGCGGAATGAGCGCCAAGTGCAGAAACGGGAACGTTGTGAGGCTCAAAAGCTTAGCTACAATGAAATGGGATTCAATTAGAATTCCTTGATGATTGTAAGAGAGTTGAAGTGGATGTGGGTTGGAGGACGCAACTGAAGTAGCGCACATGCGTGATGTTGTAGGATAGGTTACGTGCACTTTTTAAGCGAGACATGCCCTGCATGTATGCGTCTTGACCACAGAAAGCTACTTAATCCATGCCGCTGAACGTTCTATTGTCAGACACTCAGGGATCCTGGACTCATAGGGTCTAGTACCAATGAACCTTGGTTAAGCTGCTGAACAGCGGATAAAATACCGATAGTAAGGATTAACATACCCAGAAAACAGAAATAACGGCGATCCAACTGTTAGGATCAAGACCTCCTGTAAGTCAATCGAAGGGTAACAGTACATTTAGCGGCATGGAGTAATTTGGTATAAATCTGATAAGGGTGGTTTTTCGAGTGAAAGTCTTCTCGTAAAGTCTACTTAGCTGGCATCGTAAGATCTGTTGGTCATCGACTTCCATGCACCCTCACTTGGTTGTCAGGTGTGTGGGAACATATCTGTATTTATTTATGTGTACATCTGTATCGGTTTCTTAGAACATCTGCCTGTTCTTCATCTCAACTGGTAGGAACACCATGACGAAAGCTGATAGCCAGATTCCACCCGCTCCAAGCCAAAGAATGCCGGAGCTCTTAGCGGCAAGGAACTGCGCTCCAGCGTAGGGCGCAACGATACCAGCGAGGCGTCCCATGCAGGATAGCATACCGCTGACACTGCCGCGGTAGCTGGTGTCGAAGAGTTCTGGGGCCGAAGCGTAAAGAACGGCGTTGAAGTACTGGAAATTGATGAGTATGTGAGAAATAACGTGCAGTGATAACACTTACCGTCTGCATAATGTATTCAAGAGCATTCAAGCCAACATAACCTGGTGTAGTCTTCACCTGGGTATACATGGCCATAGAGAGACCCTGACAGATGGCGGAAAACACGAGTGACCATTTGCGTCCAACCAGTGGCATCTGCACCGAGGCCAACGCGAGGACGGCGCCAAGAATGCCTGGAGTGTAGATGATGATGTATTGTTGGTATGTGTCGGAAACAGTTCCCTGGCCATTATTCACGTTGTTCCTGAGGAGAATAATAGGTAGGAAAGCGCCTGCGAGATTGAAGGACCAGTAGTCGCCCTGAGGTATAATTAGCTACCTTGCAGTGAGCACAGCTGACGAAAACCCTTACCATGTACGCGAGTGCTAGAAGTATGAATGTGAAACATGTTAGCTTATTAGTAAAGATGCCTTTTAAACGGGCCATCTCTCGGCCGAATGATTTGAGAACAGTCTTCGTCGTTGCCGTTGTGGTCTGTGGATCGCCTGTGGGTAGGATTGCGCTGCTCGAGGTATGTGATGATGCCTCATCAATCGCAGCAAACATTTCTAGGGTCAGTTCAGGAGGTGGCGCCCTGTTGAATTTTGCAATCTTGTGGAGAACTTCGATGGCATCTGCCTCTCTGCCCCTGCTGAGCAGGAACTTGGGCGATTCGTGGAATTGGAAGACGAAGTAGCGGAGGAAAAAGACTGTCAATGTCATGCAGCCGAGCACAATGACTTCGTAGCGCCAGCCCATGTTGCTCGAAACCGTGCAGCACGCCTCTCCTGCGCCAACAGTTTTGCAAGAAGGTAATTTAACGTCACAACGCCATTTTGCTGCAGTACCGTACGCAATAGCTGAAGCCACAACGACGCCAATTGGTTGCCACATAGAGAGGAGTGAAACGAGGAAGCGGCGACTCTGAGGGAGAAATTCTAAAGCAATTGTTGCGTCAATTGGAATGTTTCCTCCCAGACCGAGTGACGCCAGGAAGTAGATGCCGCAGATGGCAGCATAGTTGAACTTGGGAGCAGCCTGAATGTGCATTAGCTTGTCGCTCAAGTAAGTACGTGCGAAACAAATGGCGCACCAAGAGAAGTCCAAAGATCGAAGTAATCAGACAGGTCAAGTTGAAAGCCCACTTTCTTCCAATAATATCGACGGCCAATCCAAATCCCAGCGCGCCGAGCGCTAGGCCAGCGTTTGCGCAGGCGAAGATGGTTCCAGTATCCGCATCAGCGACGTTCATCTCCTGATAGACAGCCGTGGAAATTAAGCCTACGCCCTGCGCCCACGCCAGGTCGAGGAAGTACCCAAAACCGCAGAGGAACCAGATGCATATCTGGTATCTTCCGAGACCAAACTTGTCCAGTTCGGCATTGATCAGTGCCGCTTTCTTCTCGAAGGTAGTAAGAGGGTTCGCGGCGGTGCCTCTTATGATTGCGCCAAACGACAGATCCGGCGAATCGACTAGCTCAACGTCATTGTAGATGGGGATCTGTACACCTGAGGAGGACAACACGGCTTTGTCATGCGCGAGTTTGTCGTCCCCAAGAACATGTGCCGGAAAAGTGTTGTTTAGATTGGTAACCATCTCGAAAATGACGTACCGCAAGTAGCTTAAGCAAGGAGAACGAAACCAGTCAGGTGACCGCGCGTAAGAAGGGCGAGCTCAGTGGTATGTGGCCGTTTGGGAGACATCACCGGAACGTTGGGACCGGGTTTCTAGTTATATGAGCGGAGTACAACCTTGGCCATGCCGCGCTACACGACAATTCGGATCTAAGCGACAGAGTTTGCGATCTAGTCTTGTGCTTCGAAGCCGCATGCATGTTCGCGCAAGGCCGGCCATGCTCTTACAGGACGGCAGATGCGCCTCTGATTGGCCAGAACAGGGAATCATGACGACACGGGAAAAGGTACATCACCGTTGACATAGCGCCAACGTCTCCTGTCTATAGCTTTTTAGTAACTTTAACGAGAAGGGTTTGCTCGGCTTGTCCGTACTACAGTGCCATTATGTGGAGTTACTAGGAGATACATGACAGTGTGAAGTGGTGGAGTGCTACTGCACTTGAGATAGTCGGCAGCGTCGAGCACTTTTGCCCCATTCTTCCTTACCAAAAGCTAACCTACATATAGGCATGATCTGAGGATTCTCTGCAGTTCTCATGTCCCCGAGTTATCCAGACTGTCTCCGCGTGCCTGTATTGGATAGTCTCGAACAGCCTCGCATAAGCCGTTGACTGCAAACAAGTATAGTGGGGCTTGGCCACTACTACGTAATCATACTTCAACCACCACGGTGGCGCCTCGGCAGCTATCGAGTCGAGTATCTCCGCCATGTATATGCGCCTAGTAGGTAGTCATGCGAGGTCTCGAAGGTCAAACTCTTTGCTAACTATATGGACGATCATCAAGAACACTACTCGATTGGCATCGCCTCTACTCACTCTACCACCTACAGCTAGTAGAACCACCCCCACGTTTACTCTCTCATGTTGTATGACCACGGTAGCTGGGAAACCCGCATGTGATCTGGCCTCTTATTGTTCCCTAATATTGTTCGCCAAATCTTCTAGCTGAAATGGTACAAGAAGGCGATGACGTCACAGGACGTGCCTTTGTTTGTAGATGCTTCCGGATCAGTCGCACCATGTTGATGATGTACTGAGAAAATCTGGCGCGAGCGAACAAGGAATACGGGTAGTTACAGGAGGGAGAAATCCAATTCTCAAGGACGATGCAAGTTGAGTCTGATTGCACTTTGATCTTCCCAGAGTTCAACTTAGCTCATACAAAGTTTCAAGTCTCTTCGTAGCTACCGGTATTCCTACCATATGTGTATTTTCCACAATCACTGGCAACGAAGGCCTGTGCTTAATGGATCAAAGGATACGCCTACCTAGGTAGTGGGCCCATGGCCGACCCGCGCCAGATCGAAGCGAACGATAGGGCTAGCTCAACGGGCGATTAGCGATATACTTTACAGGTGTAGTCGCGATGGTGTACCCATTGCCAGGCCGCAAGAAACCATGGAACCGGAGCCGCCAGGAGGTAGGCGAGCGAGATCACATCTCAGGTATTGGAACAGAATCTATGGGAAGTCAAGAGCAATATCTTGTATTTGAAATGGGTATACACTATGATTAGTCACGAGAGACGGCTCCAGCCTGTTCCACAGATGTTCCTAATTATATGTAGAGCACACATAGGTATACATCCTCTAACAGAAGCAGCCGCCTTAGTCATGCCCCACATATGATCCTTCGGAACGATCCGAAACCGCTCGTCGCCAAGGCAGGGACGATCGTTCAGCCAACAAGCGCCTGTCACAAGTGTCTCTAGCTGAGACGCACCAAGACAAAATGTCAAAGGTTTATACTTTTTGCGATAACCGTTGCAGCGTCGTATAACACGATTGACGCGTGGCCTCTCGAACACGGATGACGCCCCACCCCCAGGAATGTCTCCGAACCGGCCTAGGCTTGGCGTATCCCTGACAGCCGCCAACTCCCTAAAGTGCTGCCAGATACGCCGAATTGCCGCAGCTATCGCAATGGGCTGATGGACTTGTCGACTGACTGTTATACACTCATTTCTCGTTCTCGGCAGTCAGATGAGACACGCCGACCGTTTGCGACGATGCTCGCCCCGTCTCGAAAGCACCTTCCGCGCCTATTTCGCCTCGTCCTGCTCGTATTCGTCGTGTACGCTTTTTGCTGGGTCAAAGGCTGGCCACAGTACTACGATGACGAGGAGCTCCCACCGAGCAAGCGACCGCAATCCTCGACGCAACTTGGGCCGCATCAGGTCAATCACGACCAGCTCGTCGTCTCCGTCATAACCACGGCCACCAACGCCTACGCAAAGGTCGCGCCGCTGATCGCGACCACGAACAACGAGGACCATGATTCGCTGCTGCTGTTCAGCGATCTACAAGTGGAGATTGGGAGGTGGCCAGTCTTCGATGTCATCTCGCGCTTCTCGCGGAACTTCATACGCGAGACGAAGGAATTGGGGAGGTATAAGGCACAGGTGGACTATTCGCGGAAAAGCATACCAATCCACAAGCTCAAGAGGCATGCCCCAGGAGAAGAAGAGAGGTTGCTGGCGACGTTGAGCAAGTTCAAGATTTTGCAGGCTATGGCTGCCGCGTGGGAATATAGGCCGGATCGGGACTGGTATACCTTCGTGGACGATGAAACGTATATCAACAGGGCAAACTTGCTCGACTGGCTCAGCCAACATGATCCCGAGTCCAAGCGCTTTTTTGGAAACCCGCCTACCTCCGGGGTGCCTGACGCCTTCGCTGCTGGGGGCAGCTCGTTCATACTCTCACGCAAGGCTATGAAAGAGCTCTTCCACGACCGCAAGGATCTCATCAAGAACTGGGAGAAGAAGATTGCGGACCACACTTCGGCATTCGATCTGGTTTTCAATGTGCTTCAGACAGAGCTCAAACTCAACCTAGAGGGCGCGTGGCCTGGCATATCTGGCTTCGCTCCAAGCACCGTCCCATTCTCGCCTGCGGTCTGGTGCGAACCGGTCCTTGTGATGCACCATGTCTCCCCGGAAACGGGCAGCGTTCTTTGGAAACTCGAGAATGATCGTACAAAGGACCACCTAATGCACAACCCCTTGCGATTCGCTGATCTATGGGAACGCTTCATGACACCGGAGAACCTCAACGACACACGAAACGAATGGGACAACCTGTCCTCTGAATCCTCAAATTCGCGCTGGAACATCCTATTCGAGGAGGACCAACCTGATACTGGGCGAGCTCGACACGGGGAAGAGTCCGCAGAGGCATGTTCAGAATCGTGCGACAAGGCCAAGTACTGCATGCAGTGGTCCTACTCGTCTGTCCCACAGACGAATTGGAACGATAATCCGCAGACGAGGTGCCATCTCAGCAGTAGTGTAAGATTCGGGGCACATACAGAACCGCAGACGGTGATTATCAATGGAGTCACGACGCCGTTGGCGTGGAAGAGCGGGTGGAAGAAGACGAAGTTCACAGCATGGGCGAACCGTGAACGGTGTAAAGCGCAACATCAACGATAAACCTCTGTTTTCAGCATTCCAGCGTTCAAGCGATATCATTATGTACAAATCCAATAACTATCAATATTATATGTCTTGCGCCTCGATGCGTCCTACTCACGTCGCACTGGACGCTGAGATAATTAAGCCGTTGAACTGATGCCAATGTCTTAGGTACACGGAGTTCCTGCCGAAAACCAACCGCAAGACAAATGGAGTACAAACCTGCCGTCTCAGCCGGCTTGTCTCAAACGCCGCGTCACGAATTGAGGCAGGGAGAATCGGGATCAATGCACCGCCACAATACGCACCAGCCATCACTCAAGCCAACGCCTCAAGCCGACGCCTCACCTCACCCCCGACGACCGCTCTCAACTGCCAGCGGGCATGAAAGCACAAAGAAATAGCCTAGCACCGAATCAAACATAACACGGGCTACACAAAGCAATAACAATGTGATGCTGCAAGAAGAAAGCGCGGGGGAGGAGGTGCAACAATGCTCGTCATTCGTCTGAGCTTGACGAGCAGCGACGCTTGCAGTGGCGCGTGATCTGCGCTGATTGGCCCCACGCATGGGCATCGCTGATCTTGGCCGGTCAAGCTTTCGCGAATATGACGTAGACCTCCGCCCTTCACGCAGTGGGCAGTGGCCATCACATCATCGTCGTACACCGCCCGAGATTTGCATATAATAAAGGTCAGGCCAGGTTCGTCGGAGCTGGGCCTCGTGTTTCTGCAAGCTGCTGTTCAGTCCTCCGCGTCCTAAATCTTCTTAAGGGACTGAAGTCTCGGTACCGAGAAACGTACCCGCATAACTACGCCTCTAATCCTCCCGTCGACCCTGCATCGCCCTACTACAGTAGACTACCAGTAACTAGTTCTACGCTTGTTAAGTACCTACTCCTAGCAGCCCAAAATGGTTGCTCCCGCCCTCGTCCTCGGCCTCCGCGGCGTACAAGTCGTCTTCTCCATCATCGTCCTCGGTCTGACCGCCTACCGTATGTCCTTTCTCCCTCCCTATTCCTATCCTCGCCCTCCCAACCCAACCAACCATTCTAACACCCCTTCCCCCCATAGTCGTCAATGCCTTCACCACCCCCTGGGCCTCCTGGTCCCCGCACAGCCTAAACTTCATGCTCTTCACCTCCGTCTGGACGCTCCTCGCGGTGGCCTACCTGGTCCTCTCACCCACGCGCTTCCCGCGCGCAGCCCACAAGTACGCCATCGGCGCCGTCGAGTTCCTGACTATGATCTTTTGGTTTGCGGCGTTTGTGGCTGTTGCGGTGCTGTGGGGGGATATCTGGTGGGGGGGCTAGCAAGAAGGGGACTTTCTATGGCTGTGGGGTTGCGGCTATTGTGTTTAGTGCGTTTCTTTGGTGAGTAGTATAGTTATCTTTGGTGTGTGAGAAGAGGGCTAACGCAACGATAGGCTTACGTTCCTCGCTACGACTGTGCTTGCTGCGCTGCATATTCGCAGGACGCCGAGGGGCGATACGGCGCCTCCGCCGGATATGGCTGGTGTCTAAACCCATCGTCCATATTAGCGGCTGACTGGAATTGTCGGTTGTTAAGTATTGGATGGGTAACGATTTTTTTCTATGCGAGTCATTGTCTCTTGTTGCCTAAATTGCAATGTTCCGAGCGAGGCGTTTTTGTTCTGCTTTGCTTTGGAGATATACCCTTGGATAATACCCCCGGCGTGAAGTTTCTTTCTTGTCGGACGATTTAAGTTGAATGAAATGAACGATATTCATCGATGACTCTCGTATGCTTATTGTTCTTATGTGATCAATGGTCTCTGAGCTTGTGGTGCCTTTAACGCTTGGGAGAGTGGTGTTCTTGGATATACAATAACGCGCAACCCAGGGGTCTTGAGTTCGTGTTTACAAGGTGACTTGGGTATTTTTGATTTGTGATATACTGTCAGGAGCAGTGGGTGAATACTTGAGTTCCGAGTTGGACAGAATGTTAGCATTAATAAAATGTTAGGTTCTTATTAAAATGTCAGCATCTTGATAAATTGTGAGGATCTTGCTAAAATGGCAGGGTCTTGATAAATTGTCAGTGTTGGAACAATGTCAGGATTGAGAAAATATCAGAATTCCTGTGCCCGGGGGGATGCTCTTGCCTTAAGCAGCGGACAACAATAACACTAACCTTAGATAATCAACTCTTGACTGACTGAGTCGCCTGAGTGGCTGCGGTAGAAGCCTTGTATGATCTAATTAATGAGCTGCACCTCCTGATATAACTTACAGTGTTGTAGGGTGAATATTTACTGTGTGAGAGCGCATCTGAGTTTTGCTAAGGCTGAAGAACGGCTTACTGCTGACATTTTTAGAGCCCTTGACATTTTTAAGCCCCTGACACGATCTTAATCTTAAGATTCCTCTAACATACTGCTGACATTCTGCGGAGATTTACTCAACAACGAGCTCCACCACGAGGAAACTTCAACTCAACTATAGAATCAAAAATTGCACACGGCTTCACATGCGGCGTTCGGCGAGGGTCGGATATATAATGCACGTCTAGCAAGACATGAATACAATCCTTATCTGGCTTTCTCACTAAGTAGCCGAGGTGGCATTCGTTGCCGTAACAAAGTTCACCACCTTTCTTGGCCACGAGTGTATGGAACCAATTACATCCTCTACTGCGCCAGTATCTCACACCATTTTCCAAAGACACCAAGTCCAAGAGATATGCAGAACCACGTATATTACTTAGGCTTCGGCGAAGTGAGACACGGCCTCCTGTCCGCCAAGTCAATGGTCAGTCTAGACATCCGGTAATCTGCAGAGTGATTAAAAATGGCTCACCAACTTGCGTTAGGTTATACCCATAGGAAGGGTGGCGGTAAATTTTGATTGGCTGCCTACTCTGCCTCCAGCTCGCCCATATATGCATTATCACAAGCGCAAGCAGTCAACCACTGCTTTCGTATCGTGAAGTGCTGCATCTGCAGAAAGTTGCAGGTCAGAGCGCCATATGTATCTCCGTAGCTAGAAACTGACACATCGCAGCGGGCAAAGGCTCAGGAGTTGGCGTGATAGCGCTGCCAGCTAGTCAGGTTGTTCTCTACCGTAAGGCCGGGCAATTCGAGCTTATCGTGTCGCAAGTTGTATATCTGAACATTGGCAGCTTCGAAAGGTCGGCCTCTCAATTTTCAGTGCTTCTATCAGCTTCTCCAGGAAATCAGCCATGAGCGGGAAATCGTCCTTATGCCTGTTAGCCGAGACATAAAGCTCCAACCCTCCACTCCTAATGCGTACTCTGTCAATTTGTCGTTGTCTGCTCCGGTAATGTCCCCTAATTGTATGATGCTTGTTAATCTCTACACTACATGTGGTTCAGAATATCGATACCAGTGGTTGGACATTTTCCATTTGCCGAACAGGGTCGATATCTTGTGACAGAACACTATAGCTTTTCATATTCACTGAAAAGACTATATCTTAATACGATAGACCTGTGTGAGCAATGGACTGAATGGTAATAGTTTTTATAAGTTTCGAGAGTGGTATGTTGTAAATGCGATCTGCGCACCCACAGTATCCAGTGAATAGCCCTAACACGTGATTACCTAGTATACTACATATTACAAGTTAGAAACACAAGCACGGCATTCAGTTCAAGCCCGTTTCGATCCAATATAAGATCAGATCAGTATTGTCCAATGCGAATTGACGAAGTAGTAAATGTGATGTCATCAAACCCCTCAGCCCGTGCGCAGCTGGACATCTCCAATGCGGTTGCCTTGCATAGCGAAATGCGCAGACACAACAATACAACACCGTGTCATAGAATCGTCAATGCATTTTCTTCTGTCTCATGTCTATATAACCTTGACACCGCCTTAATAGCGCTTGAAGGTGGGAAGGATACTCGGCTGAGCTTCCTATCCTAGTTTGCGCCACATCGCCCTCACGAATACGTGCCTGAACGGTATGCTGCAAGATGGCTCCATCTACTCGCTCAAGTTTAGCATCCAAGATCAATTGCTCGAAGTTCTACTTCGAATGGAAAGGCCATCCAATCGAAGATCTCACGACATTCCACAACATCACACTCGAGCAACGGCCGCACAAACCCATCGTTTACCTTGCAGGCGATTCTTCTCTTGACAACAAGTTCTGGGTGAATAGATCTAGCGACAATGTTCCAACGGATGTGCCTGAAATCTACAAAAAGACAATCAAAAACCCTGTGCCTAAGCCTGACGTCGCTTTATGGATGAATCATCTGCTTGAGGACCGCGCTACATGCATCAATACAGCCGTCGAAGAATCCATGCTCAGAGATCGAGATGACAAACTCCTACCTCACGACGAGTTCATCCGCGACAACATCCGCGCCCAGGACGTGCTCATAGTGAGCATCGGCGCCAACGACATCGCTCTGAAGCCGCTGCCCTGCACAATACGGCACATGCTTCAGCTAGCCTGGCTTACACCACGCTCTTCCCTCGAAAATGGCTCGGCGTGGTCATTGAAGTACTTTAAAAACCTATTCGGCACTAAGATACAGGATTACATCACCCGCGTCACTGCTAAAACCAAACCTCGCGCTATCATCGTGTGTATGATCTACTATCCGCTTGAGGCGGGCCTTGGTCAAGCTAGCTGGGCAGATGTTCAGCTGAAAGCGCTAGGTTACAACATGTATCCAGGTCAGTTGCAAACAGCGATTCGCGCCATGTATGAGATTGCGACGAAGAAGATCAAGGTGGAGGGTACAGAGATTGTGCCGTGTGCGCTGCATGAGATTTTAGATGGGAAGGACGCGAAAGATTATACGGACAGGGTAGAACCAAATGAGGAGGGTGGACGAAAGATGGCGATTAGGTTCGTGGAGTTGCTGGATCAACTTCTGGAGGGAACACATGTACCCGATAACGCATGATTCTTTTTTACTCGTTGCGTAACCGAGGTGAAGGAGCAGAAGATCACGGAGGTCACAGAGAAAAAAGCTTTCAGTTCAACCAACTTCTATTGTGCGAATCAATCTAGCGCTTACATTACATCGTAATTGTGGCGTACATTGGACTTCCGTCCAAGCCACTCCGTTCCATAAACGCATGGAGTCAAATGCCAAACGCGAAAGACGTCAATGTCATGTAACAAAGCCCTTTGCAGGCAGCCATCCAAATCAAAACCCAGTCTCCATCACTATTTTCAAATTCAACCCCTCTTCTCTCCCTCGTCATCCTTCTTCGGCGCCCACCTACTGTAGCCCATAAGTCCTCCCTTCTTCTCCACCTTGGTTTCCTTTGGGGCATGCTTGCTGTTACCCACAAGGCCACCGGTAGTCGTCCGTGCGTGCTTGCTGTCACCCATAAGACCACCCTTCTTCTCCTCTGGTACACTGCTCTTTGGCGCAGCAGGGGTGCGAGGTCTCTGAGAAGTTGGCGTAGCTGGCTGGCGAGCATGGCGAGGACCCTTTGGCGTTAAGGACCTATTATTCTCCGACTCTTCATTCTCTCGCACAGACATCTCAGGCCTCTGATGCCAAGGATGGTCGAACAGATTACCCAATCGGTCTGCTACTTGAGCCTCAGTCTCGGGGCGCTTCGCCAGCTCCTTCTCAGTGTGCGAAAGCGCCTTGCGCTCGTCCACCGTACGATCTTTGCACTGCTTTTGGTGCTCTGCGAAGAAGTATGCCAACTGCATGACGTCGCCGCAGCCCTCGTTCTTGCAGGTGATGGACGTGCATTCGTCTTCGTGCTGAAAGTGGTCTAACCTTTGTTGAGGTGTGTTGAATTCGCGCCACCAGCTGCAGTGCTTGCATTTCTTCATGCCCGAGGTCGACTCCGGTGGCCAGCCTTGAGCGCGAGTTGGCGGAGGCTTGTGCACTGGTCGTGATACGCTCTTCAGGGTGCTGGCGGCGGTTGAGTCGGAAGTCTTATTTTGGGCCTGGCTAGCCTTTGTGTCCGTATCTAGACCTGCCACCGGAGTGGTCTTTTGGACCCCCTTCAACTCAGGTCTCGCATCACGCGGGGAGAAGGAGCATTGGTTCATATGGGCATTCCACTTCGGGATCCACAGTCCGTTATCTCGTTGCCAATGAGGCAGCGCCACAACCAGCTCGCAATGTTTACATTTCTTGTGGATGAATCTCTCGTTGGCGGCAAGGACATAACCAAGACAGAGCGACAGCTTGGGTGAGCCAGGGGGCTTGATACCACTGATAGCAGTGTTTTCCTGCTTGTGGTGCGGTGCCTTGTGATCCTCATCCCTGAATTTCATTGGCGTGATGGTGTCCTCAGGTGACGCAAGAAGTTTGATACCACCAACAAAAATGTCGTCCTGTTTGTTTTCTGGTGCACCCCCGGACTTCGTTGGCGCGATGATGCCCTTCTCGCGCGGGCCAGGAGCTTTGATATCTTCGACAGCAGTGTTTGCTTCCTTTTCTTTCGACGCCATGGATGTTCTCAGCTCCTCCAGCTCAATGTCCTTGCTGATGTTCTTGTCTATCAACTTAGAGATTTCTTTCATCCAATCTACGAGCTCGTTCTTAGTGGTTCTGAGCTTATCCAACTCAACACTCTGTTCGAGGATCTGCTGTTCGAGGATTGCCTTAATCATGCGAAGCTCCTCCAGCTGGGAAAACTGTTCGTCGACTGTCTGCCGGGCTTGTGTATATCGGGTATGAAGCCCAGGGTTCTCAGTTGTTCCGTCGCCGTGGAGATACGTCAATAGACCGGGATACTGCTCTATAGCGTTCTTCTGCTCGGCCGATAGAGTATGAGTAGGATCGTTTTTGATTACAACAAGCTCGCTCTCCAAACCCTGAACGCGCTCTTCGGTCTCGCGGCGGAGTCGTTGCTCTTTTCGGAAGATCTTATCAAGATCATCCCGGTCCGCCTCGAGCTTGCGCCTTGCTGCATAGGACTGTAACAACATGGCTTCTGTGTCGTTGACTTGCTCCTGAAGCTCCGTCCGCTGCCGTACGTGCTCTTGCTCCAGTTCAGCCATATCGACGCCGAACTTGTTCTGGAGAGTTCTTTTTGAAGCCTCTTCAGCCTGCCTTCGAATAGCAGGGATATCAGCAAAAAGCTTGCGGTATTGCTCGACGGCATTCTGCTTCTCGTGGTCAAGGACTGCCATCTCCGTAGCATGGTCAGACTTCATGCGGTCAATCTCGTCCTGAAGGTCGGATGCAGTCACTTCGGCAGCGAATGATTTTCGGCGAGCTTCGTCCAGCTTACCGCTCACCAGTCGAAGCTGCGACTCAAGCTGTGAAATCTCGGTGGTAGTGGTCGCATCAGGTACGATGACAGGCTCGATAGGCCTGGTCTCATGGATGGTGTTCACTTCGCTTATCGACGTTGTTGAGGACCGTACGGGCATGACTGGCGCGTCGTGACTAGTTGGCAACTCTAGAGCCTTGGGTAGTTGAAAGGGTTGCATGTCGACAATCAATGGATCTAGAGAACCAAAGCTACGAGTAGAGGAGGGAAACGTGATTTTATAAGGGCAGGGGATTGTGCGTGAGTCGCGTAGCTAGAGCGAGCGTTCAAGAGAATGTGACAAGTCGGGAAGTTTCTGCGTAGCTCCGATGTGTCACTACGCGTGCTCCTTTCACTCGACTGGAGTGTAAACTGCGGGGTTCTTGATGCTAAAGGGCACGATTTTCATTGGGTTTATGTTCCAAAGAGGCGCAACGAGAAGTCGCGCGGCTCTTCCCATGACGGGACAAATCTCAAAATAACCAACAGCCATGAAATCCTTCCGACTCTCCAGTCATAGGTGCGTGGCTCTCAATATGTACGGACAAAGTGCAAAGGAAAAGGAAAAACAAAACAAACAAATTAGTCGGGCCGGAAAACCCACAGAATCCCCGTTCGAACCTCTGCCCGGTGATACCTTCTCTATACTTAATTCAGCTTTGCTCCTGCGCCCAACCCGCACATTCCTCTGTATACCCACTTCGAACTTTCTATTTGCCCATCTACTCATTCAGTTGCACTGTTAATCGTGTTATACAGTGCTTCATACTTAGCCTTCCACTCCGCAGCCTCCTTGCGAGCCTCCTCTAGCTGTCGCACTCGCGATACCTCAGTAGCGCCCGAGTACTCATCGGTCTTTCCTGCCGTTGACGAGGTACCTTTTGCCTTGTCATTACCAACTCCGGCCTCCTCATCACTATACATCTCCTCCTCCATCCCCAACCTCCTCTCCTCATCCGCAACATCATCTCTCCCAACCCACCCAGGCTCAAAAAACCGCAAATACATGACCTCACCAATCGTCTGGTAGTCCCTGACAGCATTCGCTCTACTCAGCGTCCGCTTATCCTCCAAACTCGGCTGCAACTCATTGAACCACTGCGGAAAGCGGCGCACATGGTGGTTGAACTGGAACAAGCAGCGGTCTGTCTGATGGCCAGCAGCTTTGTCGCGGTAGGACTTGTTCTTCTTTCCTACCGCGTTGCTGCATAGCTGGCAGATGATGGTATCCTGCACGGGGCAGCTGGATGCGTCGTGGTCGTTGGCGGTTTCGCAGTAGTGGCAGAATTGGGCAACGCCCCATGTAGGAGAGGCGACTGTTTGCTTGGATGCGGCGAGTTCTGTCCATATCTGCTTGATGGATTGGCCGGTCATGGAGGCGTCGGGTGGAAAACCAGCAGTGGTACCGGGGTATAGAAGAGGGTACAGTGTGATTAGAAAGGCGAGAGTCATCTGGTAGACTGCGTCGTTTGCGCCGTTGTGGCGTCAGAGACCATCGAGGTCGATTCCGAAACCCGCAAGCATGTCGTCGAACTTTGGGTTGGACTGGCCTGCCGCTCGGTCAGGCACGGGGATTATACCAGCCTGTTGTGCGGGCTTCGCTAATGTGTGGACTTTGTAGACCACAGAATCTAGCTTGTTGATGTTGAATTTCCAGTGCTTCTTCAGTTGCTCCTCGTCGTGGTTCCAACCATGGCCGACTAAGATCACTGGAGCCTTGCTACCATCCTTCGTCTTCTGGTTGTTCAGGATGTCTACGAAGATCTGCTGAACCTCGTCTTCAGCTATGAAGCGGGTCTTGCAGTATAAAGAGTTCTTCTCTGCGTCCTCGAAGCCATGGCTCTTGTTGCGCATGTGGCAGTTGTCGAGGATTCGCAGATGGAAGACCTCAGCTTGCTTGATGCGAGTGCTGAAATCCGCGGGGCTCTTGCACTGCTGAAGAGCGGTCATTGGAAAGATCGTGAGTCCGACCTTGGTGATCTTCGAGGGTACGTTGGGCATGCGCGAGTTGTCGTACCACTCTAGATCTGGGAAGACGCCCACGGCCTCGTCGAGGATAATCGGCGCACCGGGGAGTGGATCGGTACTCCAGTGGCGCAGGACGTCGAGGTCGGAGTGCTTGCTCAGGAAGGCACGAAGTTGCTTGAGAGTATCCGTCTCCTGAGGAGAGGCGGCAGCAGGTGCAACTTGGCTACTATTGGCGGTGGACTGCGAATCCATGGGGGCTATTGTCGTTCGTAAAGCTCGAAGAACTGGGCACCATCAGCGCAACCAGCTGGCTGGGATGTGCGCTATACTTACTGAAGATATATAATGAACAAATCGACTTCCGAGCAAAAGGTCTATCGCGGGTGCGAAAGGTAGTTTCTGTGGACCGGGAAAAGACTTTGTCCAACTTGGTTGACTCGATACTCCAGGTTGGTTGAACTTTCCTCAATTCGCTGATTTGCAATGCGTGGTCCCTTTGGGGTGCAGCACTTTATATAGAAGCGGGCCATCGAAAAGCACGTGACGGTGAAAGGGAAATCAAGAAACCCAAGCGAAAGAAGCACCAACACTCATTGGCGACAGCCTAATTTCCCGGGACTATGAAGGAAGACCTTCACGTGCGCCATCCATGAACCATGGGTGGACGGGTGAAGCGCCTTTGTGTACCAGAAGTACCCCAGGAGTGCGCATCTGAGGAAAGATTATGGATGTATGTATGGAAAAGGAGAAGTGCGGAAGAGGGCGCGAGAAATACTGCAGTACAATTGTGAATCAAGCACTTCAATAATCGCGGGATTGTCTCGCAGGTAGCACGCGACTCGAGCAAGCTGAATGAATACTGCGACTGAATTGCTTCGACGAAGGTTCGAACACAGCCAACTTTCGTAGCGCTGCCAACCCCCACTATCCAACCCTACCCTACCCTCTCCACGCCCTCTCCCTCTTACTCCATTGATGCCCGCCCTTCAAATCGCCCACCCTCTCCTTCTCCTCAAACAATTTTTTACTCAACTGCCTATACAAGAACCTGCCATCATTATGAAAATTAATACTATGATCGCTATCCGTGAAAAACGTATTCGTCATCTTCTCGGGAGTCACCCGATTCACCATCAACAGATCCACCAGGGCGGCGGAATTCTGGAAATGTACGTTGTCGTCGCCGGTGCCGTGCTGGATGACGACGCCACCGGCGATGGACTTGAAGCCCGTAGCGTCGTGCACGCGCGAGCGGTTGTAGCCGGCGGGATTGAGCGTGGGCGTCTTCATGTAGCGCTCTGTGTAGAGGGAGTCGTAGAAGCGCCAGTCGGATACGGGCGCGGTGATGAGGGCGAAGGAAATGATTGGGTCGCCGACTTCGACGACTTTGGAGGATAGGTAGCCGCCATAGGACCAGCCCCAGATGCCGATGTGGTCGCTGTCGATATATGCGTTCTTGGCGATTTCTTTGGCGGCCCAGATCTGGTCTTCGGCTTCGAGTTGGCCCAGATTCGAGGTCACGAGGGAGCGGAATGCGCGGCCTTTGCGGCCTGTGCCACGACCGTCGAGGGTGAGTGTCACGTATTCGAGCTCGGGGTCGGATGCGACGTAGGCTTTCCAGTTGAGGGCGATGAAGTCTTTGTGCACTTCTTTGGCGTTGGGGCCGCCGTAGGGGATTAGAAGGAGCGGGTACTTCTTGCTGGGGTCGAAGTTGGGAGGCAGGCGGAGCATGGCGTCGAGAGTGTAGCCTGATGGATGATCCAGATCGAGATACGTGATGTTGGGTAGAGCATACTCTTGGAGCGTCTCATACAGTGCCGTATTGTTGACGATCGTGCGGATTGGTGTGGTGGAGTTGATGGAATACAGCTCTTGGTAGGGCACATCAGGGCCCGCATAACGCAGCACGTAGTAGGATCCCCCTGATGAGAAAGAGCCGGTCCAGAATGCAGTCACGCTGTCGTCAACGAGCGCTTTCTTCTCCCCAGTTTGAAGGCTAACCGAGTATATGTGCGATTCAGCGCTGTGGTGCTCAGTGGAGGTATAGTAGACCAGACCACGCTTATAATCAACCTTCGGCACAGAGATGACTTCCCACTCGCCAGATGTCAGCGCAATCTTCTCACCGCCATCAACTGGGAAGAGATAAATATGCGCCCAGCCGCTCTCATCCGAGATGTCCAGGTAGTACTCGGTGCTCGAGTTACCATAACTCGCGTTAGAGCTGGAAATAGCTCCAATGTACCTGATCTGGAGGAGGTTCTCAAGCCATCCGTCGGTTCCGTCTCGTTCTCGTGTGATCGAGGATGACTCGGCTTCTACATCAACTACCACGAGTTTCTCCAGATCTTGAACGCGATTATACGCGCGGTAAATGACCTTGCTATGCTCCTCGGTGAGCCATGCGACTTCGCCGATGACGAGATCGTCCTCCGGGAAGGCGTCAATTGGAACATTCGTAACATCTCCAGATGCGACATCGAGCAGGTTGAAGATCACGGTAGGATTCTTGGTGCCGACCTTTGGATAGCGCAGTTCCAACTCGCGGGGATAGGATGGCGGGTACTCGGCGCCATCCTCGATATAGTAGGGGATCCTGAAAGTGCCGACACCAGTCTCGTTGAAGCTGAGAAACGCAACCTTGGCTCCATCGGGCGAAAACCAGAGTGTGTAGCGGTCACCGAATATTTCTTCTTCGTATACCCAATCAGGAATAGCGTTGAAGTAATCAGGACCGCCATTTTCGGTGATCTGCGTGATTGTGCCGTTGGTCGAGATGTAGAGGTTGTTGCCCTTAACGAAGGCAAGCTGCGAAGATGACACAGGGCTCCATTCTGCATATTGTATGTCTCCAACGGATTCCGGATCCAAGGGTGTAGTCTCTCCAGTCGCGACATTCTGGATCAAATAATCGGCAAAATATGAATGTCGGTATTGCTTGGTGTAATTGACAGCCCACAGCACGTGACTAGCATCAGGCGAAATGAAGAAATCCCAGTAGTCTTCTGGGACCCTGTCTGCTGAGATAAAGGTTGTTGACTCGCCAGTCGCAACATTTTCGAAGATGAAGTCTCCCGAAGACGCCGTGTAGATGTAGTCGCCATCTGCTCCGGTACCGACCCAGCTGAAAGCCCTAGTCTCAGGGGTCAATGGGCCTGGGGAGTCTGTGGTGATGTTGTAAGTCAAGCGTTTGGTGCCGTTTCCGAGTGGTTGATGTGGGAGGCGTGGAGGGTCAATTGCAGCAATCAGCGGTAAGGCTGCCGCCAGAATTGCGAAACAACGCATCGCGTGGAAGGAGAGAAGGTCCGCCGGCGCAGTTGCCTCCCTTCAATCAAATTCCTTGGATGTGGAGATGAAATGGGTCGGGTTGCGTCACGATATATCGTCTCCTCCCACAATCACAATGTACCAGTCCAAGGTTCCCCGCTCGGTGCTCTTGTACCAAGTCGTCGTACAGGCGGAGCGACCAAAGTACAAGTACCCACATCTCTGCCACGACCATGCCGCTCTTATGTATCGTGCACGACATCTATCAATCTAATTGATTCGCACAATCGAGCTGCCATATTGAGTAGGTGGTAAGCACTCCAAGACCCGCTGCGTCTTTGCCAAGCAAGACCAAGCAACCGGCCACCCGGTTAAACAGGGCCCGCGAGTGGAGGCCTCGTGTTGTATCAAGATTGCGGAGGGCCGCCATATCAGAGAGGAAGGTGGCAGTGGCCATGGGGAGAGTTGCGCAAGATGAGGTGCTCCTAGAAGAGTTGTTGGCGCTCGAGGAACGATGGCTGACGCGGTGGCGGAGAGACGGTTTGTTTAGATCCTGCAAGGTACGCTGGTCGACACTAACCTCAGTATTCTTATCCACGAATCTGAGCCTCATCATTCTCATCCTTCGTCTTCTCTAATAGACTTTTGATACCGAATTCGGTATATGCTTGGGTCACGATAATGCCATAGTCAAACAAAGTTCGCGTCCAATCAAGTGAAGGCTCGGCAGTTACACCAAACACCTCCCTCGGACGATGGCATGCTCAACACTGCATCGCTTTACACAACTCTTCTCATCTCGTCTTGACCCAGACGAAACGTTCAGGCGCTTCGGAGTATGAAGTTGTTATTTAACAAATTTTGTTGCAACACCGATGACGTCATTCCTACCTTTCTTACAACGGCTCACATAATGTTGAGCAGCGGAATAGTGCCCAGCAATACAGTTACGAGATAAGCAAGCAATTGGCAACAAAGCTTAGATTTGAAATCAAAATACAACCCGAGGGCTTGAATTGGAACCCCAAATTTACCACCTTATCAACTCTTCTCTCTAAACAACGGCAACACGGCCTCCTTCCTCTCCCTCCACGCCCGCATAATCTGCCGATACCAATACAACCACGCCAACACAGCCAACAGCGGAATCGCCACCACCCAAAACACCCACGCTCTGTTCTCCCCCGGCAAGAAGTCCCCGCCCATACTAAATATACTCGCAACGGTCGACAGCGGAATAAACAACATGGTCAGCACCGTGATCCTGGCCAGACTCTGCGCATTGCCATTCGACACGTGGGCTTCTTGAATAGTGACGTACTGAAGATACCCCGTTGCGAACGCGTTGACGGTTTCTTCGACCACGGCTGTAAGTTCGCGGATGGATTGCCATCCGTCGCGCTCCCATTGCTCTACTACTGCTGCTGCTGCACCGCAATCAGAGGGCGTGTTGTGCAGCGCCAAAGCCGTTGCATTATCGTCCATTTCCCCTGCGAAAACTCTGATGGCAGCGCGGCTGCCGACGATGAAGTCGAAGAGGTCGCTGTTCCAGGAGGAGTAGTTGCTTTTGGAGAAGCTGGCGAGGTAGTTGTGGCGCATGGTGTGTGGCTTGAAACTGCTGTTTTGGATGCTGACGAGGTTGAGGTAGCGCCGGCGGATGTAGGCTATTAGCGTTGAGATGACGAGGCGGCGCGGGAAGGCGACGACGCTGAGGGGGTTGTGTGTTGCGGTTATGGGGGCAGAGGTGTTTGAGGAAAAGGATTGCAGCGTGTCGTCGAACATGGAGATGTAGCCTGGCGACGAGTACGATGATGACCATTGTGAGCAGGACTGTGGTAGCTCATCCATTGTCTGCATTTCTGGATTGAGGAAGTACTTCGGCATCGAAGTCTCATCTGCTAACCTAGTCCGAAGTGGAATCAATTGCTTCGTCGTCATGCATCGAACGTGCTGTCCCAGCGGTGGATCAACTAGCAACACCGCATGCCACGATCCGTCTTCACGGGCAGGGCTACTCCAGAAGGACATCGCATGATGACTCCTCGCTTCATCGTAGACCAAACCGCCACGGTTGTACGTGTGCAGATACCGACAAACCCTCGTGTCGAAAGTGAAGACGTTCGGAGAAGTGCCACCATGGCCTGGTGTCGGTGCATCGACCTCAACTCTATTCGCCGTTGCGTACCGCAGCCGAAAATTTGGAAGTGTGCAACGCTGGAACGGGTTCCGATGGTTGAATGTGGATGATGCGGGATCTTCCCAATGGCCTGCGAAGAAACTGGGTGGTATTCGTAGTCTCGAACCCAGCGCTAATATGTGATTACATGGCAGATCTTCCAGGATGAACAGTCGTCGTGTGGGCAGTTCAGGCACCGTATGGTATGGCGGTGGAGACACATCATTGCCAAGGTACTGGTGCAGCTCAGTAGCTGTGGCGAAAGACGTGATCTGGTGGTCCTGGGGATTTGTAAAGTCTACTGCGGCACATCGTCCTTGTTCGCGTTCGAAAGGTGTTTGTTCTGCCAATGCGGCAGCGAAACGTGGAAAGTATGGTTGCGCCCGTGTTTGGATCAGGCTCATGTATTCGAGTTCTTCGTCGCTGAGGAAATGGTATGAAGAGCCTGATGATTTGGCGAGGTAGGTATGCAGTGATCGTGAGTCGCTTGGACCCATGGTTGCAATTTTTGTTGTTGTTGGTGCGAAACGAACGCGCGAGTCGTTCGAAGACAGAAAGGACACAACGGCTTTTGCTCTTTGACAAACTCGAGCACTTGCCTCTTAAACATGTCCAGGATCGCACCCTTAATATTTCCAAATTCGAGATCTACATCCCGCTCCCAAACATCACAACCCGAGCCTACTGAGCCACCCTCCGTGGATACATATTCCCCTGCATACTACATCCACATCATACACTTCCCATCTCGGAGGTCTCACACTGAAGCACGGTCGTATTTCCGCTTTCAAGCTCCACCCCGCACGCGTTTTGACCGATCTTGGTGCGCGGGCCCGTTGGCATTGGCGCCCGGGGCGTTCGGGGCGTAAGGCTGAAACGTGAGAACCGAACATGCTGTTTGGAGAACCCCTAGGCTCGGGGGATTAAGCCAATTACAGTCAACAAGGCCGTCGATGATCGCTTATGGGAATGCATTGACACTAGTGGTGAGCTCGTACATGCTGCCGTAAGCACCTTTTTGGCTAATTTCCACATGGAACGTCTGAAGCGGCGTGGGAAGAGCTGGTTGATGGCTGGTGCATGTTGAGAAACTGTTGGGTCGCAGGAAAACCGTTCTCATTGGCCCTTCGGATCACTGTATTGTGCGTACATATTTCCATATGTACCTGGGACGGACCGCACTCCCAAAACATCGAAGTACTGGCGCCTTGTTGAAACCCATGGGGCTGATTTCGACTCCTGGTACCGATCGAACCCACGCGACGGTAAATATACTACTTCCACGTGGATTTCAAGTACGTCACTTCCGCCCAAGGAACTTTGGCAAGAAATTGGAGAATTTCTGATCATTGCATTCTCATTGGGTATTAGGCACTAAGATGGAGAAGTAACACGAAACCAAACACCACACCCCCATCAAGCCTCCATCAAGCCGACCTCCCCTTACACCTCCTTATCCTCCGCAACCTTCACAACCACAGCCCCAACGCCCGGCCCCTTAGCCCACACCCGATGCGCCTCCGGCACCTGCTCGAGCGTCCAAAGATTCCTGATCGGCACCTTGATATCGCCTCTCGCCAGCAGCCCAAACAGCGTCTTCAACTCCGGCTCAAAAGTCTTCTGATCGCGATCAATATAGTAAAAGCTCGTCTTGTACGGACAAAACGGCACCATGCCCCTCGCCAGCAACTTCGCAATCTGCACCGGCTGACTCCTGGCTTTCCCACCATTCAGAACATTAAGGTTACCTCCGTAACCCACCAGGTGCCCGCCGTCCTTGGATAAAATGCTCCAGCTGTCGTCCCATGACTCGAAGCCCAGCGCGTCGAAGACGACGTGCGCGCCGCCAATGGCGTTCATGGCCATCATCCAGTTCTTGTCGCTGTAGACGAACGGCGAGGCGCCTGCGGCCCGCACCGCAGCGTGGTTCGCGAGCGATGCGGTGCCGTAAACCTCCGCGCCCTGCATCTTGCAGAACGTGAGCAGCGCGAAGCCGACGGAGCCGCTCAGACCATGGATAAAGACGCGGTTGCCGGCAGCGATGTTGGCCGCGCGGTACGCGAGGCCGTACGCTGTGTTCCAATCCAGAACGAGGGCGACGGCTTGTTGCAGATCCAGGCCTGCGGGCACGGGGATCAGGTACTTTTCTGGCTGGTTGCAGAGGTCGGCTTGGGCGTCATAGACGGAGAGACAGGCTACGAGGTCGCCTGGTGCGAATTTGGTCGCGTTGGAGCCGTTGGCGTGCACGCGGCCGATGAGCGAGTAGCCCGGTGTTAGGGGCGCTTTTCTTTGCATCGGGTAGGAGCCGTTGCGCATTTGAATGTCAGCGCCGCCCATGCCTGCGTAGAGGACTGCGATTTGGACTTCGTGCGCGGCTGGGGCCGCGATGGTGGAGGGTACGACGGAGACGTTTTCTGGGCCGCCGAAGCTGGAGATGAGGACTTTGCGGATTGGAGTCGACATTTTTGAAGTTGTAAAGATGAATTGAGATTATATGAATTCAGTGATAGTTATTCGTGGTTATCTGATGGTCAAGGTTGTGCGATGCTGTTGTTGGTCTTGGTTGCTGTGCTGAGGGAACATTGTATCCGCCATGCTGCGCAGTCTTATACGTCTTGAAGACGCGGAAGATGGAGAGATAGGCATTGGCATTTTTCTTTCGTGCGAATGCTGCGGGGAGACTCTTGTTTTGGAGTGTTGAGTTGTTGCTTGTTGCGGGAGAATTGATGGTCGCCTCGGAGGGTTGTTCGACCGTCTGTACGATCACTGGTTGAACGGGGCTAGCCTCCTACTATTTGCGCACTAGCGTCTTCTATTTCCATTTTAGCTTTGTGTAGATGTGGAAGATGTCTGACCGTCTCAGCCACAACCCTAGTTCTTACTCTATGTGCGCGTGTCTATCCCATGTTGGTGACAGTATTAGTCGTGGCTGCGAATGCATGAGCTGTGGTGGAGATCCAGTACCGAGCCCGCGTAGACTAGACTACCTGCTGGACCCTAGCTTGACGACGGCGAATGCGCATCTACTCGAGCTTGGCCTGCGACCCAATTACTCAATGGAGGTTGACACATGTCGAGCTGAATTTGTCTCAATTTCAAAAGCTATACCAATCCATCACAACTAACGATGCGAGGCCTCTCTTCACAGACTTGCGGTCTGGACAGCAACTCTGATGAGGTGGCTGCCCTCACGCTCAGCTTCCCCCGCACTAACTGTTCAGCCCCAAGCCTCACGCAAAGCCTCGCGCAACACTGTAAGGGAGAGCAACAGCATGGCGTCTTCAAAGCAAGCTCAAAGACGGTTGACTGCCAATGGAATGCAGGGAGTAATATCATTTTGTCCGGACGGCTAGTTCAAGGCTGAAATTGCATCTGACATCACTGGTTGTGGATGAGAATGGTGGTTACAGTGTAGTCAATAGCGGCGCAAGCTGAGAGACTTCAACATCTATAAAGGCTTGAACACATTCACAAATAAACTTGCAATTGGGACAGCTTCAGTTTCAGATCATTCTTACCCTACACATCAACCTATCAATCACAACAGTCAACCTACCTACCACACTTCTACCATGTCTTTCCCTACCCAGCCAGCATACGTCCACTACGGCACCTGGGACGACAAGTCCCGGCAGCACGAGTACATGAAATGGATGTACGCACCTCCCCATCATCCCCCAATCCAAAAATAAACGCCTAACGTACCTCCTAGGGAACAGTACACCAACGCCGTCGACCGCAAAGCCTGGGACACCGAACCCTCCTCCAACTGGTTCGCCCCCACGCACACTTTGCACAAAACCAGCGGCGAAACCGTCTCCGGCGGCGACGCCTCCTGGGCCGCTCTGCGCACGGAAGTCTACGCCCCGTTCGCCGCCCACCTGCACGACCCGCAGTTCTTCGTTGTCTGGGAGAAAGATGATGGATGGGAGATGCTGGGTGTTGCGACGTTGTATTGGAATCTCGCCGCTCCTGGTGGTAGTGGGGAGAAGAAGAGCGTCAAGGGCAGGGATGGCAAGGAGTGGGATGGAGCGGGGCCTGCTGCGTTTAACTTTCACTATGTGAAGGGGAGTGATGGGCAGATTCGGATGAAGAGCAGTGCGACGTATGCGGATCCTAGTACGGCGGTCGTGGGCATGTTGAAGAAGGGGATGATGAAGCCTGAGGATCTGCTTAAGTAGGAAGAATGCGTTCGCGTAGGGGGAGGATAGTTGTACGTGGTATTCAGGCAATATACGATGCTCATTCTGTGCTCATTTGCTTTTGTTCCTCAACGTTGCGATAGCCGGTTGCATCACTGGAAGCTAGACATGTTGTCTAGACCTGTGTTGGGATGTCCTTTTCCGGTAGAATACGCCCAATACACGAAGACGCCAATACGACATCTAGGAAGGCCATGTGTACGGACAGCCACACAGGGTCACATTATCACTCGCAAAGCCAGATGACTCGAAAGTGAATAACGCCTGACTGACTCTCTCTCGAAACGATCTTATGTCTTGGCAACTTTTAATGCTGTGGTCTAGTCCTCGGTCGATTCCGCGGTTTGCTCGAGTCGCCTTGTATTACTCGTTCTTGGCATCCCGCCTCTCTTCCTTCCCCAGCTTCCGATCTCTACGCCTAGACTGCTTGGCGCCTGGGGAAATGGTGGAAATGTTCCACTGCCAAGACGAACCATATTGCTTGCGGTGCTTGGGCAGGTTCTCATTCGACGTAGAGTGCATGTCGGCTATACAGCGGTCAGGAAGGAGTCGCATCTACTGACCATGCTGTTGGGGATGTAAAGACAGCGACGATCCTCGAGATCTGGCGATTGGTACTGCTCTACAATACTCCTGTATCTGAAAACAGTGATTTGGTACTGTCCAAATTGAGCACAATGGTCAAGGAGAAGCATGACGTAGACTATGTCGAGAAGGCATACGATGTACCCATTCCGCCCGAAGGAGGCGAACACCCTGAACAGGATTGGACACCAGAGGAAGAAAAGGCAGTCGTGTATGTTCCATCTTCTTCGTCTTCACTATGCCCTGCTAAACGTGCTGTAGGAAGAAGGCAGACTGGCGTGTCTTTCCTATGCTGTGCTTCGTTTTCGGATTGTCGCTACTTGATAGGACCAACATCTCGGCGGCATACATTGCAGGCCTCAGTGTCGACTTGAAGCTCGGAATCGAGAATCGATACAATATCGCACTGCTCGTCTTCTTCATCGGTACGTAGCCGGGTCGGTATCATGAGACGCATGAAATATGCTGATTGCTTGAAGGCTACGCGCTGTTTGAGCTGCCATCGAATTACATCATCCGCCGCCTTGGCGCTCGAATATGGCTTTCTCTCCTCATCACTGCATGGGGTGCATGTGTTCTTGGAATGGGTTTTGTTCATAGTTGGCAAGTCCTGACGGTTCTGCGAGCCTTGTTGGGCATTTTCGAAGCTGGACGTACGTATCGTCGCCGCCTCTTCCAGACTATCCGAGTCTAATTATACCGCAGTGTTTCCAGGGGCGGTGTATATCATCGGCTCATGGTACCGTCAATACGAGACAGCCAAACGAGTGTCTGTCTTCTACATGGCAGCATTGCTAGCCTCGGGATTTGGACCCATTGTAAGTCAGATCTGCACATAACCGTTGAACATTGCTGAAGCGAAAGTTCGCCTACGCACTGTCTCTCATTAGCGTTGGAGATGGCGTGTACAGCAGAGGTTGGCGATGGATCTTCATCATTGAAGGCGTGGTCACCGTTGCTGCTGGGTTCATTGCGCCTTTTTTCCTCGTCGAATGTGAGTTGCAGATCATGTCAGACGGTGCCGCCCAAAACTGACTCTTTTGAAGTTCCGGAGAAGGTGAAATTCTTGACTGAACGCCAAAAGCACATTGCCGTGACGCGTGTTACGTTGGAGAAAAAGAGCGCGCATACGGAACACGCTACCATTGGAGAGTCGTTGAGGATGTTGCTGGATTGGAAGCTTGGAATCTAGTACGTCGACCAACACGTGCTGATGCCTACTGTGCTGACCATTGTCAGCTCCATGCAATACTTTGTGGCCGCATCTAGCGTCTACTCACTTGCTTTCTTCCAGCCAATTATTCTTCGTCAGGGCATGGGGTTTTGTAAGCATAATCGAACGTCTGTGAGGCACACACTGACAACCTATGCTTTACATCCACAGCTTACGCAAAAGCGCAATTGCTCTCTTCGCCGCCGTATATCTTCACGGTGTTTGCATCACTCGCAACCTCATGGCTTTCAGACAAAATCCGCCTTCGATGGCCCATCTTGATCGGTCAGTCCGTGATCTCTATTATTGGCTTGCTAATCGTTCTGTACGGGGGCGCTCCTGGTGTCCGATATTTTGGCCTATTTCTCGCGACTTGGGGTACCCAAGGAAACGTTCCAGCAACCTTGGCATATGGCCAGAACCAAACAGCTAGGGTACAAAAACGTGCGATTGTCGCGGCTGCCATGATATCCGTGGGTGCGGCTGGTGGAGTGACAGGCAGCACCATCTTTCAAGCTAAAGATGCTCCGGTACGTTCACCATAACATTCCATACTGTAGATGCATGGGGTTGTTCACAAATGACCAGCAATATATACCGGGGATGTGGGCGACTATCGCGATGCAGATGTTGTACTCCATTCTCACATTTTGTATGTCGATGAACTTCAAGCGATTGAACAAGCTAGCAGACGAGGGTAAACGACCAGCTCTGGAGGGCGTGGAAGGATTCCGCTACGCCCCTTGATGCGGACCGGACAGAAGGCGAGGGATTCGTCATTTTGTGATGATCACCTTGCTAAGGTGGAGTGTGAGTCGTTGTCGAACATTGTATCTCAACTTCAATTCGGAAATCGGGAGGCGGCATGCTCGGAGGATCCGACGATAGGGCGTCCCTGGACACATGCGCGGCCGGTGCTCAATATTGTCCTCCATGTATCCGATAGCTGGTCATGCAGACCTCGGAATGCGATCCAATGCGAAGAGGTGCAATTGAAACAATATCTTGCTCTAGCGAGCTCTGAAACAGACGTCATGGGCAGCCAATCGTTTCCCGGAACCGACTGGGTTGAATCAGGTAACCCGCACATGGAAGACCGGAGACATCCCACATGTTCCTCCCAATTTTGTGAGCTCGTCGTGTTCGCGGGGTAATATGTGGGGATAGGGAACTGAAAGGAACCGTGGTGGTTGGAGAAGTGGTTCGGAGAGCGATGAGTCTCCCCGCATTTGCCATGTAAGGAAGGTATGCCGAGCGCCACACCAACTGCTTTGGGAAAGAACGAATGACCATGGTTGCTGTCACCCAAAATCAGCATCCCGACGATTCAAGCTCAAAGTCTTTATTAGTCTGTAAGAGTCCCCTCTTTGCCTTGACCGTTCATTGCTTCACAACCCGGTATTCACGTGCTTTTGCATTGCCGACCATACTTTGAATCCACTAGTTCAGCGATCAGGCAACATGGGTGTGGGCGACACTAGCATTCCTTCCAGCGAGCGCCCGGAACTCGGCTCAGTCAACATACCCCTTGGCGAGTACCCGGCAACATCCACAAACGAGGGTGTCGATGCAGTCAAGGTCGCTACTGAGATTGTCTCACGATTCAACGATGCATTGTCGAAAAAGGACCATGCAGCAATCGCTGGGATTTTTCTGAAGGACAAGAGCTATTGGCGAGACCACCTTGCCTTGACATGGGACCTAAGGACGTCGAAAGGAAGCGACAAGGTCAAGAGCTACTTAGACTCAAGTAAGGTGCAGTTGACGAAAGTTGAGCTTGACAAGAGCTCAGCATTCAGGGCGCCCAAGTTCGGGCCTATTGATGCTTGGGGCGATGTCAAAGGAATCTCCTTCTTCGTCAAGTTTGAGACAGATGTTGGCCGCGGCGAAGGTATCGCGAACCTTGCAGAAGAGAGTGGCGAGTGGAAGTTCTTCACTCTCTTTACAGTCTTGAAAGAGCTGAAGGGATATGAGGAGCCAGTCAGCCGTCGTAGGACAAGGGGCGTCAAGCACGGCGGTGACCCTAACAGGAAGAATTGGAAGGAGCGACGGGAGGCAGAGAAAGAAGAGGTCGATCCAAAGGTCTTCATCATCGGGTCTGGCCAAGGTGGACTTACGGTCGCGGCACGACTGAAGATGCTCAATATCCCCTCGCTCATGATTGATTCAAATGAGCGTGTTGGCGACAACTGGCGCAAGCGATACCGACAACTAGTTCTTCACGATCCGGTCTGGTACGATCATATGCCCTACGTTCCGTTCCCAGCCCATTGGCCCGTCTTTACACCCAAGGATAAATTAGCCGAGTGGTTTGAAGCATATGTCAACATCCTGGAGCTCAATGTATGGACTTCTACAGATCTCAAGTCTACGTCGTGGGACGAAAACAAGAAACAGTGGACCGTCGTAGTCGAACGACGCAAACCTGACGGCACCACGGAAACCCGCACCCTGCATCCCAAGCACATCGTTCAAGCAACCGGCCACTCCGGCAAGAAGAACTTCCCTACCATCAAGGGCATGGAAGGCTTCAAGGGCGATCGACTGTGCCACAGTTCTGAGCACCCCGGCGCGAACCCAGCGTCAAAAGGCAAGAAGGCAGTGGTAGTTGGATGCTGCAATTCTGGGCATGATATCGCGCAAGACTTCTACGAGAAAGGCTACGACATCACCATCGTTCAGCGCAGCACAACATGTGTCATCTCATCAACCGCCATCTGTGACATAGGTCTGAAGGGTCTATACGACGAGGACGCGCCGCCTACGGAAGACGCAGACATGTTTTTGTGGAGCATACCGAGCGAGCTGTTCAAAAAGCAGCAGATCAAGGTAACAAAGGCTCAGGCTGAACACGACAAGAAGATCCTTGACGGACTTAGTGCAGCTGGATTCAAGACAGATAGCGGACCTATGGGCGCCGGTCTCCTGATGAAGTACTTCCAGCGCGGTGGCGGATACTACATCGACGTTGGCGCCTCACAGCTCATCGTCGACAAAAAGATCAAAGTCAAGCAGGGCCAAGAGATCGAGCAGATCCTACCGAACGGCATCAAGTTTGCAGATGGCACGGAGCTTGAAGCGGACGAAATTGTTTTCGCGACTGGCTATCAAAACATGCGCTCTCAAGCTCGTCTTATCTTTGGCGACGAGGTTGCAGACCGAGTCAGCGACGTGTGGGGCTTCAACGACGAGGGCGAGTTCAGAACAATGTGGCAGAAGAGCGGACATCCCGGGCTATGGTTCATGGGCGGTAATCTCGCCATCTCGAGATATTACAGTAGAATTTTGGCGCTGCAGATCAAGGCCATTGAAGAGGGCATTGCGGGTACGGGCAAGGAAGCGAAGGCGAATATTTAGATTTAGGTAGATAGACAGAGAAAGCACTCGTAACCTAGTATCCATGATTATTAAGGAAACGGAAGATATGTGGTTCTTCTACTTGAGCGAAGGATGTAGTTGCAGATGTTGCGCAGGGGTGGTCTGCATGGCGATTCAGATACTGCCCCTCGTTCACCAACTCGGTACTAGTGCGGGGCTTCAACACCCCTCGTACCACTATCAACGACTATGGCACACTTATCTAGTGAAGCTGTCAAGCACAATCTCCTACATATATTGCAAACACCTCCAGCCTCCTATCACCTAATTACCAGCCTTAATTCCCTCTCACAGTCATGGCCGCCCCAAGACACCAAACTATATTGATAGTTGGCGGTCGTACTGGTATCGGCTCCCATGTCGTTGATGCGATTCGCTCCGGTCATGGAGCTTCGAATACGAATATAGTGACCTACGGGCTTGACGAAAGTGGAAAATTCATGCCAGAAATACCATTCAGTGTAGACTCCGACTTCTCACTCGCCTGCCACCCCGGCGATGTCACAAGCCCTGCGAGTCGCGAGAAGGTCGTTCAGTACTGTGTAGAGAAGTATGGAGGCATCGATACGTTGGTTTACTGCGCAGGGGTCATTACTCCGATTGCAAGAATTGAGAAGATGAATATGGAAGCTGTGAAGAAGGCGTTCGATGTTAATGTGTTTGGGGCCATGGCTATGGTACTTTCTACCTCTTTCGCATCTTCTCTCCCCCCTCACCAACCAAAAAGACCAACTTACAACCCTGCTCTCTATGAATCCATCATTGACTTGCCTCAGGTCCAACTATGTCTCCCTTACCTCCGCCAATCCCGCATCTCCACCCCTCTCAACGCCGCCCACGGCAAAATAATCATCCTCACGTCGGCCTGCGACGCAGACGTAACTTATCACGGCTGGACACCCTACTGCACCACCAAAGCCGCCTTAACGCGCTTCATCTCCTGCATAGCGCATGAGGAGCCTCTTCTTTCCGTGCAAGGCGTGTACCCCAAGCTCACTAGGACTAAAATGCCTGAAGATGTAATTAATGGGAAGTACAAGGGTGTCATGGCGGACCATGAAATTGAGCGGTTTCGGATCTGGAATGAGATGGGGGATGAGATGGTCGAGCCGCCGGAGTGGTGTGGAGAGGCGGTTGCGAAGTTGGCGGTGGGCTTGTTTGAGGGGGGGAAGAGTGGGGAGACGTTGTATTATGATGAGCATGTTCCGAAGAAGATTAAAGGGACGTAGAGGTGATTGGAATTAGACAGCGATTCCCGTGTGCTTGTGTTCCCGTCCTCTTTCCTACGTTCACTATGTCTTTCTGACATATCCCAGGTTTTGCAAGAATCAAGGTGATAGAGTCCGCAAGCAAATCATCTTCATCCTCTTTGGACATCCAACTAGTTTTAATCTCGCAGTGAATGACAACTTGGCTTTACCCGCGATGCCGCTCAACCGCAATCACGATTGCTACCTAGCAGCCACATGGAAGTTCCGAATGACCAAAAAACATCCTTTAAAACTCTCAACTACTTCCCAGCTTCCACGTCACAGCAACTACACTCAGATGGATGAACCCCCAGTTAGAAGACCAATCAAGGAGCTCCGCACCCTCGCCCTCAACGACTTCCAATACAACGGTCCTCTCGAAGAACCCGCCCAAGCACCCCAGACAGAAGCCCAAAAGGCCGCACAGCACCTCCGCTCAGCCCGCGACCGCTTCGCCCTCAAGATCCCCATCACCGGAAACACCCTCTGCTACACCGTCGACCGCGCTGCCGTCCTCACCCTCTACACGCAAGCCCTGACCCTCATCACTTCCTCTAACCCCACGCAGCTCTCCTCCGAAGTGACGCTAAAAGTCACCACCATCCTTGGACTGCGCAGCGCCCACCCGCTTGATGTCGTCTTCACGTCTGCGGGCATGTTGCTCCCCCCGCTGGAACCGCAGTACGCGGAACCTAGGATCGAGTATGCAGATGATGAGTACGGGTATCGGGCGGCGTGGAGGCTGAAGGCGTGGCGGAAGGAGGGGTGGCCGGGGTGTATCCCAGGGTGGCGATCAGAGAGGAGAAGGAGGTAGAGAAGATGCTGGTGGTGGGGATGTTGAGTTAATGAGGAGGATGTGGGAGTGGGATGAGGGGGATTGGGGGATTGGGGGATGAGGTCGATGCTGATACGGGGGTTGAGTGGTACGGGGTGGAGAGGGACTCAGCACGTTATCGCCAGGAAAACGCTACTGGATATGGAGCGAACGAATAGAGCATGATATAGACGTTACACATCCATAAGCACGGTTCTAATTTCTTCACGAGGTTCTGTACTTAGCGCGGTTTTCAGATTCGAAATAACATAAATTGGTGACGATAATGTGCCAGTAGTCCCTCAGTCACATTTTCCACGACGAACCCTATGACGTCTTGCGGGTGCTTCTCCTTTATTATCAGCCGCCACAGAATCATTTCCCGTGATCCTTTACAAAAGTGACCATGCCAGTACGAGTACATAGTATCAAGGTTCGGAGAGATTCGGCCCACAGGACGAGATTCTCACCGAAGAAATTTTCATCAGGAAGATAAGAGGGCGTGTGACTTGATGGAATCCAGAATACCGGATTTTCGTATTCGCCTGCAATCCACCGATAAGCTTGAATGTCACGAGAGCTCAGGTATGCACAGCCACAGCTCATACTGCTTACTCATTGCCCACCTTACAGCCTTGTGTAACTCAGGTTGAAATCCGGAAAGAGTTTTATGTGCGAGTAGATTTCACTTTATTGTTTAGCGCTATTTGTTTCCCGCGCTTGATCATGTCACTTTGAGATCACTTGACTGATGTTTTGAATATTTAGAGCAAGCAGTATATAACTAGTTCAAATAGTAGTGCAGAGTTCTGAACTCGCCTCTCCTTCCAGTTGTATCTTTTGTATTCTCGAACTACTCATCTTCCTGTTGTTGTCGCTTTGCAACTCGTCTCGCGTATTTCGACTACGCCAAGCTCAAACGTATATAAACTAATCATTTTGTCAGTTGAACAATGTCGAGATGGGGTCGAAATGTGTACAATAAAAGGTCAGATTCGTTTTTATGAACCCGATGAGCTCTCGAAGCACGCCGATGTTACGCAAGTAGGGCCCTGATATTCTGGATCCATGAGTCGAACCAGTTACTTCGGATTCAAGACCATATGTATACCCAGAACACCAACCTAGAAATGCCTATAACTTTTCGGCTAAGCTACAATGGTCTCAATCCTCCTTTCACCGCCTGGCGCCGCCTAGTGTCAAGCCAGGGGACATTGTGCAGTGACCTGCCACCATTTCACTTGTCCGCTCCTTAGCCCACATTGAGGTGGCAGCCGCACGAATTCTTCTCCATTTTTCTGTCGTTCATCTTCCCATCTGGACTCAACCCAACCCTTTCTTTCTTTACTTGCTCAAGTCTCAATCCAAATGGCTTCACCAGACTATGAGACCCTCCGAATGAGCCTCAAGCGCACCGCTGCAGACTTCGCGGTACACGCTGAATACCCAGAGGAAAATCACACACCCTCGGAGCTAGCCAAATTCTCCCGAATCCGCGAGGTTCTCCATCTTGGTGTCATGTTATGCAATATGGAGATGGGTACCGCGGGAGATATCAAGACTTTAATCGGCGACAGGGTTAGAGAGATAGAGACGGAGACAGTACCATTCATTCCAAATCCCTTCGAGATCAACGAGGCAGGAAAGCGACCAAATACTAGCTTCGCGAAACTACTGTTCGGCAACAACACCGAATCGCTGGCAGATGAAGAGATGTTGGACGTGGACCCAGTAGACGACTGCGATTGGGAGACAGGCTCCAATGCTTCCAGTATGCATGCCGACGATAGCGGCAATGCAGAATCACAAGACAGCAACAACAACAAGGCAGTTACAATACCCAACGGCGATCAGCCCCTGAAATTCGAGTCTCTACAGGTTGAGCTAAATGACTCGCTTGCGGACTTTGAAGAGGATTTCCTCGACGTAGCAAACAACTACTACGAGATACAGAAGGTGTTCAGAGATGGGATCAAGAAGTCTATCACCCCACGCAAGGGGCAGACGCCAGACACGATTTGGGATGAGGTTGAACAGAAAGTGAACCTGGCGTCTGTTCGGCGCCAACTGCGAACCCCTACTCGTGCCACTGAGTCATTCCAGACTAGTCGTCAATACGGCTCGAACATCATTGGTGCGGAAGATGAGGAAGAAGATGAGGAAGTTCGGCGCATGATCTCTGAGGTCGCTGCTGAGGAGAGCGACGACGATGTCTATCCGCTGATTCCCGTCATACGACACCCGCGAACCCCATTAAAAGCTACGCCAATTCCAGTTCGTGCACGAAACCAAGAACCCACGCACGACGTGCCTACCATGGCCATGATGTTCGGTACAGAAGACGAACAATTGCGATCCAACATTAGCACACCAACTGTATTCGAACATTCGCCATGGGGCCCTCCATCACAACGACGAGAAACTTTAGCATCAACAGGCCGAACATCGCTTGCGGGGCAGAATCCCCAGGCATCTTCCTCGGTACAGAACCACTTCAGTCCTCCCCCTCGCACGAACGAACCACGTACATACACATTTGCACGCATCCAACACGCCGGCGCACCATTGATCTCCGCTCCACCCATCATGCAACGCTTCTACCGCTCCACCGCACAAAACACGCTAGAAGAGCTCCTCAACAGCACTGAATCCGAGGAACTCAAGTCTCTAATCCAAGCATACTGGGAGCACGTTGAGAAAGAGATCCCAGCTTCACCCTCGCCAGAACACCAGCCAGAGCCGCAACCGTTATACTCGGGGAGTAGGCCTGCTTGGTTGCGTACAACGTTTGGAACTACGCCTACGAGATGGCGGGATAACCAGAATGGGTGGCGCTAGGGAAAGCTTGGCTCGGAGAGGCGGACCGGAGAATTCATGGGAGGGGAGCGGAGGATTCGGATGCTGGAATTGGCAATACGGGGCATGTGGCTTGGGCGTTGTTGAAAAGGTTATGTTTCCCGTATCCAAGCACTAGTTATCTATAAAGGCTTAGATCACTTATTAGGGGAAAACACACATTTGGACAGTAGTGTGCAGAATTATAATGGTATCGCTCTTTACTAGAGATGGCTCTGGGTATATTTTTCTCAGCAGTATACAATCAAGCCTGCATGGGTGTCAAGCATGTATCCAATGTTTTCGATGTAGCGGGCCCTCAGACGGCGCGCTCAGTCGTAGTGCTCTCGACCTTTCCATGCTCAGTAGTAGGACCATCATGATGAGCCTCGTGGATCTGCTTCTCGACAGCCTTGACAGCCTCATCAGCGAGCGCCTTATCTTCAAACACTGCTCAGGTATTAGCACTATTATCCATCGTATAGTCATCGCACAATACTCACAGAAAGCCAATTCCTCCAACGTGCGGTTGTACGTCTCAGGGTACATGAAGTACACGAAGAGAAACTCAAATGTGATCCATCCGCAGTAAATCGCGAGGTACTTCCATTCGATGGCGTCCAGAGCGATGGGATTGACATAGACCGAGAAGAAGCCAGCCAGCTTGCCAAACAACTGCTCGATGCCGATACCCATAGTTCGCTGGGCATACGGGAATAATTCGACGAGGTAGGTGTACGTGAGTGAATTATTGCCAATGTTGTAGGCTGCCGAGTAGGCGAAGTAGAAGACCAAAGAAGCAATTTGCGCCGAGTTATTCTTGTAGTCATGAGCCTTGGCGTGCTGAAGGCGTTCGAAGCATATCGTCATTGCCATAAATATCATGACCATAGATCCTGCAGAAAGCATGAACATCCATCGTCGTCGGAATCTGGTAACAGTGAGAGCAATGACCACAGCATTTATCAGTGACCAGCATTGGTTGGCAATGTTGATTCGGGTCTTCGCGTAGGTGCTGGTGTATCCCATGAGTCCAAACAACAAGCTTTGATAGTAGGACAGAAGCGTGTTTCCGCTCATCTGGGTGAAGAGACCAAGAAACACGGCGATAAGGACTCGTCGTCGCATACCAGGAGTTCGGAACATGTCAAGCCATGTCTGCTTCGAATGCTCCATTTCGATTTTGATGGTCGATCGGATCTGGGCCATCTCGGCTTGAACGAGTACTGAGTTTGCGTCGCCTTCGGCATGATACTTGACTAAAATAGCATAGGCCTCGTCGTCGCGGTCTTTGCTGACCAGCCAACGAGGGCTTTCGGGAAGCAAGCTACCAGCTAATCAGCACTTGCTCACATATCTACGAGTCTCATACTTACTAGATTGTTGCAAGCTGCAGAACAGACGGGCAAATCTGCAACAAAGATGGCACACGCCAGCTCCAGTTTCCAACAATTCCCGTTGTACGAATGGAGATCGCTGCCGCCAAGATGGCACCAACAAAATATGAGGCGTTGAACAGCGAGGTCAAGAATGGGCGTTCTTTAGGGTAACCCAGTTCTCCAATCAATGCAGATCCAGCAATGATGCAGAAAAGGATACCGACACCGAGCAGCATACGTGCAACGATGTACATAGCGACTGCGTGCGTTGTCAGTACAGTAGCCATGGCTGGGAAGAAAGCATTGTAAACTTACTGTGCTGGGCGAAGCCTTGCAAAAGGGCGCCAACGACCATAATCACTGAGCCAAGCATGACAGAGAAACGCCTGCCGTACTTTTGATTCACCCACGGAGCAATCGGAACGGCGAGAATTGAACCGAGCTGGTAGCATGCCGACATGAAACCGATGATAGAGGGCTCGATGCTAAGCTTGCCGTCCTTGTCCTTGTAGCCATCACCGAAAACTGTTCTTGTTAGCCTGCGCTGCAAGGTCGTCGTATGCCAGAGGCTATACATTTGTTGAAAGGGGTCGAGAACTGAAGCGTGCCGATGAGCTGCGAATCGAAGCCGGAGGTGATCTCGACACCCATGCAGCAGCAGAAGAGATATAGATACATCAATCGCAGGTTGCGCTTCTTGTACCAAGGCACCTTATCGGCCTCCACCATGCGCGTGATAATCGGATCCGAAGTACCATCCTGGGCTTTGATGATAGCCATGATGGCGATGTTCGAAGCGTTTCGAGGTGCTTGAAACCCCGAAACAATTGCGGCTAACCTTGACCTTATACCCCAACGTCGATGTGGGTCAATCCCACAACCCCGGCTCCGTTCCCCAGATACTCCGATGTCGAGACAGGCTAAGGCGGAGAGTGTGACCGCAATACCGAATCATTACCTTAAATTGGGCAAGCATCTGGGCGCCTCTGCCGTGAAGGCTTGGCGTCCGGTTAAATTGGCCTTTAATCCTCCAATGGCCAGGGTCCCCATCTACCGAAGTTACCAACACACCTCGAGTAAACGCTAGCCTTTCCGAAAAGGCAGCTCTTGGAGATCTGTTTAACCTTGCGAGCGTATTCCCAACCCGGTTCATCGTAGGTTACAGCGCGGAGTAGCACAGTCAATGTTGTCGTGGGGCGTTTGCTCATTCGCCCTGTTAGGTCAGCATGTTGGGACAGGGACCCAAGCACCAGGAACCGACACTCACGGAGGTGAGTCTTGATGTTGCTGCAGGATTGGGTCTTGATTCGGATAGATGGAAATCAAGGATGCTCGAAAGCTGTCAGGCCATCTTAAGAAGACATAAGCCGTCCAGGAGATCGCATGTGCGGTTGTACAACAATTCTACAAGCTGCTAGGCTGAACGTGCGGCTTACACTACACGGTTTCCTGTGGGCCTTGTCTGTGAACGTCGAGTTCTACGCATACACGGAAGATCCAGACATAGTCCAACGCGGCAGGCGCCAAAGGAATATCTGCCGAAATCATGTAATAGCGTTTCAGCAGTGTTGACAACTGTGCCGCAGGCGGGCGTCGTCAGCGCCGAAAGTAGCTCGTGATTCGATCACGATCAATGAGAGCAAGTTACGTTCGACAGCAACATGACAGGAACAAGTCTGTGCTCATCAGCGATGTTCAAATAGACAAACTTCAAGATTGTTCCTACCGGATGAGGCTGTCGAAGCGAAGATGCATTAAAACGCACGGTTGACTCGTTCCCAGACGAGCTAGCCACAGACGCAGGGCAATTATCCGGGTTGTCCAGACTGGCTGCGGCATCTAAATCCAACACCCTTCTAGAAACAAGTCAGGCTGGTCTTCCTCTGGAAAAGCCGCTATTGGCACAGCGTATCTAGCAGTAAGCAGCAGCTTGAGTAGGGGTAGAAAGCGAACCATAGGTCGTGAATGAATAAGAAAGGACGCACAGAATACATTCGAGTCGTAGATCCGCTCTGCGTGCGTTCCAAAGCGTATAGTGTTATCGCGTCTTCAAGACCTTCATACAAAGATGCCTAGGAGCCGAAGACTGATGGGTCGAGTCGAAACGGTTCCGCCTATGTGGTCGATATGTTCCAAGGATGCCCCGACAGTCGTCTGAAAACTTTGAAAAAGCATAATTGGAGAGCGACGTCTACTACTATTCGAAGAGGTGAAACAGATCATTGTGAGGTTGGCTGCATGAAAGAAGACATGCTTGCCGAGGCAGAAAAAGCAGAATGAAACGCGTAGTCACGTGTTCGCTTACGCGCTTCAGTCTGTTTCCAGCCATCCCTGATCCAGGGACCGTCTTCGAATACCATTACAAACGTCAGATATGCTCGTGTAAAGAATACCACATCCTCCTCTTTCAATCATTGATAACAGATCTGTCGCTACCTACTTCGGCACATGGGGCTTTCCGGGAGTGTCGACGCGTCCTGAATTGGTTCAGCCTTGGACCAGTGCAAACCAACCTCAGTGCTTAGCAGAGCGCTACTCCGCGGCCCATGAGTACCAAACATTCTTATATGACCTGGGACTTCATCATGGATCCAAAACCCTCTGGCTCTAGTTCATCCGCATTGTTACCCGCAACAATGGCCCTTGCGGCGTTCAAGAGCGGCATGGCCAAGTATGGCGTAGCACATATTCTTGACTCTTTACCATCTCATGAGTCTTTTGAATGGACTCATCTTTCTGCGGCGTCACCTCCTATCGCATTGATCATCGGGACGCATGGAGCAAACAACGTGCTCGCATTCTTGATGAAGCTCGGCGACAAACCACGCGAGGTGCGATACTGCTTGAAGCCAAAAGACATTACGACCAGCTTTTCAACCATTCGAACAGTAACACAGGATGATGTTCTCCAGTTCTCGCTCAAGGCGCCGTTCAAATACACTGCCGAGGGCTCGAAGGGGGGTAAACGAAAGTTCAGTATGGTGATTAGGTGGTACTTCATGGCTAGAGGGCTGATCACAAGCGCGTTTACTGGTGATGATACAGACAACTGGAAACGTTTCGCTGATGGGTTGAGACGCATCGACGCTCGGCGACTCGCAGAAAACGGCGGGAGAGAAGAGGATCCTAACGGTTCACGGGAGTCACCAACGATTGAGGACAGTCTAGAGATTGAGGAACCTGGAAGCTCATACAGTCTCCGAAGTCGCCGTCAGACAATTACAGAGCCCCAACACCAGCAGACAGGGGATGAGCGGCTAGACGACACATCCGCAGGAGCCGGTGCAAGCGAGAATGATGTTTCGGACTATGTCAAGCTGCTACAGTACTTAAGTTCTCATCGCATGTCGTATCTCCTACAAAACATACCAGAACCCGACGAAGTCCAGTTCGTCAACCAGAAACGAATCCCAGAAGCACGACCAAAGAAACTATTCATCGGACACCATGCGAAGACCAATCAGGAAATCTATGCCTACATGCGACCTACAAAAGGCCATCATGAGATAAATTTCTGGGTGGAGGATGAGTACAACCTCACCTACGCCAGTATAAGTTCTGAGGAAGTGACGAAGCAGCGCATCCTTCACCCCTTCAACAAGACGTATCCAAAGGGCACTGCCGTTGATCAAGGGGACAGAGCGCGACTTACTCTGATCGTGAAGTGGTATTTCATCGCAGCTGAGATTGCAAGAGACATTGTGCTCAAGGAGACAAAGGCGTATCCAGACCGCTTGCGTTCTGGCCTAGAGTACATTGCTCAACGAATGGGAGAGGCCGCGGTAGAACCACCCAGCTCAATGACACCGGAAACAGAGACAGATGCAGAAGCAGAGGCACAAGCACGGGCAGAGGCAGATACAGATGCAGGCGCCCAGCATCGTTCTGACACCCCACCTGGACACCCCGCATGGAGTTCTCCTGCTGCTGCCGCTGCTGCTGCATCCTCGCTCGTAGTAGCGCGTGAAAAGCGCGCCTCCCGCCACTCAGACTCACAAGAGCCACCAAGAGGCACCAAACGCTCCGCCGAAGACGCCGAGTTCGAACAACTGCGCAACATCATGTCGTTAGAGCAAGAACTCACGCACAAGATCAACACCGTCGACCACGAGCTCGAACTGAAGGACATCCAGCGCCAGAACCTTTTGGACAAGTTCAATGAGAAGAGACAGAAGATGCTGGATGAGCTGCAGGAAGAGGAGAGGGGGTCCCTGGAGAAGTGGGAGAAGGGGAATAGTGAGGTTATGGAGAAAAGGGATGAGTTGGATGCGGAGAGGGGGGAGGTCAGGCAGACGTTTAAGAGGCTTGCTCAGGAGGGGAGGCAGGGGAGTATGAGGAGGCGATGATGGGTGGGTATGGCGCTGGGGGTTGATTGAGGGAGCTAGCTTGACTTGGGAAGACGGATTTGGGTGTTGGCTTGCGGGATTTCATTTACTATTCGATACTACTGTATATCTAGCAACGTGAACAATATAGTCTGGAGAGATCTTGAAGGGGTATATCCATGGTTTGACGGAGCCTTGGAGGGCTTACAATAGTACTATCTACCTATTGGTAATTCATCATTCAATCTTAACGGTTAGGACACCTAGCAATAGACAGGTTTCTAGCCTTGCGTTTATGGAAGCCGTTTGCTCGCTAGGAGGTAAAGATTTCGCACGGCGCAGAAGGAAGCTTGGGCTGAACGATGAGGGCAAGTAACTACAACGAAGGAAGTGATCACTAGAGAAGCAGTGTTAGTAAATACCACAGCAGAGCTAGCTGTAGATGGTTCTCTGATGAATGGTTCTCTGATGATTAAGGTTGTTAATAAAGCAAGCAAGGAGAATCGTGCCAGTGTGAAGAAGATAGTCTAAATTTCAAACTTGCTAACATGAGAAACTTTTATCTTTAGAAAAGAAACTGTTTGGAACTATTGATATGTTCAACTAACAGGCATAAAGGGATGTTGAGGGCCTTCCAGCCCAGTGGACATGAAGACAAAGTACCATACAGTAGGAAACAAGCATAGACGTCTCCACAATGTCTGCAAGCCGATGCAGGTTTTGCGGCCAGAATTTCATGCTTACAAATTCCAAAATCAGTCTCACAGATCATCGAGGTTTTCTCTCTGTATCCCGCTAAGCTGTTCGAGCTTCTCTAACATAAGTTTCATTCCGTACTCAATCCCTGCTTCAAATCCCCCTTCCTTCTTAAGTTCTTCTTCATAAGATTTCAAAAGCTCTAGGCGCTCCTGTGCTGCACCGGCGGCTTTGATTTCTTCCCTCGTACGAGGTTTTGCAGCGAGAAGTTCGTCGTATTCCTTTTGGGCTTCAGATATCTGGAATTGAGTCTTGAAGAAAGCTTCAAGGGGTGGATAAGGTTCGTTGAGTTGCGAAGGCTCGAAGTTTTTCGCAACGTCGGCTAGTACGAGCTTCTCGTAGTCCAGCTCTTGATCTCCTTCCTCCTCGTCTTGTCTTTTGCGCTTTGAGGAACCTGCGCTGAGTCCTTCGTGGTCTTGCCGATTTCCTCTCTCACCTGCCGTGCAAGGGGTGGACAGCGACGCAGGTGCAGGTTCGTTGTGTTGTTGTTCTTGCACTGACCCGCCCCTACTGTCCAGATGCTTTCGTGTGGCCTCTACGTTGGCCCGTCTGCCGCGAGTTCTTGTGACTATTGGTGATGAGAGCGGAATAGTATTCGTTTGCTCGCTGCCGCGTTTATAGCGTAATTTTACTACAAGTGATGGCTTTGTAGCTGCCCTAGACTCCCTAGGGCGGAGGCGCCTTGATTTATCTGCCTATAGGGGTGTTAGCAATTTCTTCGTTTCAGGGTAAGGAATACGTTACCCAGCTACTGTCTTCGTCTGCTGATGAAGGTGAAGGTGTCTCTGGTGTGTAGTCTTCATCTTCAGGGCTTAAGCGATAGTACTCATTCTCATAGCGGTTAGACGCCATGATGGCTTGAAGCGAGGAGGGTAGTGGCAAAGATATTGGGGCCAGAGTGCTGGAGTGCTGGAGTGCTGGAGTGCTGGAGCAGAGTTCGTGACGTGTCTCGGTGTCCACAGGAAAGAGCGAAGAAGTTGAGTGTACAGGGAAGGAACCAACGTGAGATAGAATGCTTATATATCAATACTACCGTAGGGCGCCGCCCACCAAAGATTGGGTGAGAGAAGCCACCCACCCCGCGTGCAAACAGACGGGTGAGAGACGCGACTGGCTGCTGCACACCGCTTCTACCGGCTCAACGTCACAGGGGACCCGAGGGCATCTGTCTGTGAAGTAAGAGAAAAGCCGCAACCATTTGCAGCCCGCCGTCAACAGCTCGTCGAAGTCATGTAGCTCCAATCATTCGGAGGGTAGCTTCCTAATCCGTTGAGTTATACGTCAGCCATCGTACTCCAAAAGACAGTATGTATCCACAATCGGAACTTGATATCTTCAGGCAAGCTTAGGTGACTCTTCTGCTGGACGCAACCCTCCTCGAACAGACAGAATCGGTCTCTAGTTCATTTCCTACTCCTGATCGTGACATCGTTCATCTATAACCTCCAACCTACAACCTATATCCTATATCTCCTTGGCAAACTGGGACCTTTCTC
Source organism: Neocucurbitaria cava (assembly GCA_027946455.1). Taxonomy (NCBI): domain Eukaryota; kingdom Fungi; phylum Ascomycota; class Dothideomycetes; order Pleosporales; family Cucurbitariaceae; genus Neocucurbitaria; species Neocucurbitaria cava. The sequence continues at coordinate 1,389,081 of JAPEUY010000011.1, forward strand.
TTCCTTCCAAAATGGTCCAATTCTCTCTTCTTTCTATTCCCTCCTTTTAAAACTCCTTTCAATTATCAATCTAAGTAACACTACCCGCTTTAAAGAATAAACGGATAAAACATGCTACACTTCTGTCCGCTTCAGGATCAAAGATTGAAATTTAAATAAACGAACGAACATTGCTACCTGCTGAACCGCAACCCCCTTAATTCTCAACCCCGAAAGCCCCGACTCTCAACGCTCAACGCTGGAAACACGCAACCCCAAATCATCACAGCAAGTTGGACACCTGATCTAAATACATCAAAGGCAGCAGAAGAGACAGATAGTATAAGTGCATGAATTAAATCTGTGAATTACAATCTAGATAACACACACGAACAACAACCCCAAGGCTATAACAGAAGACTGGAGCAGGACAAAAGGAATCAGACACAGAGAGAAAAGTTGGGTATATGGGGGGTATAGCCGAATGATTTCCCACCCGAGATAACTCGCACAGAAAAGAAAACTCCACAATGCCATGCCCATGCCAAGCGATGCCATGCTGAACCAGACCAGAGCCCGCCCTCCCCTAATACGCCGAAAAGACATCAAATCCCTAGAAGTTCTAAACGAAGAAGCGGCTAACAATCTGCAACAAATGAAAATTATGCTGTTCCAGAGAAACCGCCGAGATCTCTCCCTACTCCGCACTACTCAGCAGCTCTCAACCCTCAGCAGCCTCAGCCATAACCTGCTCCCCCTTCTCCAACATATCCACCACGCGCTTCAAATTCCCCACCATACTCTTCGCCTGGCCCACCAGCAGCAATTTCTCCGCATTAGCCGGCAACCCCAGATACGTCGGTGGTTCACGCTCCGGCAGTTCGTTAACCCAGCCCATGAAGTCTTTCCAACCAGTAGTGGACGGTAACTCCAAGCCACCCGTACCAGTTCCCTCAGCACCATCTGGAGTGGTAGGATCCTTTACGATCATGAAATGATCTTCAAAAGCCGCAGGCGTAAGGAAGGAGTCAACGAGGGATTGCAAAGCGCGCCAATCCGCCTCGTCGTCGATCTTGCCACCGTACATTTCCGTGACGAGCGTGCGCAGCATTTCCCATGGGATCTTGCTGGGCGCGATGTTGGAGCGGCCTTGGGCGACCGTGTCAATCCATGTGTCGATTATGAAACTGCAGCATTCGTACTAAAAAAAGTCACATCGTTAGCACATCAATCCTTAAAACTCCTCGAACGGCCCAGGGGAGCGTAGTATAGAACTTACATCGCTATCGTTGAATTCCCAGAAGCCCTTCCATCCCAAACTAGGCGCATACCGCAGCCGCTCCTGGACCACAGCATGCAAGAAGGAAAGCAGCAGGTACACGCGCGCCTTCTCGACAGGCGGCTTGATCGCCTTCTCCGCCAGCGAAGAGAGCGAGTCTTTCATGTTGGCGCGGATACCAGCCGGCTGCTCGTACGACAGCACACGAGACGCGCGAAGCAAGTTAACCGGGATCTTCGGGCTCGACTCCATGGACAAGAAGAGGCGGAAGTCAGGATTCGGCTTGAGCGCTTCGAGTCTCTTCTCCAGCGACTGCAGCCATTGCGGAGCAAGGTGCACGTTCTTGACTAGAACCCAGTTTCCGGTCGTGGCTGCGTTGGCGATGGCCTTATCTGCGGATGCGGCGCCTTCGTTGGATCCCATGGCGATGTTGGAGCAGCTGACTTGTTCTCGTTCGACGAGGTTGTCCACCTTGTAGCTTGCGTCGAAGCCGGGGCTGGAGCTGAGAGCTACGGGGGTGATGGCAGTGACCTGCTTGACGATGTCTCCGAGATCACCACTGGGGTCTAGGATGCCCTTGCCAAACACTTCCGTAACGAAGCGCTCGACGGCAGGAACGAAGCGATCCACACGGAACATCTTGACGAGGATGAGGGCTCGCAGGAGTTTGTCGAATTTGTTGAGGTCTTCGGGCCAAGCTTGTGGCACGTATCGTTCAGCCAGCTCCTCGGTGAGGAAAGCGTCCCAGGTACTGGCGTCAATCTTCTCAAGTTCTCCTTTGAACATTGACAGCTTGCTTGCGCGTTCCATGGCCTCGTCTTTGCGCTCTGTCTGTGTTGAAACATCGATAGCTTCCACATCTGAGTCCAGGATCCTGTCAATGAGAGTCTTGTCCATCTTGTAAGGCGCAGCTTGTACGAGAAGCATGGCGAACGTGACACGATCCTTCTGTAGTAAGGACAACGACGTGCGACGGTACGCATCAACAAAGATCTCAGTGATGATTTGATCAATGCGGGCAGCGTAACCCGTAATGGAAGAATTCTTGACTTTGCGAAGCACAGTCTCGAAGATCTGCGTGAAGTACTGCAGCGAGAACTGGTAAAAGTGATTCAAATGATGCAGTTGCTCTAACACAGCAAAGATAGCCGAGCAAGAGCGAGCAACGACGGTGTACTCTTTGGTGATTGTCTCGACCTCCGTCATGACACCAGCGGTCTCAGACACCTTGTCAGAAATTTGCTTGGCCTCGCGCTTCAGATCTTCCAGTGTTTTGATAACGTGATCATCATCGAGGATATTGCCGCGAGACTCGTTGAGAGCTTGTAGGAGACGCTTCTCAAGTTGGCGAAGATGGACAGCAAACTCGCCTTGCATCTTGATAAGATTTGATCGTCGCTCGTCCACGTCCGGCCTCTCAGACTTGAGCACTTCATTGAGCGTTTGTGTCTGCAAGCTGCTCTGCGTGACGGTAAAGTTGACGAAAGTGGTACGACTGCAGATGTCGGGTGCGAAGTTGGCTGAAGGATCACGTGTGGATAGATACAAGCGGAAGGATGGCGAAAAGTCAATCTCCTGCTTGCCGAGTTGAATGAGCACACGACCTCCTGTCTTCTGATATTCCTTGTTGAGCACATGATTGAGAATGGGGTCCAAGTGCTCGGCATCCTGGATCAAGATTGGGTTGCCGAAGCGCAACGAACTCTCCAGCTGTTTCGTGAAGGAGTCGTCCAGGAAGCTAGTGACAGTGAGTCGACGATCCTTGCATTCGTTCTGCAAGAACTCTGTAGTCCTGCCAGATGGGTCGATGATGAGTGGGTAACGGTTGAAGCGCTGGAGAATGATAGCATTCTCAGTGCACAGGTCATCGACCGGCAGGCCATTGTGTTGCCATGTCAAGCGATCGTCAGCAGTCGAAAGATACTCCGTGAATGGGTTCGGCGTCTTGTAGCTGATACCGGAGTGCTTGAGATGCTCGAACCAATCCTCGGTGAGGGCCTTTCGATATTGTTGGTCGTAATAGCCTGCGTAGGCGATGAACGCGGCAGCCACGAGAACATCTCCAACAATGGTGTCGATCTGAGAGTCGAATGATTTGCTACTCTCCTCCCATCGTGTTCGCTCGGAGGACAAGCTGTCTAGGAGGCGTACGCTACGGTCGACCTTGAATTGTACAGTTGACATCTCCGTCTTGATAGCCTGCGTTTCGCTGATCAATGATGCATACTCTGTCTTGTACCGATTGATGCTGTTCTCGAGGTTCTGAATGAGGATCTTGGTCTCATTGGCACCGTCCTCTGTCTTCTGCAGTTCAGCTTGTAGGTTGTCCACTTCGGCACGCAGAGGTCCAACTCGATCGAGAATGTCGGAGTACGTGACTTGGGCAGACACCCATTGCACGAGCGGACCGCAAGCCTTGGAAGCGCGGTTGACCTTCTCGAAGGTGAACTCCTCCTTGGAAAGATACTCGTTCTGCATCTTCCTACGGTGTGCAGCAGTCATCTGTCTCTCGTTGTCGAACTGAACGATGCTAGCAATGAAATCATCGCGCCTGACAATGGAAACAATGGTCTTCCAGCTGTCAGGCTTGTGTCCAAGAAGAGTACAGACAGCCTCCAACGCAAGCTTGACACCGGCTGGAGGGTTCTGCATAGATCGTACTTCCGTAAGATGTTGTCGCTTGATGTTCTGAACACTCTTCTGTGCTTCGATAACAGCAGGCTCGGCGGCCGCCAGATCGTTCTCCACCACTTCCTGTCGTTTCTGAATTTCTTCCTTGTCCTTCGCAAGCCGAGCTTGAATCTCAATGGAGCCCGCCTTCTTCTGCTCAGCCTCCCTCTGATCTGCAATCATGCGCTGTAGCTTCTCATTCGCTTCAGCGTCCTTCTTCGTAAGCTGCGTCTGCTTTTGCGCAAGACTTGCTCGCAGCTCCTTCACCTTATCAAATGTTTCCCTCAATTTCTCGAGTCCGACGTTGAGATGGCGCTGCTGTTCCTCGAGGTCCTCTCGCTTCTCGTTGTAGAGCTTGACATATTGTGCAACAAAATCCAAGAAATGGCGCGGCGTGAGGTACATTTTGCGGTTCTGTGTCTTCTGTAACTTGGCATTCTTGGTCCTCAAGGAATGATGTACCGCAACCATAGCGTTGACCACGCTCTCGCGATGAGATGGCGGAAGGTTGAGTCCGCGATAGGCGACCGGAAGGGTGTCTGGCGCGACGTAGTTCGGTCGATCGAGGTCAACAGATTGCGTGAGCTCGGAGCTGACCTGGTACAGAGCTTGGTCAGACCAGTCTCCGAACCAGTTGAGCACGCAACGATTGAACAAGGCTGGACTAGTGGCAGCCTTGGACGACAAGCCTTCCTCAGGCGGGTTCATCGTGAACACAACGTGAAGGTTCTTGACGATCTGCTCGGTGAACCACTTGTAAAGTTCCTCCTGGGAGTCCAGAATTGTGCCTTGCCGCTGAGCACCTTCCTTGATCGCAGTCATCAAAGAGGCATACTCGTCTCCCTCGAAGAGACCTGGGACTTCCGCGTTGGCAAGCAGGGTGTTCATTCTCTCCAGGAAACCCGAGTCGAGAACATTAGCCTCATCCATGATGAAGCAAATCTTTTCGCCCTTGCAACCACATCGTCGAAGCACATTGCGCAAGTCTTCGTCAAAGTCTTCGCCAGAGTACTTGCCGTGCACCTTGATCTGGTACACACTCAAGCCGTTCATCCAGGCCACAAAGCGGGATAGTGTCGTTTTGCCGGACCCACTGACACCAATAAGGATGAGATGGCCCTGTGGTTGGCGGAACACACGATCGATGCGGAGAACATGCTCGAGCACGTCGTTGAAGAGGATAAGCGGAACATCGACCTCTTCCTCGCAGAACGTCCGAAGTCGAGCCTTGACGAATTCTCGGAGCTGCTCACGTTCCACGGGCACATAGTTCTTGGACAGCCAATTGGAGAACAAGATGGGTCCACCAAGAGCCTTCTCCTCGTCGATAGTAGGGAAATGCTCGGAAGCGATGCGGTGTACGCATTCCTCAGTCCATTGCCTCTCGTCATCTGCAATAAGACGGTCCTGGAACAGTCGCAAGGCTTCGTGTGCCCAAATTCTGACGAGGCCCTCAATTGGCAAGGTCTCAAGCGGTCGAAGGGCTTCGTAGATACCACGGACCCAGCGTGTGAGTTCACGAGGAGAGTAGACGTAGTGAGGTTGAATGTCCGGTGTGAAGCGCTTCTGCGACTCAGCATAGAGCTGCACCATCGCCTTAGTGAGTGCATCGGAGTAACCGCGCAAAGTCGGAATAATCTTGAGTACAGCGCTGTTGAATGTGCCGTAGATCTGGAGAAGAGACTGCTCGCCAGGGTAATCGACCATGATCAGCGGAGCATGACGCAAGAATCGGAGACCCATGGGCGTACGACCAGCGTCTGTCGGTGGGTTGCAAGCACCAACAAACTGAATACGGTCAAGGGTAACCCAAGTCTTGTCAGACGTCCTCCAGAAACCATTATGTTCCACAAGTTGTCGCAGGAAGGAAATGGCCCTCTGAGTACCATACTTGTCAGGCGCAGGCAAATTGATTTCGTCGCAGAAGATGATGAGCCATCGACCAACTTGGGTTGGGGTGAGTTGAACGCCATTCAACGTCTTCTTGTACTCGCAATACTGCTCGAAAGTCTTGATCAGGAGGTCCGGAGTAGTTGCACTAGAGAAATTGAGGCCAACGACTTGCATGTTCGGCAACTTTCGGAGAGCACTGAAAAGCGTCATCGTCTTACCAGAACCTGGAGGACCACAAAGTAGCAGAGGTTTGTGCTCTGCGAGCCACGAGTATAAGACATCTTCGTGGCGGACCGTGTCAAGGGTGGGAATGACTACATCAGTTTGGGTAACGGAGTGAGTATTGACCTCAACGCTCGGGACCTGGTTCTGCCACATGTCCCAGTCTGGATTGTTTGGCTTGACATCATAGTCGATGAGAGACGTGGACTCATTGAGAGCAGGCAATTCCACATCGGTAAGGCCGGCAATGAGGTCGCCGAATTGCTTGCGTTCCAGCAGAGGGCAATCACCAACGAGTGCCCAGACTAAAGCGACAAGCAGCTTCTTAGCAAGATACGTCTCCATCTTGTCGTCTTCAAGCGGGAAGTCAGGATGCTGGACATTATACTCAAGAACATTGCGGCATGCTTTGTTGAGAAGCGAGAACAGTGTGTTCAGCGCACGAATATCAGTGTACTCCATGATGTGCTTGAACTTCCTCGCCAAGCTGAGTGCCTTCTCGATGAAACGGTCCTGTGTAAGCTTGATTTGTAAGAAGTCAGCGATCAAGCCCTGTGTCGAAAGTGTCTTCTGAGACATCTGGCCTGGAGCGACTGAGTCATCCTCGATGTCCTCGAAAGGAACAGTCTTGAGATGCTCGGTGTAGTTTTTGAGCATCATATCAACGTCCACGGTGTCATCGCTGAACCAGACCATACCACAACGTGAGACGGTGGCAAGGGTCGCGTACTTGAGCGTCTCAACTTCGAACATGATGCGAACATTGGATGGCAGGTTAAGACGCTCACCGTTAGGCAAGGTGAGAAGCTTGTTATCGTCAAGAACAGAGTTCAAGTTCTCAACCCATTCCGGATCAACGTCTCCATCGAAGACGATCCAGTGCCGCTTGCTATCTTCGCCACGAAGATTATCAACGATCTTCCGTAGGATGCTAGTGAAAAGACCGTCAGTCCATTCGCGGGTGGTACTATCCAACGTGCCGTAGAGTTGCTCCTTCGACATGACTTTAGGATCGATGACGTGGCAAACTCCTTCGACGCCTTCCACAGCTGAAAGAGCGGAAAGCAGTGTTCTCCACGCAGCGGACTTGCCGGAGCCAGATGAACCCACCATCATTACACCGTGGTGCAAGTTTTGGATCTGGTAGAGCTGAATGATCTTGGTCATCCAGGCGTCACTGACGACCAGTTTCGAGTCAGCAGCGCACTTGCGAATGGCTTCCGTCAATTTGTCCAGAGGCGCAGGGATGTATTCGACGCCTGGGAATGATTCCTCCTGGATAGCCTTCATCAGATCGACGTCGGAACGGATAAGCTTTGGTGCCATGGTTTCGCGTAAACTCTGGATGATGATCTGGGGCTCCATGATAGCTTCATCAGGCACCTGTGAGTCTTGCTGAACTGCGATACGAGCCCTCTTCAGTCCACCAGAGCTGACCAGCACGCTCTTCAAAGCACGCAGACCAAAGTCGTAGTGAGCTTGCTTCGATAGGCCGCCCGCACATTTGTCGAAGAACGGGACGACTTGCTTGGAAAGCTCCTTGGCCTGAGAGAAACCCTGAGAGTACAGCATAACTTCAGCAATAAGCTCCTTGTCAGGCTTCGACATTGCAACGCTGCGGAAGAGCTTCTTCAGATTGTCAGGCAAGTTCGAACGACCCGCGTAACCAGGATTCATGGTGATGAAGACGCCAGTATTGCCGTTGACACTCAGCTGGCGGCCAATAAGCTCAATCTGGGACTTGCTGTCCTCGGCGCCCTTCTTCAGACCTAGCTGGATATTTTGGATTTGCTGAGATACAGCCGAGAGGATGCGTTCCTCGAGACGATTGAACTCGTCGAAACAACCCCAAGCGCCAACCTGGCAAATACCAAGGAAGATGCGACCCATGGCCTGGAAATCGAATGTGTCGTCACAGCAGAAGACAAGCGTGAATCGACCGAGCTGAACACCGAGCGCTTTGACTGACTCCGTCTTACCAGTACCAGCAGGTCCATATGGCGAGCCTCCAAGTCGTTGGCACAAAGCTTGTGTGAGTGTGAGGAAACAGCGATCTGTGAGCGGCGTTCGTACCAGGCGGTCTGCAACTCCAAGATACTCGAAGCCATAGTCGAGACTAGCGTTGGCCATCTTGATCTTTAGTCGTTGTAGCAGATCATGGCCAGGTTCGTATACGTAGCGCATAGACAGCAGCCACATATGATGGGTCGGCGAACGTGCACCAACCTTCTGCAGCTTATGGATGACATCTCGCTGGTGAACAAACTCGGTGATGAGATCCTCACACTTCCGTCGTTGAATGGGTTCGAGATCACCCAAGACTGCAGTAGCAAGCAACTTTAGGATGTCCACTTGCTTTTCATAGAGCTGAGGCAGAGTTGTTCCTTCGTCGGCGAGGGACTTCTCAACTGCATGGGTCCAGGCAATTTGTGTTCCGAGCACGACGACCTGAGTTGGGTACTTGGCGATATAGTCGTTGAACGCATCGGGGTCCATCGCATCAGGCGCCATTAGCTGAGCGAATTCTTCGTAAGCCTCAAAGGTGAGCTCGGCCAACGTAGTCTTCATACTCTGTTCCAACGCGCCCAGCCATTCGTTGATCCTAGGTGTCTTGACAAGCGAGATCTCTTTTCGAAGGGCAACCTCTTCTCCCTCCTTCGAAGTAAAGCCTTGAATGACGCCATCCTCATCAGTGATCAAGCCAGAGATGCCCGCAAACATCTTCCTAAGATGCTTAGCGATGCGGAGGACATCGTTGCTATTACCAATAATCTCCAGCAGGTCCTCGTCACCAACGAAGTAGAAGCGGGGAAACGACACACGCTCGCGCTCGAGGTACTCTCCAAGAGCTTTCTGAATCTTGTTTAAAAGCTCGGCTAGGCGTTCGAGAGACTTCTGGACACCAGAAATGTTGAGCACCTCCAGAACGAAGGGCTGGCGAGACACCTTCTTCATGACGGACAAGAACTCCGAGTTGATGTTTTGGAATCGAGACGACTCCATGGGAAGCAAATGCTTGATGTCGGCATTGCCGGTGAAGACTCCCTCCAAGTAGACCCATTGGCGTTGAACATCAATCCATACGTCGAAGAGGACATGGACGCGATTGAGTTTGTCTTCCCATGATGACGCCTCTTCCTCGAATTCCTTGTAGTAAGGCGAGTGTCGCATAGCCTGGAGAGAATTGAGATTCTCGCTGCATTTAGCAAACAGGTCATCCCAGCCACGGATGAGACGGCACTTGTTCTGATAATTGACAAGCTCCAGAGCGTAGTTCTGCCACGTCTCACGGACCTGCTTCAAGAACTCCTCGAGCGCCATCTCGCCTTGCGCTTGCGTTATAACATCGCGGATGATCTTCTCACTAGGTCCAAGTTTAAGATCCCAGACATCACCGAGGGTCATGGAGATGGGCGAGTATCGTTTGTGTGGTCTCAGTTGCTTGAAGATCCGAGCCCAATGTCGCTCGCGCACTGCATCAGATCGCAGCTCAGCGAGCACCGCATTCTCCTTTAGCAGCTGCTTGAGCGTGGTTTGGACATACTCGAAGGCCTGATATTGTCGCATACGGCTGGGCATGTCCTTGGTCATCTTGAGGAGATTGTCGAGGTTCTGGCGTAGTTTGCGAGGCTGGATGCTACTCCAAAGAACTTCACGGAGATCGTCAATGCTTGCCCAGATGGTGCCAAGAGCAGACCAAACGGATTTGAAGTCCTGCACCTCTTCCAACAAAGTCTCCAGAGCGTTCTCAGGCGATGGAGGCAATCCAAGGGCTTCCTTGGCTTTCGAGATGTTCCCAGACTCAGTCTGTAGCTGATTGAGCTTCTGGTCGAACTTGGCGAGGATGCTCGATGCCTCTGCCGGCGCGAGATTCCCGGCGACTGGTTTTTCTTCAGTCCACTCAGCCGTGATGTCAGTGATCTTCTGGTTCACGACCTTATCCTCGGCAGCAATCTTAGCTCGGAGCGCATCAGACTGATCGTTAGCTATCTTGGTCTTCCTGTCGAGGACTTCGTTCAAGGTCTGCCACTCGTGGTCAATCTGCTCCATCTGCAGCCAGTCGGAGGGGAAGTGATAACGCTGACGGCTCAATGTAGCCTGCCCTTGTCGGAAAGTAGCAATCTCAGGTTCCCATTCCATCACCTTCCTCTTGCATTGCTGGACCGTGGTGATGAAGGACACAGCCTGAGCAGTAGAAGAGGCTTCGAGGGTTTGCATCTCCAGATCCTTGCGTGCCTTCTCGATCTGAACATAGACATCGTTCATGCGCTGCCCAAGTCTACTGGCAAACTTGGTCAAGATTTCTTGCTGCCACTGATCGTACTTAGCATTGACCTTGACCTGCACCTGATCGTAGTCGACAGTGACATAGCCGAATTGGCGACTAATGTCAGAGTTATCGAACGTCGCACGTGTCTTTCGGATTTCTTGAAGAAGCTGTAACCAACGCGAGAGATCTTCTCCAAGAATGTCGTACACCTGCTCGGATTGCAGATCCCAAAGTGACTGGAACTGAAGCCACTCGTCGACGTACGATGAGATGTCCCGCAACTTGCCCTCTACAGCGCCGTACACCTCCATCAACGAATTTGTGCAGCGGCTTGGCAAATCGGAGAATTGATTGAGGGAGGTGTCGTTACTAGCTTCGAGCCGGATCTCATATCGGGAGGCCTTTATCTTCTGGAGCGTGCAAATGATGGCGAGCCATTGCTGGAGTTGCTCAAGCCAGCTTGCTCGGGCGTACTCAACCGGAGGGCTAAGGTAGATGACTTGATTCCTCATCGTGATTTCGAGAGTGAGGCGTGTCAGCGTCGGCTTTGCTTCTGGAGTCTCCGTAAGCGCAGGTTGGCTAATAGGTCGGCGATCCTCGTCCTCATCGTTGACATTGTTGAACACTTCTATCCATAATGCAATAGCACGATTCAAGCGCACTAGTAGAATAGCCTCGATGCGCGAGTTCATCTCAGACACCCACAAGGCAAGATTGGCGTAGTTCTCAAGATTGAGCTGATCAATGGCCTTTTGTATCGTTTCAAGGTTCTGCTGGAAGGCGTCTTTGTTGTACGTGCAGGTCTCGAGATCCTTCAGAGCCTTCTCAACCGTCGCATTGATGCTTACGAGTGTCGCAACCTTGATCTGGAGGAGTGATGTCGCGGCTGCGAAGTCGCGAACGAATTGAACGTGCTTGCTCTCGCTTCGCACACTACCAGCTCCAGCAGGGAAACCGGAATTTCGCACGTGCAGATCATAAGCGTGTACGAAGGACTCCCACTTGAGTGGTACACCCTTGCCGACGAGTGCTTGTACATCGTTGATGTAGTTGTTCAATAGTAAGGCAACTCCAGCCAACTCAGAAATGGAGCGCACAGTCTGTGTGTAAGTGCGTACACTCTCCATGAGGCTGACAGCGTACGGATAAACACGTTTAGCCTCCTTCGAGATGTTGTTGATACCGTGCGGGACCTGGTAACCACGCCATGTGAGATTTCTGACCTCCTTGAACAGGGCAATAACCTGTGCATCGAAGTTGACGTTCAGCTCCAGGATGTTGCCTGCTGCGCGGTTCTTGCTGACAAGGAAGAGACGTCCAGATATCGACAACTTCCTCCTTGCGACTTCCTGCAGCCACGATTCGAATATCGGCCGGGTGTCCAACTTCTTCTTGAACATGCTGCTCTCAGCCTGGAGCTTCTGACCTTCAGCATGGAGCGCCCAATCTTTACCCAGAATGTCTTCAACCTTGCCCATATAACTCTCGAGCTGAGTCTCGATCTGTCGAGCCCAGATGACAGCGCCAGATACAGGAGGGAAGTCGCGAAGCTGTGCCATGGCGTGAGCCTCAGAGTTGCCATATTGTCGCTTGAAGCGCTCATGGAGCGCCATAATGTCCTGCTTGACATTCTCGATAAGCTGGGTTTGGTACTCAGAGATAGCTCCTCGAATCTTTGGTCGGACGAAGAGAGGATTGAACTTGGCGAAGACGCGGAACATCTCGCTTGCAGTCTTGGCCGTGCCGAGTCGGTCGCGGAGTCTGGCGATGATGGAGTTCTCAACACGCGACGTACGCTCGTTGTACTTCTGCTCTGCTTGCTCGAACAGCCTGGTGCCCTCAGGTGTTACATCTAGTACGTTCACGTCTTTGAGAACATCGTAGGCTTCCTTGACCTCCTTGACTGCATCGACATCGCCAATTTCCTCGATGATGACGGACTCCTTTGCTTGTGAGTCTGAAAGGGAAGATTGTGAACCGAGGACGTTGACGATCGTGCGCTGCAGCTGCTCGTGGTTCTTGCGGAACGTCGTAATGTAGCGAATACGCTCCTCTGTCTCCTTGTGCCGCGCTGCAATCTTGATGGGGATGAATTTCTCGTTCCTTCGCCTGGTGACCTCACGAGCAACATTCGTGAACTCCTTGACGTTTTCCTCCCATGTGCGCCAGATGCTCTCTGCAACAGCCATGATGGCCTGGAACTCTGGATAATCCATATGCATGAGCGTCTTTCCGTGAAGCAACTTGTGTAGTCTATCGTCGAGATCGCCGGATATCGCCTCTACGAGAGGAAGTGCTCGACGCACAGGGTACGGGCAAATGCGAAGCTTCTTGTTCATGTGGCTGAAAATGGACTGGATTGCTTCCTGTACGGCTTGTAGTGATGCAGCAGACAGTAGGTGATCCAGTGGAAACTCTCGCATGAGCTGGTTGTACTTCTGCACCAGATCTGTACTCTCCTTCAGTCCTGTATCCGCACTAAAGCTGACAGTCGCCTGGAAGCGCTTCGCATTCTTCAGCACATCCAACGTCAACCTGACGCCAGGACTGCCGAGTTGGGTCTCGATATCCTGAAGCCTCGACTCCATGGAAATCCAGAAGTTGATTTCCTGCGCCGCAGTTCCCGTCGATACATCGCGCGAGGTCTTGGTGATGGTTTGTATCGATTTGATCCACCCGTTGACTGTCGCCTGAAGACCATTGAGGAAGCTGCTATCCTGTAGGATCGCAGCTGGAATGAGATCCGGCGAAGGCTTCACACCCTTCTGACTAGCGTCATCCAGCGCACTCTGGATGAGCGGATGCAAAGGCAAAAGAAGCTCCGGAATCTCCACATTCTGCTGCAAGTGCTGAAGACTGAGTGCCAGCTCCGCCATCTTCTTCTTGGCCGCCGAGATGCCTGTCCTGGCGTCATTGTCGCCCTTGCTGTATGCGCCTGCCAAATTACGCTGACTCTTGGTATAAGTATCGAAGTACGGCTCGACCGCAGATTGAATGAGAGAATGGAGGAACTCGTAGGGAGTGCCGTCTTGCGAAGAAGTGCTATTAGAAAGTATAAAGCCGGGAAGAGTGGAAATTTGAACCTGCTCGCTAAGGGGTATCGCTGGGTCTATGGGTATCGGTCGCTTCGAAATGACAACAAATGCCGCGCAGGTAGGAGAAGCGGTCAGTTCGGTGGAAATGGTGTAGGTAAAGCGCTGGGTGACGCCTGCTTGCGAAGTCAGTTGAGTCGCTCCTTCCGTCCCAGTAGTGCGCTTGCCATTCGTGCCGTCCAGCCCTTCCATGTGGGGTTCATCTGCCCTATCTTTTACTATGTACAGCACCGACTGTCCCTCTGAAGCGAAGCGGGAGCATCGCTGTAGGGTATCCTGTAGCTTCGGTGGTGAAAGCAGACTGCCGAGTGCGTACAAGTCTCGTTCTGAGGCGCCCAGACTGACGTCGAGGACCTTTTCCAGATGGTCGACGATTATCTGGGGGTCGATTGAGGGTGGTGTGGGACTGGGCGTGCGTATGCTGCCGTTGGCCGCCCCTGGGGCCAGCGGTCCCTCCATGTTGATTGTTTATCGCGTATGTTGGGGGGAAGACATGTGGTTCCTCGCTTCCGGTGAGGCGGGAGAGATGGTCGAGAGTGCAGTATCGATTGCTACAGGGCAAGGAGGGCGCAGTATCACACGGCGGCGATGATGTGTTGCTTCAGAAAGTTGACTGGGAAAGTCGACGCGCACCGACTCACGCGCAGCCAGCCGTGCACGCTGAGTGGTTCACTCCCGCCCTTGGCACTGGCGCAGGGGTGCGGAGCGATCGCCCTCTGATTGGTGCTCTGTGCTCGAAACAAACGGGACGATTACACCAAGCGTGGACGGTAGTGCAGAGGTGGAGGACGCGTTATGCAGTGTTTTTGGTCTGTTATTGTTCTATTTACCATCTATCAGTCAACTAGTCAACTTGACAGTCGCGCCCCTCAACACAGGAAGCGACGATGGGTGTGGGCCCGTGACAGCGCACCATGCACGTGAGTCGGGCTAATATCGGCTCCATACACGCAGGCTGAACTCATCATCAATGCTCGTCTCATCTACGTAGGGCTGATCATGCTTAGGATTTTAGGTATTTGAAAGAATACTATTATACTCTACTACCTTTACTATCGTATACTCCTCCCCGATCCTCCAACTCAACCCCAGCCCCCAAATCCCCGTCTCCATCTCCATCCCCATCATCTTCATCCCCACAGCAAACCTCTCCACTTCTTCTCCTCCTCCTCTCCGTGCCCCTCCATGCCTATTCACTACCCTCGGGCTCTCCAACCTAACCTCCCCACCACCACCACTCCTCCCAATCCCCAACACCCTCCTCACAGCCCCTAACCCGCCATCAACCCATAGTGCCACACTTCTCACGTACCCAAACACCCTCTCCATGCCCTCGTCACCACCAACACTGCCACCACCTCCCCCACCATGCCCACCTGCCTCAACCTTGAACTGATACTTCAAGCAATCCTTCACAGTTACAAGTCCAGTGAGACGACCGCGGTACTCAATCAAGATTACACGCGGTCCCATTTTCTTGAAGAGTTCCATGACGGTTTCGAGAGGGAGGCGGGGGTGGACGGTTAGTGGTGTGTCGTCAATGTAGCGCGAGAAGTCGAGGTTGAGCGACGAAGACGTTGCGGGTATAGTATCGAACGTGACCGAAGGCGTTGTCGAGGACGGCGTGCGAAGATCTTGGTGACCTGTGTGTGATGATGATGAGGAGAAAGAGCATTTCGCGTGTCCTGGTGCCAACTGGTCTTTCTTTGCGCGGTCGATGGCGTACCGGAGTTCTGTGCGGCCTATGTAGCCCACTAACGTTTTATTCTCCATGTTTTCGACGATGGGGTAGCCTTGGTATTGGTTCTCGTTTACGAGGCGCTCCATTTGCTTGAGCTCCATGCCGGTTGCTGGGAGACAGACGACGCGCGAGGCCATGACTTGTGAGACGGGCACGCCGAAGGTGTGCTCTTCCTTGTTGTCGAGGAAGGGATAGCCATTGAGGTATATCATGCGATCTGCGATGCCGCCGTGGCCGAAGCGTTCGGACACTGCTTTTGTCACGCCGACAACAATCATGGTTGGCAAGATGTATGTCAGCGCTCCTGTGATTTCGAACATGATGACCACGACGGAAACTGTGATGTGCATGATGCCACTCAAGGCGGCTGCAGCGCCGAGAAATGCATAGGTACCTGGTGTTATACATGGTCCATCTGGTTCGCAGGCAGCGAAGAACGCCGAGTTGGGGAAGCTCTCGTGAATAGACTGGACAAAGATTCCAACCATCCGGCCGAACGCAGCTCCAACGGCCATGGAGGGTACGAAGATTCCTGCAGGTACCTTGCATCCGAATGAAATGATGACAAGCAGCGTCCGAACAATCGTGGTAATAGCAAGTGACCCAATCATATGCCACCTCTGGTCTCGATCACAGAGTTTGTCATAATCTTTGTCGCCTTCGCACTCTTGGAACAGGATCTCCATGCTCTCAGTCATGTCGATCCTCAGGAACATGTTCGGGTAACAGATGACGGCAGTCAGCACGGCAAGCGTAACAGCTTCCGTGATAGGATACTGGGAGAGATACTTCTTGCGGAATACCTGCATCTTGAGGTTCCACTTCATGACAAAAGCGCCGTAGAGCCCGCCAAACGCGCCGATGATGAGGTAGAAGAGAATCTCGAAGAAGTGCCACGAGCGGTCATACTGGACTTGAAACATGACGAGTTGGCCGGTGCGAAAGGGATTCATAGCCTACGATCTAGTCAGCTCCAGACATCACAATGCCAATGCCATACAGCGACCACTCCAGATTTGGGGATACGTACCGCCAAAACAGCCGTAGCAACCAATGCACAAAAATAGCTCCTCCAAAGCGTCTTGAGCGGAAAAGAACTACTCATCTCCTCCAAACTAAACAACACCCCCCCAATCGGACTCCCAAACGCGACCCCAACCCCGGCCGCCGCACTCGCACTAAGAATCTCCCTCGTCTTCGCCGCATTCCTCCTATACTTGTCGAAAAACCGACTAATCACATTGCCCGTACAAACCGCATAATGCACACTAGGGCCCTCCTTACCCACACTCAACCCCGACGCAATCGCCAACGGCAGCCCAATAGACTTGATAAACAGCGTCGTGAAGCCAAGGAACCCCTTCATAACGAAGCCCGCAATGATGCATTTCATCTCCGAGATACCGCTGCCCGCAGCGTAGGGCGCAAAGGAAGCGACGAGGCGCGCCGCCGTGAGGGCGAAAAGCGCCGCGAAGAGTATGTACGCAGCGTAGTTGGCCAGGGAGAAGCTGCTCCAGCGCTTCCACTCCGGGCAGCCGGACTCGACGCCCCAGCAGCAGAACGACTCGTTGAGGTAGAAGGCCGTGCTGCAGTGCCCGAGTTTAATGTCGCTGAGCCACTCGGTCACGATGTTGAGGAACGCGGCGTTGAGCCCGATTGCGGCGCCCACGAGCGTCACCACGATCCAGGCTTGGCCTGCGTCGTAGGCTTCGGCGATGGCGCGCCGCCATTTTCCTCGTCCGCGGCCTAGGAATACGCGCCTGTTGTCTGAGGAGGAGGTGCGGGCGCCGATGTTGGAGCGTTGCTTGCGCCGGGCTTTGCGGCGGAGTTGTTCGCGCGCGGCGTCTTGCACCCAGTCTATTGTCGTGAAGTCTTCATAACGTTTTATCTCGGCAATCTCTTCGACGATGGCGTGGTCGGTCGATGTGGTCTGGGCGGCTTCAGGGTCGTCATCATCGTGGTCGAGGGATTGGATTGAGTGGGAGGTGGTGCGCCGGCGGAGGGAGGGAGGTCGAACGGGGCGGATAGGCTGGGAGTGAGAAGGTTGGCCAGGACGGGCAGGCTGTGGTTGGGAGGTTTGGCGGGGCCGCGAGTGCGAGGATGAAGTACGGTTCATCGCATCGTCGTTATCGTGTTGTGACTATTCGAGCATCTCGAGCAGTTTGGCATGTGAGGATCTTGGGTGAATAGAGCTGCAAGGGTCCAGCTCTCTCGGAGGTCCGACGTCACAGTCCGTGCACACAGTCCTGAATTGATAGACGTTCGTGGACAACACAACAGCGAACTAGAATAAACTGAAGACCCTAAAAATGAGTACTAAGTATTACTGATCTAAGAAGCAAAGATAGCATTTTGAAACTGTATATTGTATTTCAAAGCTTACACTACTCAATTCTTAATGCGACGGTTCCGTCTCAGTATTTTCAGTGTAAACTTCACTATCTGAGTCACGAATAAATTCACCAGGGAACAACACTGCGCCCTACCAAGCTCAAAACCTACAAACATGCTCCTTTCAACCTAACAAATTACATGATTAGTTTCGCAGACCCCAAAAGTACGTTCTCGTTCTCTCCGCACAGCAGCAAGTAGGTTTGGCAGCACTTCGTTCTGAGAATCGTATATCTTTATTTATATAATAGCTACTTGTATCGTAGTCATGCAGGGTATCGTAAAAGTCTCTATCATCTATTCATCTTGAAACACGAATCAAATATGGCATAAGCCAAATCTAGCATCCTCGTCTGCTGCCTTGTCCTCCCCATCGCAAAGTCGCCAGAGCGTATCTATGGGCATCTACTACTCCATCTCAATGGTGCCAGGAGGCTTGCTGGTGACTAGTCAAAGTTAGCAAATCATCCCCTTTTCGAAGCAAATTAGAGGATTCGAAGACTTACTGTCATATACCACCCTACAAACGC
Organism: Neocucurbitaria cava; assembly: GCA_027946455.1. NCBI lineage: Eukaryota > Fungi > Ascomycota > Dothideomycetes > Pleosporales > Cucurbitariaceae > Neocucurbitaria > Neocucurbitaria cava. The sequence continues at coordinate 1,407,148 of JAPEUY010000011.1, forward strand.
CATCAATCTCATTCACAATCCGCCTACTAACCTTCTTCAAAAACTCTCCATCAAACGGATACCAATCCGCCGTCATGAAATCCGTCGTTTCCACCGCCCGCAGCGCAATGACCTGATCATGCACCCTCTTATCGCCCATGACACCCACCGCCTTAACCGGCAGAAGCGCCGCAAACGCCTGGCTGATCTTCCTATACAGCCCCGCGGCCTTGATCTCCTCAATGAAAATATTGTCAGCTTCGCGCGCAATGCGAACCTGCTCGCGCGTGACTTCGCCAAGGATGCGGATGGCGATGCCTGGGCCGGGGAAGGGGTGGCGCCAGACAAGGTCTTCTGGGATACCGAGTTCCTTGCCGAGTTCGCGGACTTCGTCTTTGAAGAGTTCGCGGAGGGGCTCGATGAGTTTGAGGTTCATGTTTGCTGGGAGGCCGCCGACGTTGTGGTGAGTTTTGATGGTCTGGGAGGGGCCTTTGAAGGAGAGGGACTCGATGACGTCCGGATAGAGCGTGCCTTGGAGGAGCCATTCGATTTCGCCCGCGTTGGACGAGGCGTGGGCTTCAGCGGCGATCTTCTTGGCTTGCTCCTGGAAGACCTCGATGAAGGTGTTGCCGATGACTTTGCGCTTCTGCTCCGGGTTGTCCGTGATGCCCTTTAGGCGGCCGAGGAAGAGGTCTGATGCATCGATGACTGTCAGGTTGATGCCAAGGCCCTCGTCGAGCGTCTTCTTGACTTGTACGGCCTCGTTCAATCTCAGGACACCGTTGTCGACCATGACGGCGTGGAAGCGGTCGCCAATAGCCTCCTTCATCAACTTCGCCGCAACAGTCGAATCGACACCACCGCTGACAGCTCCAATGACCTGTCCCTTGTCTCCAACCAACTTCCTGATGCGCGCAATTTCCTGGTCAACGAATTTGCCCATTGTCCAGTCCGTCCTCGCCTGGCAAATATCGACAGCAAAGTTCTTCAGGACAATCTTTCCCTTTGCTGTATGCGTGACCTCCGGGTGGAATTGGATGCCATAGTACTTGCTCGTCTTATGCGCGATACCGGCGAACGGTGCATTCGTGGTCGTCGCAACCGTGATGAAGTCTTGCGGCATATGGCTCAGCTTGTCGCCATGACTCATCCAGACCTCCATATCGTTTCCTAGGTCCTTGAAGAGCTGGTCGACGTGTCCCCCATGGCTCTCAACCTTGAGATTTGCATGTCCGTATTCCCTCTTCTCTCCCGCAGCTACACCAGCGTTCTTGCCAAAGTGCCATGCCATCTCTTGCAGTCCGTAGCATATACCCAGGATCGGTACACCGAGGTCGAAGACGGCGTGGTCGACGTGCGGTGCATCTTTCTCGTAGACCGAGTAGGGACCTCCGGAGAGAATGACTCCCTTGGGAGTGAAGGGGAGATCGGCAAGCTTGGTGGTGCATGGCAGCATCTCAGAGTAGACATTGAGCTCGCGCAGCCTTCGTGTGATCAGATGTGTGTACTGGGAGCCAAAGTCGAGCACGAGGATCGTGTCGAAGGTCTTGTGCGGGGGAATAGGGTCGGAGCCGTCGGTCGCCATCTTGACGTATTCTCTCTTTCTGAGGTGCAATTGAAATCTGAAAGAGTGTAGGAGAAGAACAAAAAGAAAATGAGTAGGTTACGGAGGAGTGAGCGAACGTGAGGGGCTTACATGACTGGCCCCAGGAAAAATCTGGTGGGGCCAAAATTTCTCGAACTTATCGATAACAGACGGCGCGTTCCTTTGTAGGTACCACCTGCAGACGACCTCACCTCAAAAGTCTCACACATACACAACCACAATGGCGAAAAGAAAACCAGAAAGAGATCCCGAGGACCTGCCCGATGCCTCGGACAAGAACAAGCAGAAAGACGACGACGAGTCCGGCAGCGACGAGGTAACTTAGACCCCCCCAGTCTCCACTCCTCTACTATGCGACGAAAGCTCACAAACGTTACAAGGACATGGACATGGTGAACGTCGACTTCGAATGGTTCGACCCGCAACCCGCCTTCGACTTCCACGGGCTCAAAACGCTGCTCCGCCAACTCCTCGACGTAGACAACCAGCTCTTCGACCTGTCCGCGCTCGCCGACCTCATTCTCTCGCAGCCCCTCCTCGGCAGCACCGTGAAAGTCGACGGCAACGAGACGGATCCATACGCCTTCCTTACCGTCCTAAATCTCGAGACACATAAAGTAAACTGCGTTCCCCACCCCTTCCAGCCCTCTCGCAACCCATTTCTGACTGGATTTGTAGGACAAAAAAGTAATCCAAGACCTAACACGCTACCTCACCAAGAAATCCTCCAGCTCCAGCACACTGCCCGCCCTCGCACCACTCCTTGAGTCCAGCTCCCCTGCGCAAATCGGCCTCATCCTAACCGAGCGCTTCATCAACATGCCGCACGAAATCGTGCCCCCAATGTACACAATGCTGCTCGAAGAAATCCAATGGGCGCTGCAAGAAAAGGAACCCTACGCTTTCACACACTACCTCGTGCTGTCGAAATGCTATTCGGAAGTCCAGTCATCACTGCCATCTAGTGACGCGCGCCCGCCGTCCAGCAAGAAGAGCAAGAAGGGAGGGGGAAGGGAAGAAACGTTTTATTTCCACCCGGAAGACGAGGTGCTGCAGAAGCATGCGGTGGAGTGGGGTAGTTTCGAGTATGATACGCCTGTGGACGAGGGGGCCAGCGATAGTAAGAGGGCGTTTCAGGAGTTGGGGGTTAAGCCCAAGGGGCATTTGGTGTTGATTGAAGCGGGGAAGTTTGAGGGTGCTGTTGAGGGGGTTAGGACGTTTTTGAATGGGGATGGGCAGTAGACAGCTCGTTCCGTTCGTAGGGAGTAATAATGTTGTCAGCAGCGTGTGAACAATATCAAATGAGAAATGTGCGACTAGAAGTGACTCTAACTGGTGTTACATTGTTTGCTACTACGCACACACACAAGCCAAATCTATCAAGTCTCTCAAAAGTAAAAGGAAATTGGTAATGCTCGCTCCCTATCCCTATTGACACAGCTCCCGCAACTTTCTCCCTGTTACTTTACAACTTTCCCCCATCTTAACCGATAATAAGCTTGCCCTCCTCGGGGAAATCGTACTCTGGGACCTCGAGGTTGAGCGGGGCCGGGCCCTTTCTTATGCGGCCAGAGATGTCGTAGTGGGAGCCGTGGCAGGGGCAGAACCAGCCACCAAAGTCGCCGGCCTCGCCGATGGGCACACAACCGAGATGGGTGCAGACGCCTGCTAATTGTTAGCTTTTCATGCTCCATCTTCTGCTAGGTATAAGGTGGTGGTCGTAGTACCCAACATGATCAGCCACTCTGGCTGCTTGACACGGTCCGAGTCCGGCTGGGGGTCACGCAGAGCCTCCCACTTGGTGTCCTCTGCCTCCTTGATCTCGTCATCGGTACGGTGTCGGATGAAGACGGGCTTGCCTCGCCACTTGACAATGACCTGTTTCGTTCGCAATCAGCTCCTGCCCGATTATATCGTTATCAGATGATAGCACGTACGTTCTTGCCCTCGGGGATGGCAGCGAGGTCGATTTCTACCTTGGCCTGGGCCAAAACGTCGGCAGAGGCGGACATGTTGACGAGGAAATCTGGTGCGCGGGTTCCGTTAGCCCATGCATCCTTTCATCACACCACGCCTCCAAACCATCCGCAAACAAGCCAATTGCACGGCGGCACCTCCAAAACCGCCCTGTCGTGCATCCGCAATGCTCCCCAGAGCTCCGCCATGTCGCTAGCAGGACTGGAGTACCTACCCTGTACGGTATTCTTCGCGCCAAGCGCCGACAGCGCACCCATGGTGCCGACCATGAAGTACTGGAAGACCTTCGGTCCTGTCTCGCCGCCCTTATTCCTGTACGCAGCGAAGGACGGGATCTTGGTGGAATCCGAGCTGCCCTTGAAGGGGCTGTCGAAGGACGAGGCCGAGGCGGCGCGCGACTGCATGGCGGTGCAGCCGGCCCGGGCGACGGGCAATTGGTGGGCGGTCCATGAGCGTGCGATCGCACGGGTCGAGTTGGCGAGGGCAGGCATCGTGGACGTGGACGCGGGTGGGCGGGGGCGGTCGTTGATGGGGAGGGAAGCTCGTGGGTGAGGTCGATTGAGGTTGAAGTTTTGGCGTGGCCCGGCTTCTTAGATAAGGCGCCCTGTGATTGGCTGCTGCTGCCGGGCGTGGAACGTCGACTCCAGCGTCATCGCTCAGGCATCGAGTGCATTATCCAGCTTCATCTGAGAGAAGACGCGATGTTTTCGTAGAAATACCATTACTTCACCTCTCTCACGTACTGATTGGGCATTGTTAGGTCGTGCATAGGCATCAGCACTGAGATTGAGCACATCTGTCCCGTTTAATTATACACTTGATCGCTGATCTAATGTGTCAAGAAACCATTCATCGCGCACAATTACACTACTGACATTCACTGTTCGTTCGCCAGCCTTGCTAAATGTTAGTAGCTAGTCCTGTCTTGGCTCTGTACTAGCTGAGTTATTTACCACCTTGCTTGTGCCTGCAGCCTTCACTCAGCTCCCAGCGTATGCACCTACTCAATCGCCTAGCTGGTGAAGTGAGAAGGCCACATGCATCGTGGAAGGCTGCATCAAGGTTCCCACTATCACCTCGAGAATCTCGTCACTTGCAGCTAGCTACAATCAACCCCATTGCTCTCAACACCTCGACCCAACGTCTTTCTTTACATACACTTAGCACCCAAAAGAACTGTCTACGCAAAAGAAGCATGCCTCCTCAACGCGACGGCAACACCGCCTCCTTCTTCCCGGCCAGGAGCGAGAGCAATGAAAACAGCAAGGCCTCAGAACCCAGCTCCAACGAACTCCCCACTCCCACTCCCCTAGCACAAGAACCAAAGCTGAAAAGCAGCCGCAAAAGAACCTCCTCAACCTCCTTACCCACCTCCCACAACCGCAGCACCAAACTCCCAAAACAATCCCCTCCCGCAAAGCCAGCTATTCCAGCCACCTCAACACCCCTGTCCTCAAAACACCTCCCATCAACCTGGCAGTTATCTGCTCCCTCGCCCACCACGTCTTCCCAACAAACCCTCTCGATCACAGTCCACAAAGGCGACCTCTTCACCGCACCCCAAAACGCCCTACTAATCCACGCCTGCAACACCCAAGGCTCCTGGGGCGCAGGTATAGCCCGCGCTTTCCGAGACCGGTATCCAAACGCGTACATGATGTACCGGGATTTTTGCCAGAAGGAACATGATCCGAGGAAGGATCCTGTGCCGCCTGGGACGGCGCTGTTGATTCCACCTGTTGATGACGACCATGGAAGTGATGAAGGTGGGCAGCATGGTGGGAAGGGTGGTAGTGGTGGGAACGGAAATGGCAAAGGGCGTCATTGGATCGGCTGTCTCTTCACGAGCGCAAAGTACGGCAAGGGGAAAGCGCAGCCAGATGTTATACTACTGAACACAGGGCGAAGTATGAGGGTGTTGTTGGAGTTGGTAAAGCAGGCAGAAGAGGGGAGTGGGACTGGGACTGAGGAGGGGAAGAGCATGATGCTAGGGTCGGTGAGGATGTGTAAAATTAATAGCGGGTTGTTTGGGGTTGAGTGGGAGCGGACGCGGGAGGTGTTGCAGGGTGTTGAGGTGAGAGAGGGGTGGAGGGACAGTGTGGAGGTCTGGGAGCCGTGATTTGGATTTACTTTGTAGAACGGATAGGAGGGAGGAGAGTAGGTAGGCTAGGTGTGGCATAATGTAGTAATGCTTGATTGCAGATGAAATAACAAGGAGAAAGTTCTCTTCCCCTTGTCTTGTTCAACGAATATCCAGCCCAGCGCCGTGCATCCCATGCATCCCAGGCATACCTAATTCCCAATTCAATTCAGTCCAGAACGCCATACGCAATGCAAAACCCAAGTCAAGACACTCCTTCTTCACCCACCCTACTCACCTCGACCCATTAATCGCCGTAAACCCGCTCGACCGCCTAACCTCCTGCGGACTCGCACTCACACTCGCCCTGGGTCCGGGAGCAGGTCGCGGCGGCCCCCTCATCTCCATCTCGATCTGCATCGCCGCCGCATCATCCTCTTCAAGTTCACTCTCTTCGACGCGTTCTTCAGCCTCTGTAGTTTGCCTCTGCATTGGCTCGTCATCTACGTCCATCGCATCGTCCTCGTGCTTTTCCTCTGCCTCGGGAGCCTTCGCAGCCGCAGCGCCGTAGCCCTTGAACATGGGTGTGCCCGACGTTTCCGTGTCGCCGTTGAGCACCTTCTTCACTTCTTCTTCGAGGTTCAACCCGCTTCCTGGTGGTGGCAGTGTAGTATTCTGCGACGGAACACTTCCATTCGGCACAGGTACCCCTCCCTCCTCCTCCTCCTCCTCCTCTGCCCCGCTGCCTCCCCTTCTTTCTCCGTCCCCATCCCCTTCCCCTTCCCAACCCCTTCCCACTCTTCGTCGCCTCCATCCTCTTCTTATACTGCCCATACGTGACCGTCTTGGGCACCACATCGACGAGAAACTCGAGGTTATCCGTCTTGGCCACGGCGCTGGATACATCGCGGTACTGGATGTTGCGGCGTGGTTTGCGCTCGGCTTTCACTACGTTGTGTGTTGTGGTGGCGAGGTGCTGGATGAACATTTCGGTTGCGAGGGCGATGGCGAAGGAGGCGTTTTTGGACGTGTTGATGCGCTCGGGGTCGGCGTTGATGATTTTTTGGACGCGGGCAACTGGGAGGTGGGTTAATTTGGGCGCGTTGAGAGAGGGTTGCGGGGAGGGGATAAGATGGGTGGGAGAGTGGTGATAGGGTTCTCAGTTGGGCTAGTTGGGACATTTGAGGTGGTAGAGCAGAGTGTGGGAGTTAGCCGTCGTCGAGTGCTTGTAGATGTCGCGCGGAAGCGGACGCGCAAAGCGATGTAGTCAAATGGGTGTTGAAGTAGTAAGAAATCAGTACTTACGTGGAAGTGAGACATGGCCAGTAATCTCCTTGGAAGGTTCAATCGGGGTGTTGTTGTACGGCATCGCTGCGGATGAAGTATGCGCTCGAAGAACGCGAACAGTGTGAGAAGAGGGATATGAGGCTATATCTCGAAGATGTCACGCCGGAGTTGTTTTTGTACAGGTGTGATTTGTGGGAGCAGGCGCAATCTGCTGGCTGACGCGGTTGGGTCGCGCGAATGAGTGTAGTCGAATGTATAATCGCGTGCTGAAATGGAGTAGTCAAAGGTTGGGGCCGGCAAGCGTGTGCATCCCTGACAACATTCTGCGCTTAGGTGTATCCAATCACCATCACCTTACAGTGGAGTTAACACCATAGGTAGTATGATTCGAACACCCACATTTACTGCTGTAGTTATGAGCTCGGAACATACAAATAAGCTAGTCGAATTTCTACAGAAGAAAGCCGCCTATCGTTGATCGTTAAGCCGTGGCGTTGATTGTCGACCTACTGCGCCTATTTTCACATCTACAATACAAAATACTCTGCTTTGCAGGGCTCGGCCGTATTTCCTGAAGGCTGAAGCACACATGCAACATTTTGATTATTCAATGACCTGCTTTTTGACTAGTGACCATGCTGCGCATCACGGCCTGATCATCACGAACCGTAGGACGAAAACAGCAATCGCAGAGATATAGGAAGTGATTTAGTGCTAGTCAACTTGCATATCCGACACTTCTGGCACTACAGAACAGGTACATGATCACCGTGAAGCGCTTGAATCGATCCTGAAGTGGGTATAGTGTGCGTAGTGCAATGCAATTGCGTACAATACAACCAAGCCATCTTTATCCAAATCGCTAGGCAAGGGCCCTAGCCTCTGCTTCGTGCGAAAGCTGCAAGATCAAGTTCTAGCATCGTTCATTGCATCTTCCACCGCTTGCACAACCTCCGACTTTGTAGCATCCTTCTTGACGAAAACGGTGGTAATCACTGCGTGAGTACCGCCATTCTTCTCTCTCCAGTCTTTGAGCGAGGCCGGAATCTTACCAGCATTTGGCTGACACTGGTATTTGTGGAAAACCGTTCCATCCACCGTCACTTCCTCATCGTAATCGAAGCGGACCCCAATATTTTCGAGATCAGCACTGGTTTTGGGCCAAGCAGTCTTGCCACGGCTGACAGTTGGGTTTGCGAGTTTCTTCCAGGCACCGCTATCTCCAACAACTTTACTCATTGACTTGAGGGCCTTCATGATAGAGATTCTACAAAAGACAAAGTCAAACGAGGGTCATCGAAATGGGATATGGATGGACAAACCAGAGAAGTGTAGTTGTTGAAAGGTCGACGTGAAGAATGCTTTGGAGGGATTCCAGAAATCGTCTTATCTGAATGTGAATGAAAGAGTTAAGCTGCTAAAATAGAGGATTAAATACCTTTTCTAGATGATCCGGGCCTTGCGATATTCTCCATTGACCCTGAGGGATAGTTTCATTATGCGCGCCTCGAGAGCCAATCTGATATCTTAAACGAGGGCAAGAGAGTTGGGTGTGGGGTTCTAGACGAACGGTCATGAGCTGGGCAGTACCTGGCTGAAACAAATGAGCAACATTCGTAAAAACAGGCATTGAGCGGACGCGTTAATGAGGCACAGCCAAACACATGAGACCACAATCACGTAACAGACTTCCGCCATCATAACTGTTGAATTGATGAACATGAGTTAATCATCATACACTCCGAGCTAGTGCAAGAGATCGCCCTCATGATTGAGATTGAATCATGTGCTTTTATTTCGAAAGAGTTCGTGCTAGGTATGGAGATGTACAGGCAGAGGAAATGGCCAGATTCCTGTATAGAAGCGCGCGCTATCACCCCGTCGTCGCCGTCACCCATTATTAGCGCGGGTCCGTAACCGAGCGCCAAACGGACCCCACGGTAACTAATTCCGGACTAGAGCCCGCTCACGCCTCTTGCTACCACACCAGTTGCCGCCTGGCCGGCGGCAGCAGACATCTGTCACTTACTCTGATGTGGGCTCTCATGAGCTGGCTCTGCGACTGTCGCGCGACACGAACATGAGATACGTGTCGCTTCCTTTCTCTACCATGTGCTTGCTCAAATCATCTCTTCGACCGTATTGGAAAACACTCGTGAGCAGACACGTTCGTACCTCACCCCCGTTGTGCTGCAGAAATAGCGCTACGTTCGCATCATCGCCGGCCTCCATGGAAGGAATTGGTAACAATCGCGAGATTTTCGAGTATACTTCTGGGAGATGGATGTATGTTCTGACCGGGTTACGATTCTTTTCAGATTACCCTAGACTCATTAATTGCAGTTATAATGAGCCTCGCCGTCTAGCCGAGCGGCATTTAGCATTTGACATCGAGGAGCTTAAGAATGTCGCCACCAAGGCAGTCAACAGGTCTCCCTCAGATGTCAATAGCTTCAGCAAACTCGCAGAGGGCGGCTTTAATCGTGTCTTTGATATATCCATGAAAGATGGCTCATGTGTACTTGCCCGTCTTCCCTACCCTTCCACACTACCGCGACGTTTGGCCGTGGCCAGTGAAGTCGCAACACTGGAGTTTGTTCGCGCACATGGGATTCCTGCTCCTCGAGTTCTTGGCTACTCAGTCGATGACAACAATGTTGGCTCTGAATACATATTAATGGAGAAATTGCCAGGCAAATCCCTTGGGGACGTATGGTATGATCTACCTGACAAGAGCCGACTTAAAATCCTTCTTCAGATTGTCGAACTAGAAACGAAGCTTTTCAAAGCCGACCTTCCTGCAAGTGGGAGCATATACCACTCCCGCGATCTGTCCCCTGATATACCTAGGGTGGACATACCTGGGTCTGAAGACGGATTATGTATAGGGCCCTACGCAGCCCTCCGATGGTGGGTTGGCGAACGCGGCAATCTTGACATTGACCGTGGTCCTCGTAAGTACATGTTCGCGACTAGACTATTTGGCCATTCTGATTATCGTAGACGAAGATCCGCGGCTCGTCCTTCAAGCTCCTGCTGAGAAGGAACTGGCGTGGATCCGCGCTTACGGACGACCTCGATACCCTTTTGATCGCGCTTATAGGGAGACCTTTGATTATAAGAGGCAAGATCCCGAGGAACATATCGAGTCATTACAAGAGTACATCCGCCTTGCGCCCCACCTTGTCCCCATATGTTCGAAGCTCAGCTTGCCTGTTCTCCGCCATCCTGATCTCAACCCAAATAATATTTTCGTCTCCGAAGATCTTACTATAACCGGTCTTATTGATTGGCAACACTCGTTGGTTCTGCCAACATTTCTTGCCGCCGGCATACCAAAGATTTTCCAGAACTACAACGATGAGGCGTCAATGTCCTTTACCCCACCACGGCTCGCGGAAAACATTGAGTCGATGCCTGAAGATGAACGTGATATAGCACTGGAGCAGTTTCGGCGCCGACACGTACATTTCTTCTATCTAGGATTCACGCAAAAGTTAAACGAATCTCATTGGCGCGCCATTGAACAAGAGACAGGTCTCCTAAAACGTCGGATATATGACGATGCTGGCAGTCCTTGGGAAGGTCTGAATTTGCCCTTACAAAACGACATCGCCAATGTATCGCAGAACTGGTCCAAAGTCGCTACTGCCAGTGCAGACGGTACACCCCCAGCATGTCCTATCGTACTCGACGAGCAAGAGGTACAACGAAGAGCTTCACTGGATGACTCCCTACGCGAGACAGACTCTGAAATGGAACGCATCAACGGGATGCTTGGCGTTGCATCTGATGGGTGGACACCAAACGAAACGTTCGAGAGCGCGAAAGAGAGAGCGAGGTTCATTAAGGAAGAGGGGCTTGCCGCGGTCGCTGATGATCCATGGTTGAAGGAAATGTCGGACAAGCATTGGCCCTTTGACGACTGTGATGAGGATGAGTAGGCAGTAGGCCGAGAAGGAAATGGCCTGTCAGTCGCTGGTATCCTGGTTGCGCGTTACTATGTGTCGTCGCCCGGCGCGATCATCCTCTGGTCATGGAGTTCAATGTTGGAAGCGCAAAGGCCATCAGCAATTACAGCGACTACCCATCTGTGACAAGTTGGTTCTTTTGTGAAGCCATTGACTGTGCGAGGGTTAGCTAGCTAAAGGGCGCTCGGACGGATAGGACTAATAAAGACAATCAGATAGTTAAGCTTGGACGTGTCAAGCATTAACTACGAAGTACGTAGAGAAAATCAACAACTCATCGCGAATACAAGTAGACTAGAACATCGACCATCGAGATGAGCACCTTCCTTTCTCGGCGGCGAGGCGGCCTCGTCAACGCCGCTACCTTTCCTGATTGGTCAGCTTACATCCTTCACGCTATCACCCGTTGCTAGTGTTGTTCCCACCTTCCTCACAACTCTCCGTCATCTCTTCTGACCAACATCCCTAATTGCCAACACCCATCCACATTCTTGGCAATGAAGTGCGGCCTATCTGCATTGTTCGCAATAAGCGTAGCCGCGATCGACCTCTCACAATTACCTTTCCAAGAACGACCAGAAGCCTCGGCCTTCCAAGTCTACCAGAGCCAGTTCTCAGGGCACCACTCTATCCGCATTAAAAGGCAGGAGAATCACGATCTGTGCAATGCGCATTCCGGGCAATCTTTCGGCTGGCTGGATGTCGGTTCAAAACATCTGTTCTTCTGGTACTTTGAGTCGCAGAACAAGCCTTCAGAGGACCCACTTGTGTTATGGCTCACGGGTGGACCTGGGGGCTCTGGCATGATCGGACTGATGCAAGAGCTGGGACCTTGTGTGATTAATGAGTCTGGTAATGGTACGAACTATAATGAGTACGGGTGGAGTAAGAACGCGAACATCATTTTCATCGATCAGCCGGCTGGTGTAGGTTTCAGCTATGTGGATGAGGGTGTACCGCCCCCTGCAACGAGCTTCACGGCAGCAGAGGATATGCATCATTTCTTGCAGCTTTTCACGACCGATGTGTTTCCGGATCTCAAAGGAAGAGAGTTTCATATCACAGGAGAGAGCTATGCTGTGGGTACACCTTGAATGTCCTGTTACTTGTGTTGACAATACCAGGGCCACTACGTCCCAACGTTAGGCGCGCAGATTGTATCGCAGAACCAGTTGTATCCGACGCGACCACAAATTAACCTCCAGTCCACCTTCACCGGCAATGCATTCGTCTCGCCGTTACACACAGCCTTTGGCTACTGGGAGACACTCTGCACCACAAACCCAGGCGTCGACAAGCCCATTTTCAATCAAACTCGCTGCGACATCATGGCAACCCACCTCCCTCGCTGCATGGACCTCACGAAGCTTTGCTACGACCATCCTGACCCCGCCATCTGCCTGGCAGCGGAGCAAGTATGCTATTACGGCGTCATCGATCATTATGACGGCGAGTCTGGTAAAGGTGGCCGAAACCGCTTCGACATCACGCACCCTTGCGAGACAAAAGACGTCCTATGCTATCCAGAAATCAAAAGAATCGAGAACTACCTCAACCTCCCCTGGGTTTGGAACGCCCTGCACATCCCCAATGCGGTTGGCAACTACTCCGCCTTATCCATGGAAACCGCCATCGCCTTCTCAATGACAGGCGATGGAGGTTGGAGCACACAGCCGCAAGTGCTGTACCTGCTGGAACACGGCATAGATGTCCTGTTCTATCAGGGCAATCTGGATCTTGCGTGCAACACGGCGGGAAATCTGCAGTGGGCGAGCGAGATGCAGTGGAAGGGTCAGCCGGCTTTCGTTGCCCAGCCGAAGAGGATTTGGAAGGAGAAGGGTGAGAATGTAGGATGGTTCAAGGAGGTTAAGACGGAGACTGCGAGTGGGAGGGAGACGACGTTTGCTTTTGCTACGGTTGATGGCGCGGGGCATATGGTGCCTTTTGATAGGCCGAGGGAGGCGTTGGCGTTGGTGGAGAGGTGGTTGAATGAGAGGAGTTTCGCATGATTATATTAGTATGAGTGGTCGAATATAGAATTTCGAGTACCTAAATAAGGACATTTGAACGAAGTACCGTATTTTCCTGCCCTCTTCGTTTTCAGCTAGCATGGGGTGGGCATTGTGGGAGGCGATCTTAGTTCCTTCACTAACAGAAAGCTGTAAACAGAGACGTATCCGTCTACGTATCTCTATAAGCTGCTGTATAAAACTATAAATAGTGCCGTATTCCTCTCTATATCCTTTTAAGCTACTGTATAAAGCTATAGATAGAACTGTATCCCTCCACGTAATCTCTTTAAGCTGCTGAACAAAGCTTTGTTGAAATGTGTAGATTGGCTGGAGGCCCATATGTATGAAGTGCATCACCTCCCGAAAGGCCCACCCCCTGCTAGTTAAAAACGAAGAGGGCAGGAAAATCTGGTATTACGGTGCGCATAAGTCGTAGATGCGAAACATACTACAACAAAAAGCAAATAGTCGTACCTGGCCGATCCACAACGATGCGGCTCATGGCGGGCGATTGCTACATGAAACATGCATAGCCCAACAAGAACATTCTAGACACGGTTGCGCCTTACCACGGGTACGCACATCATCATGCGCATCGCATTTGGCGCAAATTTCGATGTCTTTCCCCACACTGATATCATCGCTATGTAGATACGTCATCGTCATACAGTCTGTGCGCAAACTTCATAAAGAGACGAAAATCACCACACGCGACACAGCAGCAACCTACAAGAACTATCTCACATATTCACACCAATCCTGAACCTCTTACACCTTTCAAAACCTCAAGTTCATTATATAACAAAGGGAAGATGTCTGGACAATCTAACGTCGGCAACTCTCAGGTCTACGAGGCTGGTGACCAGCGCACCGTCCCGGACGCTGAGATCGAGCAAGCGAAGAAGGAGCAAAGATTCCATGAGGGCAAGGAGCACTCACACAAGGCCAACGACTCCAGTATGTCTACCATTCTGCCTCATTCTTCATGACGACTAGCCCCTCGACCCACCAACTCTTTTCCACTTCCATGCTCCCAGAACGATACTAACGAAGTTTCAGAGGACGAGCGCACAATCGCCAACAAGCTCGCCCGCGAGGAGAAGCGCGAGCAGGAGGATGACGAGCCCAAGACGGAAGAGGACCGACTCCGCAAGGAAGACGCTACTCTGCCAGCGAAGGCGCACGGCAACAAGCCATCAAGGGGAGCCGTCATTGACCAGCAGTTGAGGGACGAGGAGGAGGAGGAGCTCAAGAGGAAGGGCAAGGCCTAGAGGTCAAAAAAGTCTACGAGGAATGAATACCCCGCACAAAGTCATTATTGTGCTTGGAGCTCAGGAGGATATCGTATGAACATGGATGATCAATGAATCCCCACGATAGCTCTAATAACGCCCGAGACATGAATCAATGATACCAGTCAAAACGAGATGGCAATGTGTGCTGTAGATGGACGTGATGCGGCTCAAAACCATCCAGCCAACAGTGATGACACGAACATGCCCCACACTGTCGTGCTTACCCTTCCCTACAGCGCGCATGACTCGCGGGACCTCGGGACATTGTCCGATAAGCCAACCCCCACAATACAACGCAGCGAGCCGTCCCCGTCTCCGAGTTCGCAATGTAGTCTACCTAATAATCCTCCTCCTCTGTCGTTCCCCAAGACCCAATTGCTCCAGCCCGACACACAAGAGGACGTACATGCATCTCTTGCCCCCCTCGAGACAGCTCCTCCGCACCTCCACCGCCCTCGCCAAAGCTTCCATCCGACCCCGCGTCGTCTACCGTCCAGCACCACCATCACCGCTCTCGATCCTCCCTCTCCAGCGCCTTCGACGACAGCACGCAGCATCAGCAGCCAACATGACGTCAAGAGTCGCCGAGCGCCTAAAGGGCAAGACAATCGTCATCACGGGCGCGTCGTCGGGCATCGGGAAAGCGACGGCCCTCGAGTTTGCGCGGACACAACCCGATGATTTGAAGCTCATCTTGACGGCGAGGAGGGAAGATGCGTTGAAGGAGGTTGCGAGGGAGATTGAGGGGTTTGCGAAGGGCGTGAAGGTGTTGAGTGTTAAGCTGGATGTTAGCAAGGTCGAGGAGATTGAGGGGTTTGTGGGGGTTGCCGGAGGAGTTTCGGGGTGGATGTGCTTGTTAATAACGCGTAAGTTCCAAAAGAGACGAGACGAGACGACGAGTTAATCCCCCCCTTTCCAGAGGCCTCGTCAAAGGCGTAGCCCAAGCCCCCGACATCTCCCCCGCCGACATCTCGACCATGTTCACCACAAACGTCACCGGCCTAATCGCCATGACGCAAGCCATCCTGCCCATCTTCAAGTCCCGCGCCACACCCTCGGGCGACATCATCAACATCGGCAGCATCGCCGGCCGTGAGCCCTACCAAGGCGGCAGCATCTACTGCGCGACAAAAGCCGCCGTGCGCTCCTTCACCGACGCGCTGCGCAAGGAGCTGATTGCGACGCGGATCCGCGTCATTGAGATTGATCCGGGGCAGGTGGAGACAGAGTTTAGTGTAGTTAGGTTTGGCGGCGACAAGGAGAAGGCGAAGAAGGTGTATGAGGGCGTGGAGGCGTTGACGGGCGAGGATATTGCTGAGGTGGTGGTTTTTGCGGCGGGCAGGAGGGAAAATGTTGTGCTGGCTGATACGCTGGTGTTTCCGAATCATCAGGTGAGTTTGATCGACTTTGGAGTGTTGAGGTTGGTGCTAATGCTGGGTAGGCTGCTGCGACGGTCATGCATAGGAAGACTGCTGGACAGTAAGTCTGACGACTTCATTATAGAGGAGGGGATCTTCGAATATCATCTGCATGAAGACAGACAACTTACCACGATTCGTTCAATGATGCGCGCGGCCATGTTCTATAACTCGAGCGGTGCTTCAATGTGCCTGTCCTACTGACTATGTAGCATGTTCGACTGCTGACCCCTTCTTAGAGGAGCATCGCAAAACTCGACTCTCAAAGGACGACTATAGGAAGATATGCAAAGGCAGTGTATTCAATTGTACGAAATGCTGAACAATCTGACATCCTCTCGCTTTTCAGTCAAATCTCTAACCAATCCTGTGGTGTTAGCATCTCCAGGTTCTACTTCGTTGCTATCGTCCAGCCGCTACTCCAGTGAAAGGTACGACGGTTGCCTAAGTAATCGGTGCAGCACGTATGTTATACGTTGCGATCGGAAGAGATGGGACGAACTCACTAGACTGTCGCCCTGCCGTTCTGCTCATGATCACGGGACTGCGTGTAGAGCCTCTCGCCGGGGCAACAAAGTGTGGGTAGGCAGGCAACGAGGAGGCCAAGTACTATTTCACGGGTTGGTCTGCACTCAGTCGGATTGTTTACAACCACCTTCTTGTTCTTCTTCAATCAACCACCTGAAATCTCTTGCGACAATTTGCATTCCCAGGCTTTGCTGCATCTATCTACAACGGCCAGCTGCTCTCTAGCCTACGCTCGACATAGAGACTTGTTGCAGTTTCGGCCCCCTTTCCATCACCACACAACCAACGCCTGCCACTGCTCGATCACCACTCGAATTCCCGGCAGCACGACATGAACCGCGGCCCCGGCATTCAGACCATGGCTCATCGGCGGTCAAAGCCTTCCATCTCCACACCCCTACGTGGCGATGCGCATACTCTCTTCGCTCTAAACCGCACCGCTAAGCACGACATCCAAGGCTTCATCTCCGGTCAGTACAACGCGGTACACAAGATCGGAGGGCATGAACTCACCAACCCAACGGGCACAAAGTTCGTCTTCTACCTGCGCCTGGATGATGGAGGAGAAGTGGTAGCGCTGGGTTCAGACACGAAGGCTGCGCTGGAGGAATATGTCAATGGTGAGTTTGAGCTTGAGCTTGGGGTTGCGGTGCCGTGTTTTGGGTTGATTCGGCCTGCTACAACGAGCAAGCTTGTTGAGGATTATAGCGCGGACTTTGTTGATGGTGATGGTGATAAGGCGCTTTCCACCGTCGATGAGGTCGAGGAAGACTGCGACACTTCGGATGTACCTCCCGCTACTGTTAGCACCAAGGGGGTGGCACGTCTCGCTGATGATAGTGATGCTGGCCGGAAAGCTCGCCTCATGCGCAGTCACGGCACGCTGTCACTTGCTCAAGTCATTGCGCGCGCTGATCCGAGCGGTTTCCCATTTGCTGGCGGAGATGAGGCGGATTCAGAGTCTGCTTCTGAGTATGGCGACGATGGTGACCTCGAGGATATCACGCGGACGATCGAGAAACATTTTGTCTACCAGAATGAGTCGAACTCATGTACCACCACCGCATTGTCTCGAGATACAACAATCGACATCGCCTACCCGCGTAGCAGTGCCATTACTAGTGACCACAAGTCCCTCCTCAAGCGCCACGACAACACCGTCTCCCTCGCCCGTCTCATCAGTGCCGCGAAAGATGCCACCGCCACTGACTTCCTCAATTCGGACTACCACTCTGGCACCTCCTTATCGCCATCTCCGTCTCCCTTATCCTCCCCAACTTCCACTTCCTCAGCATCATCTTCGCCCTCCCCACAACCTCGCGTCTCATATACCTTTGCTACAAAACCATGTCTCGACTCTCACTTTCCCGGCCATACCAGCTGCCATGGACATGAGCAGGGTTCTTCTGCTGGCGGCGGAGGGCGTTCTGCGGAAGATGCTGTGCGCGTATTGCGAAGGAGATTTGAGGTTGTGCATTGTGGTTCGGGTTATAGGAGTTGGTGGGGATGAAGGGGCTGGGGATGGGGATGGGGATGATGGTACATGGGGGGAGTGGACTGAGGTATGAGTTTGTTTATGGTGATGATGATGAGGAGGGTGCGGATGACGGCGAGGTTGACGGTAATGATATCGGTGCGGAGGATTCAGAGGTGAGTAGTATGAGTGTTGAATTGGTGTGTGGAATTAACATGAGGTGCAGATACCGAGTAGTCCTCTGCCCATCCTTACATTTGGTCGTTCTGGAGACGAGGTTGAGGACCACCTCATGTCTAGCAGTACCTTTGACGAGGACGTCGATGGCGTTGACAAAGAGCTGAATGCGTCTGGCTTCTATGGAGAGTCTGAGGCTGACCTTGCCTATGACGCGGGCGACCGAGTCCTCGATGAAAACATTATTCAAGTAAGTTCGCTTCCCAGACGAATGCTCGAATGAGTTGCTAATATTCCTTCTAGGTGTCTAGCAGCCCGTTCGACGAGACCGCCCACGAGTACCGCGCAACAGAGGTAGACATCACCGCCCGCATCGAGGTAGCCTACCCAACCGTCCACATATCCAAGCTCGCACAATGCTAACCTAACCAGTTCTTCATCAACAACAATGCCTTGCGCCGCCGCCACGACGACAACGACGACAACGATGATACCGACAGCGCAACGCAATCCATCCACACAAGCACCTTCTCCGATTGTTCATCTATCATCACACCCAAATCATCCAACGAGAGCGTCCGCCTCGCCTACCCCCGCCTCATCGATGCCCTCGACCTCGAGATCGCTAATCATGCAATGGTTGCCGTGGACAACAAGCATCAGCGCGGTGTAAGCTTGCCGGTAGTATGTGCAAAGTGGACAGAAGTGGACACGCGTGATGAGCAAGAGGAGCCGCAAGACGTTGCTGAGCCCGGGTGTCAGCTTCTTCTCTCTGTTGTCGTCGAGGACCACGCCAATGACCCGTTATCATCATCTGCTCTGGTGATCTACCACCAGCCAGGCTCCACTGCAAGTCGCGTCGAAGAGCAGCCTCTTCTTTCCGAGATGGAGGATGCTGCAGCAGTTGCCGCCAATGAGCAAGAGTACGCGCGTGTGCCCTCTGAAGTTGCCCTCGATAGCGGGTCGAGAGAGGAGGAAGGCTGGGCCGGCAAGATGAAGAGCAGGCTCAAGAAGGTTCCTCAGACTGCGCAGCGAACGGGGCGGCGCTGCGCTAGGTCGACGAAGAAGCTTGCGCGGACGGTTCGCTACTTTGTTCCGGCTGCTGTTGCTGCGTGCAAGCTGTTCTGAGGGATCTGAATGAAGATTCGGCTCAGCTAGTCGAGTAAGTTTGCTGGCATCACTGATGGCTGGACTTGGTTTGCTGGCTGTTAGTGTCGCTCGTGTGGATGTCGTTACGGCACATCTGATCAAATTTGGCTATTGCAATGGTTCAGATTACGTTGTATCATAGTTTGTCTTTGTTCATTGACTCTCTTCATCTGCTGAGTCATTTCTTGTATTGTAAGACATTTTGGGGCACTCACTAGATATATATCTTTCATGCATCAAGCATCTAAATTCCAATACACTCAGTGCATGACTCCTCCTAATTCTGACCCCGATCATGCGCTTAACATTGTATGATGGTTTTAGTGATATATTGTGTGGTTAGTACTCGATGACTAAGCTCAATCAGGAGTGCTCTGTGTGCCCACAACGTAACCAAAGTTCGAGGTATCGGATCGGAAAAAATCGTTTTCACTCACGCGAAAGAAAGACCACCCCATTTTCCTTCGACGTCATACTTTTCCTACCAGCCCCCCGTTATCGTTCCCCACGCAACGAATTCACTGCGCACGAGCCACTGTCGCAGAGAGAACGCTCGTTACGAGCGCACTAGCAGTTCACTCTCACTGCTATATTTCTCGAGCTCCCCCCCAAATACCTTTGCATACAGAACCTACTTCTCTCCTCAACTCTTCTCAACCAGAATTCCTCAACTTTCAACTCACACAAACCCGAACATACCTTCTTCAATCCGCCCGACCCTCTCATAAATATACCATACCATACACATCAACAATGGCGACTGCTACCCTTAGCATCCGCCCCTCCCCAACCTTCAACTGGGCCGATGACGACGAAGATGACTTCGACTTTGAGACCTGGAAAGCCCGCGCCGACACTTCTGCACCCACAGTCGAGGACTTAGGACCGCTGCAACTTGCGCCCACCGCCGAGGACAACTCTCCTCTCTTTACCGTCACTGCCACTGCCGGCAGCCCCAAGCTCAGCACCAACCCATCCTTCAACTGGGCTGACGACGAAGAAGACGACTTCGACTTTGAGACCTGGAAAGCCGCCGCCGATACCTCCGCACCCACGGTCGAGGACCTAGGCCCACTACAACTCGCGCCCACCAAGGAAGACGCTTCTCTCTTCACCGTCACGGCTACAACCACCAGCCCAAAGCTCACCACCAACAAGCAGTGTACCGCGCCATGCGCGTCCGCAGAGCAGAAGGAGTCACCTGCTTCCGAAATTGAGATGTCATCGTGTGCACATGACCAACCGAGCTCCCTCGAAGATCGTGGCGATACGGATGCGCCTGTGGATGGATGGTACCGCGCCGAGGCGCAAGCCTGCCTCGTGTACCGCGGACTGCTCGAGAGCTCCGATGCGCCGGCGTATCGATGGATGAGCTACTATGACAATGGGTTCCCGAGCCCCTTCAAGCGCGTCAACTATTCGCAGAACTGGAGCCGCATGAAAGCCGATAGCGGGCTCGATGCTCGGTTTCCGGTGCAGTATAAGAAGTCACCTTTGCAGCAAGTGATGTTCGTCGATGAGAAAGAGGAAGAAGTTGCTGTTGTTGCTGGTGAGGATGTGGAGATTGTTGTTGATGTTGGAGAAGTCAAGGAAGATGTAGTTGAGACTTCTTCCGAGGAGATTAAAAAGATTGCTCTCGATGAAGAATATGAGAATGAGGATGAGCAATTCAGCGAAATTGATCTTAAGGATCTTCCACAGCTTCAGCACCACGGGGATAGTAGCAGTGAGACGGACGAAGAAGAAGACGATATCCGAAAGGTCGCTATTTCAATCAAGAAACCCGATCTACCCGCCGTCGCCGTCGCCAAATCCGCGGAGGGGGACTTCGACTTCTCGGATGTCTTCAAAGACGAAGACGAAGACAGTGCGAACATCCAAGACGAAGGCTACCACTCTTCCTCACCACCAATCTCTCCAACCCGCTCAACATGCGATGAGAACCTCGATCCAATTCTCTCCCTAACGTCGCTTGAGATGCAACAATCCTCTCTATCATCCATCCGCCGCAAGCGCCACGAGCGCCACGATTCTATGGACGCGCTCCTCTCCTTCCGGAAGAGCGCGGAGGACCTCGTTGCAGTCGACAACGCACTGGATGATGATAACGACGAGCCACACACTTCCACCACCACCACCCCCCACCACCATCACTACTACTACAACCTGTACCAACCTCCCAGCCCCCTCAATCACCTCTCTCCTCATGACCAGCAAAGACACGGTGCAATCACCAGACCTCAAGTACATCACCCCCGACCCAACTTACACCGACTACGTATCCGCCACTCTATCCACGGGCTGGTTCTTCCTCACGCTTGTACCCTGGACGACGGTTAGCATCGTGGCTGCTGGGGCTGTCGTGGGCGGGATTACGCATCTTGTTCGGGGGCGGTAAATGGTTCCTTGGGGGACTACGGGGTTACCTCTTCAGTGTGGGGGGTGCGATGATTGATGATTATGATGACGACGATGATGCTTTCTATGACTCTTGAAAGGGGTTTGTATATGTGTGGCGTTTGATACCCTTTGTTTTCAGCGTGTTGGATGTAAACTTTTGAGTTTTAGTGTTAGCGAGCGAGCAGAGTGAGCATTTAGATGGCGTTTTATACCCTGGAAGTGATTTTGGACTTTGGTTATAGCTGGTTCTCAGTTATGAGAGCATTAATGAATGACACTTCATACGTTAATTTTGCGCCCTCGTCCAGCATTCAAGTGTATATTCATCTCTGACGGAACATTCCATCTATGACGCTCCAAATAGGAGTTAATCCCCTACCAATTTCATTTCATGTGCTAGGCCAACTGGATAATAGCTTAACCATAGGGCAAATTCCCTTATGTTTGGATATACTTAACATGCTCGGGCAAAAACTAGTGTTCCGTCACGGCGATTGTTCGTTACGAGTAGGTGTGCGATAGACCACCTCTCAGACCGGGTGTGCAACCTGCGCCGTCAACAAAGCCGTGATATCCCCCACAAAGAAGCTCAACACGAAGCACACCGCACCAAACGCAATGCTGACCCAATATGGCCACCGATACGCCAGCGAAAACGCCTCCTGCGCACTCGCAATAATCATAGGATACGCATTCCTATTCAGCACCAGCGGATTCGTCGCAAGTATCTCCTTGACCGCGTCAAACTGCGCAGCACCAATCAACCCAGTGATCTCCGTGATAATAGCCAAACCCGCAGGGGTAAGCGGGTTGACAACCGCCTTCATAGCAAGCGTCTCTATAGCGAGGATCTCCGTCAGCGACTCGGTGACTTTGCGGAAATACAGGTTGGAGTACACTGCGAAACCGATTGCGCCGCCGATGTACCGGATGGAAAGTGTGATGGCGGTGATGGTTGCGATGAGATCGTCTGGACACGCGATCTGCGCGATGATGGAGGAAGGGATGATGACGCCGCCTACGCCGATAGAAGCTAAGGATACGATGGCGAGGACCGTGTGGAGGTTGTGCGGGTTGGATATGCTGACTGCGCCGGTGCCGGCGGTCATCAGCGCCGTGAAGAAGATCATCAGGGCACGGATGCGGCCTTTTGTTAGGGGGATTAGGACGAGGCAGATTACTGCGCCGCCTATGATTCCAAAACCGATGGGGAGGGAGCGGATGCCGATGCCGACTGGGTCGTTACCTGGTGTTGTGTTAGTTGCATGTTTTTGGGAGGGGGTGATTCACAAGATTTACCGTAGACATTGTAGACCTGCGTAGGCCAGAAGAGTAGCATCACGAAGTAGTTTCCGCCACTGAGGAATGTGATGAGAAGGATGACAATCATAGTCTTTTTTGCCTTGCTGAACAGCGCTCTGGGTACCATGGGGTATGGGGCGTAGAATTCCCAGATGAAAAATGCGATGATGAGTACGAGACCAAGGACCAGGGGTGCAACATTGTGAGCACTTCCCCAGGGATACTACAGATTGTCAGTATGGCTTAGGTGAATAATTAAATATAAATACTTACCTGTGATGCACCCCACTGCAAGCCCATCATGAAGAGAGTAATACCAGTTGTGCTGAGTATACCACCAATATAGTCGACTTGACGGAGCACGTGACGGGCAGTGTACTCTTCGGTGAGGCGAGATGGGTCCTTGTAGCAGAAGATGCACAGTAAAAGACCGACGAAGTTCCAGACGCCGACGAAAAGACCATTGTAGCGCCAGTTGCTCGAGTGGGCAATGAGCTGGGCGTAGAGCACGGACGGGCAGAATGGTGCGATCGTGAACACAACGAGGCCGACGTATTTGCCACGATCTTTGATAGGGACGACTTCAGCAGTACCAGCGAGGGCGATGAGTTCATTTAGGCCTGCGCCAATGCCGGAGAAGACATTGCCAGCTGGGGATGTCAGCCGTACGTTCACACATGGGTATAGGGAGGACATACCAATCGCGATGTTCATCGTATGTGCAGTCGCAGTAATGATCGGGCCTACGATGAGAGCTACTTGACCGACGATAGCCACCTTCTGGCGTCCAAAGAGATCTGATAGAGCGCCAACGAAAGGACAAAGCGCGGCATTGGGTATCAGATATCCTATCACGAACCAGACATACCGATCAAAACCGCCGATATCCTGGTAGATGATGGGGAGGACAGAGCCGAAGAGGTACAGTGGAATTTGAGAGCCAATCCATAGGAATGACATGCATAAGAGGGTCATGAAAAGCCTGGCGTTCATCTGATGAGAGGATTAGCTCTTGTATAGCAGGAACGCAACTTGTGGCAACAACATACCTTCTCGTGAATCTCAGGGCCTCTGCTGACAACGGGAGCCAGTTGGCGCTTCTCAATTTCACTAGGGGCGGCGTCAGAAGTGACTCTCTCGAGGTGTTGCACCTCGTCTTTCTCCACATCGTGAGAGGCTTGCGTGAACTTTGGTGACGTTTCCTGCATTTTGTTGACCGTGTACAGCTGCGAGACAGCCAGGTTAGCAAGGTCCTATATCTTTGGCGTGTTCGTGGTGTTGGACTCATACGGGCCGAGGCAAGATGGCAAACAACCGCGACAAGTGATTGTAGTGCATGGGCTAATTGCTCGAGGAGCAGGGGTGACGAACCTTCTCAGCCAACGATAGCGCGTCAACATCGCCGGCCTGCCTGTTTTGTCAATGTAGATCTTGGTGTGATGGTGTGGATGCGTGGCGTCACTAGTGGCGACGTCGTTGGTGTCCTCAAGTGCGGGGCCCCGCACTGTTATTACCCGTCTGGGATGGAACGCCGAACTAGGCAAGGCCTACACTCGACTGGCCGCGGTTCCTGCAACCTAAGGGGGCATATGTTCATCATGATTTCGGTGTTGTGTCCGAATTGTCACTGCTTCTTGTGGCAATGTGTTCTATTAGGCTTGCCGAAGTCCACGCGAACGGTACGGTATACGGCCACTAGGCTTGAGTCAACACACTCCGCATGCCGCTTGATATTCATGCATCTGCTACTATCTCGGCACAACCAACATCTCCAGATATCTGCTTTGTCGACCAAAGTTTGGTATGTCAATTGTCCTTGTTAAACGACGGCGGGTGTATGTCGCATACGCTAGTCTACATATGGCATTCCAACTAAAGGTGTCTTCCATAGATGATGAGTCCAATGCGAACGAGAAGTCCTAATCCAGAACAACGCACATCGAATGTCAGAAAGAAATTTCAAGTAACTATTCGACATAAGAATCCCATGTCAGAAGTAGAACCTATTGTCTGAGACATGGTCGTATTAACAATCAGTGGAGAGGCAATTGTTTCGCTCGAAATAAGTTTGTTGTTTTTGTTAACAGACATAAGCAGGAGTACTGCACAAGCAGCAGAGTTAATGTGAACTGTTGTTCTCTCTATCGCAGAAATATAAAACAGCGAGATTACCCAGTAGAGTTTAAGCGCCTCATCCTAAGAGAATCTATATACAAATTTATTGTTTTCATTCTATATATGCATTTCTTTATGTGCTCGAAAACCGTCATCTTCCAACTGATTTCGATGAATCAAGTCATCTTCAGGGGTTTGGTCCTCCACGACCACTGACGATGACATTGTACATTGAGATGTATACTCAACAACTTGAGAGCATTGTGCACAATTCACAGATCTGGAGTAATCTTGAGACTCCTCTATGCACCATTCGACATTGTGTACAGCCAGAGTGCCCAAGTCAAAGCAGTCTTTTCACCTCCCAGCAGCCTATGCTTTCACAACGTTACTCCTACTCGTTCACCAACGTCTGTATACAACGTCAAAAGTCACCATGGCATTGTCTGGCTACATTCACCTATCTCGCAGTCGCCAGGCTGCATATATGTTTCGCTTGCATATTCTTCCCATAATCAAATAACCAGATCCTCAGCTCTACAGCTCACACAACCCTACTTCTCTCAACCGCCAGTCTCCCTAAAAACCGATTCCAGAAACGCACCGAAAACTCAATCGCACATAACAATACAGAATGACGACCACCACTCCGAGCATGCAAATCGAACTTACCAATCCAACCTGTGTCCTTTGGGCTGTGGTAGCACTTGCTCGGCTTGAGGAGAAGCTCCCTTCCAACTCAGTTGCTTTCCAGCTCTTCTCGGAGCAGGAGGCTCCGCAACTCTTTCGGTTTCGCGATGCGGTCGAAGAGACCATTCGAACGTTCTCCGACGAGTCCATGACCAATGTATGGTGCAACTTGTACCAGCAACGT
The DNA here is from genome assembly GCA_027946455.1 of Neocucurbitaria cava. Taxonomy (NCBI): domain Eukaryota; kingdom Fungi; phylum Ascomycota; class Dothideomycetes; order Pleosporales; family Cucurbitariaceae; genus Neocucurbitaria; species Neocucurbitaria cava. Next base: position 1,432,792 of record JAPEUY010000011.1, read on the forward strand.
ATGGACGAGATCATGAATAAGCTCAAGCGAACTGCAACTGACTATATCCAGCACCCAAGCAGTGGGCTGGATCCCGACAATGAGATCTGTTACTTGGTCTCGATCTTTGAAGCCTTCCACCGAAAGATTCGAGATGAAGTCCCTCTAGGCGCCGACGACGCATTTAGTGGTGCCGGTGCAACGAATGCTGTTGCACTTCAACTGTCCACCTTGGTAGGCCGTACCCTCCACGACATCATCGGTAATCTGAGCGTTATGCTATTCGAAGAGGCACCAGACCACCTTGTCAATTTGTACCTGGAGGAACACACAACCCTGATGTGCCAAGCAATTGAGAACTACATCCGAGCACAGGCGGATCTCAAAGTCCACGCCAACTACGATGCTAACGGAAACATAGGTGAGATGTTCGTTCGTCTTATCCGAGCACCATTGCGCGAGCAGATTGACAACTGCTTCGAGGCCTTGAGCTCTAGACTGGATTTCGCCTTCGGTATTGTTAACGCGGAGGATGATGATGCAAAAGCAGAGATTGCTAACTTCATCCGAGAAGTAGCTCAATTCTTCTCTTACGCGTCACCACTGCTGAGCGATTTCTGGATTCAAGATGGTGACAGCGATAACGATTCCGACGGGACAGATTATCATGCCGACCATCAGTTCGATCGCTATACTGAGGAAGATTGGCATTGGCAAGAGGCTATACTCGACGAACTGGAGGACGTGCTGTCTGGTCCCGAGAATGTGACCCTTGACCAAGTCAGCTCTGTGGCTATGACTACAGATGAGTCATCATGCGATATCTGTGGAGATACGGAGTCTACTATGCGTCAGTTGAACGCATGTAGTCACCAGATCTGTCAGCAGTGTTTGACTACGCAGCTGAGCACGTCTCACGCGTCACGGTACAAGTGTGCTTTTTGCCGGGCTGAGTTCTTCCCAGACCAGGAAGACGAAGAAGACCAGGAAGAGTAGAAGATGGGCAAGGCGCTTGTGGTAGACGACTCAACATGGTGGTTTGGCTTTTGGGTGGCTATTTGGAATCCTTCGACGCGGTTTATGCTCCTCCTGTTGCAAACAAGTCTGTGATAACATAGTACATCGCAATCATTTCATGCTCATCAATACTATTATCTTATTCATTTAAACTCTCTGGTGTCTTTCAACATGACTGTGATGCGACAGACCCGCCCATGAACCAATATCAAGGTTTCCATATGCTAATTCTTTATCATGACAGCGGCGATATAATTCAAAAAACTCCAACGGTGTGCTATCCCGACTGACGTGGTTACGCGCGCAATGACCAAGGCGCATGGGCTTCTGAGCTTCTGCGTAGCCTACGGAGCAGTAAGTGATCCGTGTATCTCGACGTCTCCTTCCAGCAGCCCGAGTCATTGTGGATTGAGTCATATAGAAGAATGGCTCAGATGGGTCGGCGTATCAGTCACGCAAGTTGCAGGTATAAATTGTTCTGTCCCCAGTCTCCCCAAGTAACGACAATATTGTTCCCTCATTGAACATGACCAACCAAGACGACGTTACAACCGTGGCCGATGGTGTACATGAAAACAGCACGAGAAAAGTCGACCCGCCCGACAGGGTTGGTAAAAGAGTTTTCAAAATCTTGGAAACGTGCCTGAGAATACGCAAATCAGCAGACGTTAGCACCCGAGACAAAGCGTCGTGAGTTTCCATCATGATTTAACTGTGCTATTAGAATCTCATCAAATTGACATAGTACGATGAATGCTTTCGTGTGCTCAATGAACAGTGCGGGCGATGACGAAGATGGTCTCGAGCCTCTCTATGCATATGACACGAACGAGAAGATTCAAGACTTTCCCAAGACCAGAGCAGATTTCGACCAACTGCCGGGTGAGATTTGGCTGCATCTTCTAGGAACTTTCCATTGACGTACCGCGTAGGTGTCGAAGTGAAGAGGATACTTGAAGCCATTGAGGCCCCCACAGATGGAACTGCGGAGGAGCGGAACAAGCGTTTGAAGATCGAGGTCGGATACTACTGGGCCCCGACGAACTATTCTGCCGAGACCAACACGTTGATCCGTGAGCTTAATGAGACAAGGAATGAGCCACTTGGGTTTGTGAAGGTGTTAGGCCCTAGATGGGTTAATCGATGGGGTGCTGTTCGACTCTTGTACCACCTCGGATATTGTCTAGTCATTAGCTATGTTACAGACAATAAATTGCATCCGTTGACTCACAAAATTGCCTTGCGGAGCGTCTCTGACGCCCGGAAGCCAAAACCTGCATTTACTTGGGTGATGGTATCAAGAAACAAGATGGGCCTCGTTTTGCAAAAATTGCTGTGCTTTTGCTATTAAATCCGACGAGAACTTTCAGCCTCCATTGTAACTTCTCTGGATTTGTGGCGGGTTGACGGGGGGGCGTGCATGGTTCCTCTACTACATCAATATCATCGAGTCATTGAGCTATATCACGGACCATTGTGTGCAAAAGCAGAACCACGACATCGCACTGTAATGTGACTCCACCGCTTGAAATGACTCTAAACAAATAGCGACGTGGCTGGCATGACCAGTCATTGCAAGATAAGTTAACAAGCCGTGTGGGCTCCGTGCGCATATACTAGTACAAAATGCGCAGCATCCTCAAAGAAAACACAGTATTGATCCTACACTGAAATATGGAGACGTCGAGTGAGAGTACAATGAAGGTTGACGGTGACGAGGGTAAGAGACTTATGGAACAACTAGCTCAAGCTTTAAAGGACAGAAATTTTACAACACACATTCGGGACTATGTTGAGTGAGTAGTTTCTAATTTTTTTTAGAACAAAGGGATTGTCGGACTTAGGCGAACTTGGCGAAGAAAATTCACTCCTGCAGCATGTGCAGCGAATATGTACAAGCCTATATGCCCAGGCAAGGTCAGATATGAAGCAAGGCTCGAACAGGAGGACAGCCGTGATCAGGAGAACTGCCCGGTATGCAACCTTTGGGGAAAAAACGACAAGCTCATGCCTCTCGCGGCGTACGACACAGGCAAGGATGTTCTGAACTTCCCGGAAACTAGAGCTGACCTCCTCAAGTTGCCTGGTAAGCATCGCTCATAGCTCTTAGTGATCTCTAGCTGACGTACAAGGTAGATGAAGAGGTCGAGCGGATTCTTAAAACTATTCGTGCTCCCACGGACGGCGACAAGGAACAGCGGCTCAAGTGCTTAAAAGATAGGGTAGGATTCGACCGCATCGAGTTTCCGTGGACACAAGAAGACGAGGAGCGCTTAAACGAGAAGATGGACACGACTGCCCTCGAAGAGGTCCATAGAACCATGTGCGCTTGCTTGAGGAAGGCACGTGCACAAGTTTCGTAGAAGTAGAGCTTAAAGAGCCAATAAGCTAGTTCACTTCTACAAATGCTTGGCTTAGCTTGATAAATACCCATTGAGTCGTTCCCGTTGTTTCACAAAGAGTTTCCTTGCAGCTACGCGATCCGGGCGTTCGGTGTTTGCCTTCACTAACGATATCGTGGTATCTTATCTACAGCCTTATCTCTCGGCATCCCCAGACTGATACCACAACATTCCGACCTTTCGCACATTATATCAAAACATCACGAACCTATTTACAGCACATATTCGACCTAAATACCTCTGATCACGACACAATCGCGCACAATCTGAAGCACTCACTCACTCGAAGAGCACGGACACCTCTGCGATCGTCGTCAATGGACGACCACTACCATCAGCCCATTTGGCCGATGCTTCAAGGCGCGCTCGACTACATCCTCAATCTGGCTGGTGAGGCATGGGCCATGATGCGAATGCCAGGTGAGACACCGCGAGAACAAACAGTGAGCGAGATGAGAAGTCGCGCCGCCCAGGACGAGTCTGTGGTGGAGCACGTGAGTATAGCGGTGAAGAGCAAAAACAGTCAAGAGCGCCTTAGGACAGTGGAAGACGGTGTGGTGGGCGGCTGAACGATACTTCCAATGGCCTGGCAGAAGACAGAGTACAAGTGAGGTTCGGTGGGTTGTAAGCGAAACTCCGTGAGGCGATGTACGCGTGCTCATAAATTTACAGACGAAGCTTGCGATGACTGCGAATCTAGGAATTATGGCAACGGAGTGCAAGAGTTGGAAGAATTCGTTCCGAAGCAGCTGCAACACGAGCTGGTTGTTAGGGCGAACCCTAGGATTCGGGAGTAAGTTCCACGTGGCAGACCGTTCCATGGTTCACGACGAAGGGGACAGCCAATCAGTTCAAACCTTGGTTCACCAGTAAAGTATGGAAAGGGTCCTTCTGATGGGCGCATCAGTGTCAGGCAATGTAAGGGTTACTGAATTTGAATAAAAGTGTCTTCTCCTTATTCATATCTTCAGCGGCGTTTCTGTGGTAGTTTCTAGTTCTAGCGATTGTGATACCAACTCCAACGATTGCAGTGATTGTATTAATGCTCGTAAATCATTTAAATGAGTTTTGTGGTTCCTCACCATGTGCAGACCTCGCTTTATCAGTGCTTTCCTCGAAACGTGGTTAGCAGTCCAGCACCCATCCTGAACTCTGGTTCCCATCCTGTCAGAACCTCAACTATGGTTCTCCACCACCAATCGCCCAGCGCATCTCTACACGCTCTATTCCTAGCTATTCATATATAATTCCTTCATTGCTCATCCTTTGATCGCACTATCAATTTGCCCTTGACATCTTCCCAAAGAAATACCAACACCAAGACCAAGGCATCACAACCACAACGCCCTTGCACACCAGTACCCAAGCACAAAAAGCTCAACAGTAAACTGAGCAGTACTTTATCAGACCTCGTCATGGCAGACTATGATATGGTCCTAGCAAGCGTAAACGATCTGCTCACCCAAGTCGGCCTCAAACACAAGCGCCACCCAAAAGACAAGCAACTCTCAATCCTCCTCCAAAACGTCACCGACCTCAAGAACGACACTAGGCAATATCCACGCCACATGAGCACGCTGGCAAAGTCAGAGCCACTATACCAGATGTTCAAGGAAAAGTACAAGGATAAACAGGCTTTTTTGGAATGTAATGCGGGTTCTTTGGACGGGTATCAAGAGAGCCTGAAGAACTTCAAGGATTTAGAGAGTATGAGAGTGTATTTAAGGCGGAAAGGTTGGGAGCTGGCAGAGAGTATTGTGGAGGGGTTGGAGAAGTTTGAAGAGGAGTTTGAAGAGGTAAAGAGGAGGTTGTATGCGTAATGGCGCAGGTAGACGTTCATTTGTGATATGTTTGAATGCATTGTAGTATCTTAGTAGACTTATCGAAGAGGTGTTTGCGTGCTCTTGCTATTGCAAGGTAGATACAATATGTCAGCTAGCCTTCGAAGAATACGAGCTCGATGATAAACGTGTGCTCCTAGCTAAACATAAGCTTGCCGTTGGACCTTCCATTTCGTGCAGATGCAACTACAACGACCATTGCGAGCCATTGAGGTGGTACATTCTTCTCTGGGAAATCGGACCCAAACCATGGAGCTGTAACAGCGGCTGTAACACTCCATTCGCTTCCGTTGAATTGGACGGGACCTACATGTTCTACATCCAAAAATACCTCAACTTGGCTACTATCACTCGACGAAATAGACCCAGACACGATAATGGATGAACTATCGCCATTCCTCATAGCCTCAGCAGTCAATAAGGGCGCTTCTGAGCCGCGGGTGAAAGCTGACTTCCCAGCACATTCGGAGGTGATCTCAAGCTCGGGGGTTTGTGGTGGCGCAAATCGCTTCTCGTGCGCGGTCTCAAAAGCATAACCGCAGCTCAGAAGAGCTTTGTCGTCATACGCTTTGCCAGCAAATGCTAAGTCCACTGGCATGTGAATGTCGCTCATGGCACCCATGCTGACACTGACGGTAGGTATACCGAGTTGATGGATAGCGGCATTGCCGTTCGACCTGGCGACGCCGTTCCGCCATCCTATCTCTGCGGCTGTTTCATTTGTCTCGATATCCTGAGGACCAACGTCCCCCGCAGAAGGCCACACAACGAGATCCAAAGACTTATCGTCCATCCAATTCTCCAAGTCCGCGATATGGCGGTACTCTAGCGACTGAAGCCAGGCTCCAACGTTTGGTAGACCAAAGATATCTTCCGCGTTACGCTTCTGGGCGATTTCCACGTAGCGATCGTACGAGCCTGTACGGTTACTGAGTTGATTGCTGTATCGGTCGGGCAGAGCGCCTGGTAGTTGTGGAAAAACAAGACTAGGGTTCACGTAGGCTAGGGAGATGATGCTGTTCTCATCGTCGACCATGGCCAGGAAGTCGTCCCACGCGTATGCAGCCACAAACGTCCAATTTGGCCCTCCACTGTAGTTGTAGTAGTGAGGGATTGGCCAGTCGGTCTCCACTTGTGCGTCCCAAGGAGGAAGATCGTAGTTGGTGACAGCGGGAATGTCAAACTTCTTCGACAGTTGCACCGAGCGATTCTAATGCCGTTCTGGTATTGTTCCAGGTTGCGCGAACTGAAGGTCGGATGTATACTGGGACTGCTGCCGGGTCGTCTTCGCCAATGAACACGCGTGGAACACTAATACGCATTCCTTTCAGCGACTCCGCGATTGCGAGCGATGGAAACGAATCCGGTCGAACATCCTCAAGCTCTAGTAGACGAACAAAGGACTGGCCTCGCAAAAAGTCGCAGGTGGTGTCATTGTCTTTCACCATCAAGATATCGAGCACAGCTAACATCCTTGACCGTTCTGGTATGTGGAAAGACCACGTGGGCCGATGGTTGAAGCGGTCAATTGCCCCAGATAGAGAGCAATCCACGCGAGGGTGTATAGGCCACTAATCGTTATTGGAAGCAGGTGAACGCCCGGAAGAGACTGTCTCCTCGGCCATACCAAATACCTGCATACTTGTAGAAACTCGCTCATCCACGATAAGGGACGTAATTAAGACGAATGAAACATCCAATCATCGATTTGGAGGTTGTGATTACCCGCATAATCTCACAAGGCTGTGGCGCTGTGACCCCGCCATCCTTCGTCCTCCATCAAGCTAAGGATGGAAGGCCCTTCGCGAAACGTATCAGGAGCTGTCTACACCGCCATCGATACACACTATTGTCTTATGCGCAAGAAAAAGTCCACATGTGGTACTGAGGGATTTTGAGACCCTGACAGAGGAAAAGTGGTGGTAGTTATATAGCAGACATGGCTCACCTAGGTATGTGCTGGTCACACACCTGTATAGTCTGCATTTTCCTTCGCTAAAAGCATTCAGAATCCATATTCGAAAATCCCATGATTGGGTCCACACCGACCGCCCACCCTTGGAGGCCGCCATTGGACGATGCAGCTTCGCAAGTTCGCTTGCTTCGCCTACCGGCACAACAGCCCCATTTGGAGGAGCTGACGATAGAACTGGATGTTTTCTCGATAGCAGAAGCGCCCAAATTTCAGGCTCTATCCTACAGTTGGAGAAGTCCGTTTCCTGATGAGCATCCCGACACCCCATCGTATCATGAAGTTCGATCGGGATTGTGGGTTGTCAATTGCAATGGACACCAAGTACAAGTAACTCGCAATCTATACGAAGCGCTCAAGATCCTTATTCCCCGGTTTCCAGACTCTTATCTTTGGAACGATGTTACCTGCATCAATCAGCAAGATATCGGCGAAGTCAACACTCAAGTCAGCATGATGGCAAAGATATACGCTGCTGCAGCCCGGGTGATAATCTGGCTGGGGAAGGACGACGAGGAGACTTTGCAGTGCTTGCAACTCCATCGAACAATTGGAAAGCCTTTAGCGGAGCTTACTAACAACGGCGAGCTTGGACAAGGAGCGTCGCCACTTATCGACGAGCTGTACCGTCTGAATCCAGGTCAGCCTAAACTCTGGGATATACTTGATATCAATGCCCCTACTGATGATTCCTGGAGAGCCTGGACGAGATTCTATCGACGCAGTTGGTTTCGTCGCATGTGGGTCATACAAGAATTCATATCCGCGCAAGACATTTCCATTATGTGTGGTGAGCATGAGTTTGTTCCTCACTATATGCGAGCGCTGGCGAAGTTCAGTACCATGGCTCATTGGTACAGCCACATTTCGCAACTCAACAGGCATTCTGCGCAAGCAATGTTTGCTCAGATCGAATCGCGCGACTCAATAGTCGATGGGAAGCTCTCAGCAGAAGATAGCCGATTTCTTGAGTCGGGCTGCGGAGAGGTTTCATCAGAGTCTCGCATCATTTTGTTGATCATAAAGACAAGGTGGAAACAGGCGTCAAACCCAAAAGACTTCATCTTTGTGCCGCTGGGCATTGTCAAGTCTCTCTGCGAGTCCATTGGGAGCTTGTACGACGTGGACTATGGGCGTGATGATTTTACATCTTTTGCCATCGTCGCGCGCCACCTATTACTCAACCTACCTTTTTTAGCTCTACTATCGTTTTGTGGCCGATCATGTCAGTATGGAAAGCCTTCCAGTCCCATGAAGCGATCATGGGTACCCGACTTCACAGCTCGGGGTATGTATCCCATTGGTTTGATTCATCGGGGATGCATAGCCCCCTACAACGCATCGCTAACCCAAAACCGGCCGCCCTATGAGTATCAGCGTTACCGTCGGGTTAGAGAATCAGATCTTGCGTTTGGACTGCGGGGAATCAGGGTCGATCGTCTCTCTACTGACGTTGTCGCCCTGCTGTCAACGACTGACCCGAATGGTGCAGCTAAAGTACTCCGACCACTCCTCAGGATCTGCCAAAGATTACCTCCGATGTACTGCAATGGACAGTCAGTCATAGAGGCAGTCTGGCGGACTCTGATTGATGACATAGACGTATATGGCGCTTACCCAGCGACAGAGGCCACCCGCAGAGAGTTCCGCTCATGGCTGGCTAGGTCTATAGGACTCGTAGTAGACCACGCCACGGACCCCGAATCACAGAGCCTTGCACAGGATATCTTAAAAGACTTGGGAATCGTACGGTCTTCTCTCGACCATGAGGCGGCTTCGCAGTCGTTGCCATCACTCGACGATGTCAAACAACACGATAATAATACCGTTGTTGACCCCACGTTGGTAGGACGGTACAGACGTATGATCGGGCTCGGAAACCGGTTTTTCTTTCGCACTATCACGGGTCTCCTTGGGATCGCCACTAATAATCCCGGGCTTTCGGACGAGGTCTGGATCTTGGAGGATGCGAAAACGCCCTTCCTACTTCGACCGTGTAGCAAAGAAGGCGAGTACCGCGTAGTGGGCGAGGTTTATGTGCATGGGGTCATGAACGGAGAGATTGCTCCTGGACGTGAGGACGAAGATTGGTGTCCAATTTGGCTCGTTTAGTTCCACCATTCCCAGAGAGATATTAAGATTGTACAATGGTTGAAAAAGGGATTCCTCGCATCACGCAGTTGGATCTCTCGTATTTACACCTATACAGCTGCATCGATGTTTCCCGCGCAGAACTCTAGAATACTTTACGCACTTCTCCAACGAGCAAGAGAATCTGCGCAAGTTGAGAAAGGTAGCGACAATCAACATGCCCGGCTACCTGTTTGGAGGAAAGACAGTGTAATCGAGCCCTCATCTCTCTGAATGAGCCTCCGTTTCTTCTGAATATGACGAGTCCAACGATCATTCGTTCTATGACCTGGGTCCATCATATACAATGCAATGATGTGTTGTTAAGCCAGCATGTTGTGCGGGGGGTGCGGTACAGTAGGGGTTTACTGGGGCGTTCATTGAAGTGGAGCGCTGGACTCTGGAACACTTTAGTACGCTTCTCCCGGTCGACTTTCAGTCCCTGGCTCAAAATTCAGGTTGTAATGTTGTGAAATTCACATGTTCCCTGACTATAAACTGAACCAAGGTGTATACGCGTGCTGGGATAAGCGTTACGTTCATTGATGACTACCTGAGCCATCATTCCAACGGCGGAAAAATCCGTTGCGGGACTAACACGCTGAGGCAGACTGATATACCGTGGTGGGAGTGGAAAATGAGTGGGAAAGGTGTATTGGTGGTCCCGAGTAGCTAGCTAGATACGAGACAAAATAGCTCTTAGGCTCGAGATAATAGGATGCGAGTCGGTCTACTTACCCATCAATTATTTAAGACTGTGGCACAGGATGCCAATGTATAGTTCGCCCTTCAGCGGAACTTTGACGTGCCTGAATGTGGCGTTCAGCTTGGCATTTGACACATCGATACGAACCTTCCTGATCCCCATCGTCGCCTCGCATCCATCATCGATATGCAATCTCTATCTGCGCCAATCACTTTGCATCCCGACCGACTTCCGGGCAGTCCAGAGAGGTATGCGGAATTCGGTAATGAATTGTAAAGATTTCGATACTTTCACCAGGGGTCCATGATGTCGGACTGTGGGATAGCGCAGCAGCCATTTCGAAGAATTCAACGAATATACCAAGCATATCAACGCAAATTCTGGGTGTACAAGTATTGAAAAGCGGGTTTCGCAATGCGCGTGGTGGTATGTGACGGGAAAGTACGGGAAAGACGGTGAAGAGGTCGTGAATCCTCATATGCGATTGGCCAAGATCTCTCGCCCGAAAAGCTCGGGTCGTCGGCACATGGCCAGGTGCACCTACCATGACACTGCAGCATATTCCATGGAAACAGCAACCCGAAGGAGTGAAATTCAACAAGCTATTGCATCATAAACCAATCACTTTCCTTAGCTGCGAACTATCGCAAATATCATCGATAACAAACATTCGCGGTACCTCTCCTTAACATCAACATCTCCATCTCGCGTCCAGATTACGATCAAGCTCTAGCCTACATTAGCTTCCAACGCCCATGATCTCAATTGCCTCAGAGCGTGTTCACGATTCCTGCCCTCACGATGACTGGAAGCAAGCTAAAGACCTTCCTCAACAACGCAGCGAGTAAGGCCCTGCCCAACTTCTCGGATCAACACAGCAAACAGAAGCAGACGGCGTCATTAGAGAAGATCGCTAGAGAAACCATCGGGAGCACGTACCTCGAAGAGGATCCTTCGGTAGCAGAGTGGTTTCGCGGCCTGGTGCCATCTTCGCGCGGCGTGGCCGAGTATGTCGACGAGTTGTTTCCAAGCGCGCGGTGGGTGAGGAGATACAATGTATCTTGGCTGGTGGGAGACGCCATCGCTGGTATCACAGTAGGTCTGGTGGTTGTGCCGCAAGCCATGGCATATGCGCTCCTTGCTCGACTGACGCCTGCGTTTGGGCTATACACGACTTTCACGGGAGCGTGCCTATACTGGGTGTTTGGAACGTCCAAGGACATCGTCATCGGTACTACAGCGGTCGGATCCCTCCTTGTAGGCAGCGTGATCAGCAAGATCGAAGCCGAGCACCCCGGAGTCTACAGGCCTGAAGACATTGCTCACGCCCTTTCCTTCCTTGCTGGCGCCGTGCTCTTCGTCTTTGGTATTTTGCGCCTTGGCTGGCTGATCGAATTCATTCCCTACATTCCTATCTCGGCTTTTGTCACCTCAGCCAGCATCACCATTATCTCTACACAACTACCGACAGTCCTAGGCATCACTGGTCTCAATACGCGTGAGTCGCCGTACAAAGTGTACGTGAACACACTCAAGAGCTTACCAAGGGCGAGGCTCGATGCTGCTATTGGCATCACGTCCATCGTGCTGCTCTGGCTCATTCGAGACGTATGCTCGAAGATGGAGTTGCGCCAGCCACACAGGAAGCGCATGTGGACTCTCATTTCCTCGCTTCGGTTGACATTCACCATCTTGCTGTATACTTTCATCAGCTGGCTGGTGCATCGCAAGGTACCCGCAGGACATGAGAAGTTTCGGATTGTCGGGCATATCGAGAAGGGTTTCAGTCATGCAGGCGTACCTCCTATGGATAGCAAACTATTTGGCCTTGTAGCTTCCGAGTTGCCCGCGATTATTATCATCCTCATTGTGGAGCACATTGCGATTGCCAAGTCATTTGGTCGCATCTTCAATTACACCATCATCCCATCGCAAGAGATGATTGCACAAGGTGCTGCCAACATATTGAGTCCTTTCGTTGGCGGCTATGTTTGTACTGGTTCATTTGGTGCGTCCGCAGTCCTGTCTAAAGCCGCTGTACGCACGCCGCTTGCTGGCCTCTTTAGCGCCCTCGTCTTGGTACTGGCCCTGTACGCACTCACGGCCGTCTTCTATTATATCCCGAATGCAGCCCTTGCTGGATTGATCATTCATTGCACCATCAATCTGATCACGCCGCCGAAATCACTATACAAGTACTGGCAGCTGTCGCCCTTTGAGCTATTCATATGGATCTGTGGCGTCGTCATTGCTTTCTTCACGGATCTCGAGACCGCAATATACGTTACCGTAGGTTTATCGTTCGCAATGCTCCTCCTACGAATGGCCAAAAGCCCCGGAAAGTTTCGAGGCTCGGTCGGCGTCACACGCATTGTGCGCAACCATCGTGTCCAAGAGGCGGTGGCTTCCTGCTCAAGTTCAGCCACAGCCACGCCTACAGGTGCACACGAGACGGCAGCTACTCACAACTCGGAGACCCGCCAAGTTTATCTTCCCTATGACTCCAAAGCTCACAACCCCACCGTCAAGGTCGAACCCGCCTACCCAGGCGTGTTCATCTACCGCTTCAGCGAAAACTTCAACTACATCAACCAAGCCTACCACATCGACTACCTCACCTCCTACATCATGAAGCACACGCGCCGCGCCCGAGCAGACGACGGCATGCGCGCCAGCGACCGCCTATGGTGCGACGCCCCGCCCTTCGCCAAAGTCGACGAAGAGAAGTCCGCCCTACCTATCCTCCGCGCCGTCGTCCTCGACTTCTCCACCGTCAACATAATCGACATCACCAGCATCCAAGGCCTCATCGACCTCCGCAACACACTCGACCGCTACGCCGCACCCGCACTAGTGGAATGGCACTTCGCTGGCGTGCAGAACCGATGGACGCGCCGCGCGCTGATGTTCGCAGGCTTTGGTTTCCCGGCTGCGGATAGCGTGGATGAGCTGGGGCATTGGTGTCCTGCGTACACGGTTGCTACTAGCTTGGCTGGCGCTACGGAGGATGAGCAGCGGGAGTTGGAGGTGCTGCACATGGAGATGAGGGGGAATGATGAGGAGGGTAGGGAGCGGGGTGGGAAGGTTGGAGTGCAGGCTAGGGTTCGGGCAGTGGCATTGGAGAAGGAGGGCTTTCAACCAATCTTTGGTGTTGATAGGCCGTTCTTTCATATCGATTTGCATGATGCTGTTGATGCGGCGGTGAGGGACGCGAAGAGGCAGGATGAGAGGGGTGGGATGGCTAGTGAGAGCTTGGGTAATTACTCTGGTGCTCGAGGTGAGGCTTAGTGTCTGGTTGGTGTGTGAGGTTCAGTTCGCTCACAAAGAGAATTTGCATGGCATGGGTGGCGTTTTGGGCATTTTCGCATGGAGAGAATGGCATGGGATAGACTGCATTATTGAAGTGAAGTAATCGTTATGACCTGTAATCAATGCAATCACAGCTAGTCGTTTACCATACAGATCAGTTCATCATTACGCGCATGTCTTCGAAGGAGGATATGTTGGTCAGGGTTGAAAGTCGTACCTTATTGTGTAGCTCAGGACTTTGGTCAGATTGCATCACTTTGTGTCACACAATGATTCATGAGACAGAAACCAGGTGAAGTCACTACATCTATTGCACACGAAGTACGTGAAACAAACTGTATACATGCCTTAATTCATTGTATATGAGTCATACCAAAATAATTGATATATTGCTAGTCCATCCGTTTCTTACATTGTGTAGACTACAGGGTAAGCCGAGGACTGGCTTGACCAACGCTTTCTCTTAATATTTTTCTGCTCAGTTGCTGTTGAGGTTCGCTTTGCAGTAGAAAAACTCTTTGCGGCCTTCCTGATTATGTAATTGCAGAGGTATTGTCGTGCCAACCGAGCCTTTAACCTACTGCCATGATCATAACTAGTCTCCCCCGATCACAATGAGAGCCTTACTACGAGGGATGTGTTCATGACGATACCAGTCAGCGTGAGAAGCGTCCCGATCAAAACCGTGGTCATAGTAGTCCTCCTGCTTCAAATCCTCATCCTGTTCTTCGTCTTCTTGGACATCTGGTACGACGAAACCCTCCTCGATAGGAAGAACCTCTCCTTTGCACCAAGTGCAGGTGGTCTTATAGCTCGCAGGATTGACCGGACCCATCTTCTTCCCACAAGGGCAAATGCATGCCCCATAAAGTGGATCAATTAGCCCAAAGATATCTTCATCCTCGTGTTGATCATGATTAGCACATCCGATGCATAGCCATCGCTCCAGGAAGCGGCTGCGCAGTGTACAATGGCATCGCGCTGGTGGGCTTTCCCTCGCATTGAAGCATGGGGTGCAAACGTACCGAAGCCGATTTTGTACGGCGATGTCGAGATACCGGGTGACGTTAAATGGGTCAGTGTGACCAGCGGGACTCAGGGGCATGAGGTGGCGTATTAATCCGAGATCAAAGTCTAGAAGATAGTCGAGGGGCACCGGACTGGCGGAATTATCGTCATCGAATAATACGCCGAGACGACCTTGATCATGTAGAGGGCGGTACTGGCCCGCGGGCGCGCCCCACCCCTTTTTGACCAGCCGACCCTTTTGCATTGGTGGCAGCAGGCGGACGATGAACGGGTAGAGGAAGACGTAGCCTGCCCTCCAACGCATGTTGAAGAGACCAGGTTCCTCAATCATCGTCTGGTAAGTGACATGCATGCGACACTCGTCGCAGGTATTAACGCCGCATAGAACACAGGAATGGCTCTCGATGCCGAGTTCTTCATCTTCTCCACCACACTTGTTGTTGTACACGATAAACGAGCTTTCTGGGGCTTGTTGGTGGCACTCCTTTCGTTTTGCGAGACCCTTTCCTGGACACAAGGTCTTCGTCATCATGTTCGCTAGGCTGTTTTGATTGTCAAGGTTGAACAGCTCATAGGACGTCTGGCAGGTGTTTGCAAGGGAAGCGAGGTCCTTCGGTCGCAGGTGTGCGACGATGTGCTCGAGGATCGGATATTGGGCCAGGGCCGAGAGAAGATGATCTGCGTGACCGTTTCTATTCGGCAATGACCAGACGCGGTTGACCTTGTTGTTTGGTTGCTTGGATTCAGCCATCTTGGTGCGCTTCGAAGATGAATTGAGGTAGAGGGGTGAGTAGATTCCCTCGGCTGTGGTTGAAGGCGCTTTGTGTAGACGAAGTGGTAGGGATGAGGAAATCTTTCGAGGGTCATATAGGACTAGGCGGTCTGCAATTTTGCAGTGAAACCCTTGCTAGCTCAGCAGGAAATATCAAGGTGAAGTAACAGCTCATAGTGTGAAAGTGAACAACGTTTCGAAATCAGTGTATGCCGCTCGTCCCCCCGAAAAACAGACCACTGTGAATAGTGCATGCCTTAGCTGTGTTTTTGCACCTTGTACTGCCTTTGCTGATCAAGATCACAGTGCATATCCGCGGATACCATGTTTGATTTTGCGGCCCGCGTATTGTGCTCTGTGTCAAGTAGACAAATACCCGGGTCAAGGGCTCAAGTGTGGAGAACTTGGACTAGATGATCAATCGTTGTTGGATGACATGGGCGTCTCTTACAAGCGGGTGCAGAAAGCTACGTATATAGTCCACGTGTGGCAATTTGCGTCTGATTGCGGTGACAAAGCAATAGATTCCAGAATAGTTTGTGTCAGTGATAGTTGTCAAAATACTACAAGTCAAGCCGGGCCAGCATACACTCCGAGGTCAGGATGAAAGCACAATCGCATACAGCATCCAGAATGAAGAAAATCTTCTTCGCAATGCCGTTCGCGATCTGTATGCTAGGCATTTACATCGAATTGTTTGTTCTAAGTGATATATGGCAGCGTGCTCTCGTACACCTACACTCGAGTCAAGATCCCCGCAGACTGGGAACTCTGGGCACTCTGGATTTTACACCACCGTTCGAGCTCAACAATAAGACTTGACCCATCGATCGAAGCATCATGGTCCAGATAAACCGCATGTTCTTCCTCGCCTTCATGTTCAAAATATCTAGCCTTCCACCTTGGTGCATGGTTCTGCGTTCGGCACGTTCACAAATCCTGTGCAATGTTTTCCCATGAAACCAGGGAGAAGATAGATAGTCGTGGTTGCCGCCAACAGCTGGACTCAGGCTACCCCACAGTGTCCAGAGTCGAGGTGACAATGTTTCCGGGCAAGGCCAATTCTTCAATTGACGGAGTGACGTCCGAGACTGTCGCGATACAACTACGGCTGTCTCTCGTCACCAGTGCGTGACGAGACCATCAACGACGTTCTGCCCGATCCTTATGTCGCCACCACGGGCAGGCCATAAGACGCAACAAACCAGAACCCGGCATCCTTGAACCCGACACTGAGAGTTACTGGTGCTGACACGTATCATATATCAACAACAACCGCGATGAGTTCTCATACACCGACGCATGAGCCGTTATGGAAAGGATCCCTTGTATACGAAGTACCGTGCGACCGTTACTGAAGTGGTACCGATTGGCTTCGGTACCTACCTCGCGCCAGAAACCTGGGGATCAGTGGGTGATGAGAAGACCTCATAGCGGCAGTGCTATAATTTATATGAAAACCTGAATTGAAAATCGTGTTCTCGGATGGTTGGAGGCGAGGTGCATCTTGCCATGAACACGTAAGCGAAACGAGATGACGATGGTTGTGTGGAGGTGGCGACGGTAAAGTCGAAATTGTGATAGATCGTATGATGATTGAATGTATTAATCGCCACATCTTAGCTCGCAGGTTGTCCGCTGCGGCACCCAATTAAGGTCCACTCGCCCGACGAACAGTCATTTACTCCACTTGAATCTGGTACTTGTCGGGGTCGGGATCATAAGGTGCTCAATGCTGGACATTTCTAGTTCTTGATTAATGCCTGTGTGTAAGGAAAATCTATGGGCTCGTCTTAGCGTCAATCAAGGCCACCACTGTGTTGGTTGGAAATGCTCCTGCCTGTTCTCCATCTTGTGGAAGGAGCGCCGCACTTCTAGCTTGAACCTGCACACTGCAACAACTTAAAGGTAACCCCTCACAATCCCTTTTTCTCTCATTGCTTCCTAAAAGCACGACTTCCTGCAAACTACAGAACGCAGTCACTTAATTAGCAGAGCACCTCTCACCCGTGCCTACCAGACCCAGAACTCGATGACAACATTGCAACTATCGCCACATCTCCTCGTCGGCATGTCCGCAACTGATATCGCTATTTTTGACGGCACTCTTGGCGATGCAGAGTCACTTGCTGAGCTACATAAGCGCAAGGACATTTTCGTTGCCGACAGGGAGCTGATGCCTGATCTCCAAAGTCGCGGCTTAGCAACCTTCAACACCGCCGTTGACACTGACATACCCTCAGCCATGTCGAGCGGACAGCCAGTTGTCTCTTTTCTGAAGAGAGTTCTCATCACTATTGGCGCACTATATAAAGAACAAGAGCAAAGAGACTTGGATGTGGATGCGGAAAGCACAGGTGGCGAGAGCGAGTCGAACCAGAATGCAAGTGTCCAAGAGCACAGGGTCGACCCTTGGTTAGACACCAACAGATCAACAGCGAATACTAAGCAGAACACTGAACACATTGATCTCGATGAGAATCAACTCTCGCCCAGCAGACTCGATGCTGCAGTCGCCGCACGGAAAAAGAGAAAATTACTTACGCATGGCAATCGTAGAAAGGTTGAGATGGTTCCTCCAGTTGCCAAAATCGACAACATCGACATGCCTCAACACATGGACAATGTGGCGAATGGCTTACCTACAGCCAGCGAGCTCCCTTTGACTGGAACGCGCGCATTTAACTCAAAGCGTCACCAGCAGCCCTCGCAAACTAGAAACCCAGTATGCAACGCATCTCTGAGCTTGCTCTATGCACAATCGCTAACAAACTGTAGGCCAGAGGTGTAGGCAGCAAACAAGCGCCTCCCAAGCAGACATCCATGAAGCACTCAACGAAAGGCGACGGTCGACCAAGCCTAATCGTGAAACTGAAGGTCCCGAGACAATTCCTAGCCCTTCATCAGGTCGACAATATGACTCCTTCGAAGCCACGCCGCAAACGACGGGGGAAATACAAGAGCGCGGAATTTGTGGCCTCAGACACAGAAGCCAGCGACGCCGAGATGTGTGATACTCCCTTCAACGACCTGAATAGCAAGAAGCGCAAGAGGGGTAGCACTGCTCACACTTCGTCCAAATCCACCACTCGCAACAGCGGACGCAAACTCACCACTACCAATCTAGCCACTCCCCCAACGCGGCCAACATCAAAGCCAGGAAATGTTCCCAACAACGCCTCTCCAAAATCAGAGCCCTGGGAAACAGCCTTCAACATCTCTCCCTCCTCCTCCAGCATCTCCTGTAGCTCCAACAACACCCCATCATCTCGCTCTCCCTCGCCATCCATGAGTCCCCCACCACCATCAGCACCAGCACCACCATCATCATCCCATCCCCGCTTCCAAATTCCCGCATCCACCCAGCACCCCTACACCTTCCCCACCCTCCCAAAATGCCACGAAAGTCCCTCCCGCCATTCCACCGCGGCGCCCTCATAGCCCTCGAAAACGTGCTAGAAGACTACCAGCACCTGATTCAGTCCCCACAATCATCCCCAGACGGACAAATCGATGCAAGGTCGATGGTAAGGGATATCATTGACGAGTTGGAGGAGAGTAAGCCCAGCGTGTGTGATTGGGAGAGGAGGACTGTGTTGAAGGGGGTGCGTGGGTGTGCGCGGTTTTGAGGGGTTTGTGGGGAGGGGACAGATGGGGTTGATGATGATAATGGTGGTGGTGGTGGTGGTGAGGAGGAGGGAGATGTGAAGGGGAAGGGGAAGGGGAAGGGGAAAGAGAAGGGAAAGGAAAAGGCAAAAGAGGTGGAGATGGAGATAGATGTTGAAGGCATGGTGAGGGCGTTCATGGAGTGGGTTGAGTCTGAATTTGCGAGGCTGGGAGGAGTGGGGGACAAGTAAGGGATGTTAGGACTGCGAGGGTGAAGGTGAAAAGCGAGACCTGTATTTTTCTTATCGGGAGGTATGCGACGATGAATGCATGCCGGTGTAGATGTCTGAGTGTTAAGTTGACATCATCTCAATTTCATTCGAGTCCAAGTTCAACGGTATTTAAGAGAGTATTGATCAGAGTCCTGTTTGAAAGAAGCATCACTGTTTTATTTTGGGTTTATGAAGAGAAAGTGACCCAGACCCAGCTGGGGATACCTTTGTTACAAGTCTATGTTTTTGTACATTAACCTGCGATGTTTCTTCCCCTCGTATATCTCCCCCCCTTGTTAGCTTCTGCTGTCACTCCCGCAGCTGTGCTTCCAACACCTCTCCTCACAACTCAACGTTTGCGTAAAAGGATAATAGGGTATAATCGAGTTCATCGTCCTTATCCAAATCTCAACGAGTAAGCGCTCGCTACTCTTCCCAACTCCGCTTCCCCGAAACCCGTCTCAAGGTCCGTCGTCTCGCCGTGATCGACCTGGTTCCTTCCCAATGCATCTGCTATTGACGCGGAATCAATATTTGCTGCGTCCGAGTATCTGGTAGCCGAACCGTAGCTTCGGGCGAGATGCGACGGGATGCATGGATTCTAGCCGCCCGTGGCGATAATCCATGCTCCAGATCCCGACAGGCCTCGATAAAGCTGTTCGAATTGGGTTTATGGTGATATCCTGTTTGGGTGGCGTTCGGACGAATCTAGCTATTTTGGAGTCGAAAGGATCGGCGGATCGGCATGTGATAGCTCGGGCGGTGACGCTCGGCAATTCGACACGTGGAACAGGGGTGTCGGTGGTGCGCTGACTCGCACAATACTACTGATGTGCAACCCGGGGTATCAACCTGTCCGATGAACAGCGGCGAATAGGTCTTCATTTTCGTGATCGTGATCGTAGTCGTACAGTCGTCAGTGGTAGGCTTGTATGGATATCCTACGTTATCGGGCGTCTATCGAACTTTTGGCCACACGTCTGGCCTTGGAACTCAACTCTTCCTTCAATATGTTTGTAGTTGTGGCGGCCGGAACAGTTGGTGGCTCTGTTGTATCATCTCTTCAATGTTCTTCGCTTCGTTCATTTCGAAATCGTGCATTAATTGCATCTGCTGCTCCTGGTTCAAGCCGTTGCCCCTTGCATCTTGGCTCCAACCTGGGTTAAGGTAGTCCGCTACCTCGTAGCCCTGATTGGCCGCATATGCTTCATTATAGAATGATGAAGACATAGGCATCGTTGGCATGCCGTATGGATCTTGTTGTGGCATCGAGAATGTTGGGGTCCATTGGGGAAGTTCAGCGAATGTGGTCGGTAAGGACGTGAATTGCGTCGTCGGAGGGTAGGTGTATATGGATATGTTGGTATCCATGGATGCCTTCGGGCTCATGTCTGTATACGGTTGCGATGTGGATTGCTGTGGCGAGGTGTGTATCGCAGCGTGCTGTGCATTGGGTGAGGTTGAGAAAGGATTCGTGACATTCGTTGAGTTGCTGAAATTGAAGATTGGCTGGTTCTGGTTTGGTAAATAGCCGAACGGCGCGGGGACTTTGTCGGAAGGCGTGCTCACTGATGCAGTAGACGCCGTGGCTGGGCTCGTGGTTCGCGACCTGTTGATGCCGTCGACGATGTTGCTAGACACCACAGACGCGGTATCTGACGGCGATGAAGCAGAGATAGGTACGTCACCATCCTTATCGAAGATCTTCATGCAAGCGCCAATGAGGTTGTAGTACAGCTCCATGGCGGACGCGACTCCTGGCCATCTTTCAGAAGACAGCCTAATAGACTCCATGGCCACATTCAAATGACCCTCTACTTCCTCACGACTATGAACGCGGCGCACCTCGGAATACGAGAGTGTCCAGAGCATGGTGTTGATGCACATGAAGATGGCCTGGACGAAGATCCACGTCATATCAACGGACTTGGTTTCGATCTGCTTCCTCGTCATGTAGATGTTGTACTGGCAGGCGTCGTAACAGCGTATGGCAGCTTGGACGGAAGGTCGTGGGACTTGGGGAGAGGGCCGGTAAATGAAGACGACCATTGTGTTGTACCTTCCAATAAACCTAATAAGGGTCAGCTTATACTACACGGCAAGCCGCATGTGATACCCACCAGACTTTGTTCAGTCCTGATCCGCCGTCCATTTCGGGGCTGGTGTCTCTCCATGCCTCAATTTTCGCTTGGATCTCGGAGAACCACGGGTGTTCATCATCTTTGGGTTCGGGTTTCTTCCTTTGGTACAGCATCTTCCGGATCTCGAGTTGCAATAGGCGCATCTTGTAGAAGTGTATTCCTATCCATTTCTTCAGCGATGCTTGAGGCGCAGGCTTGATACCTTCTTTGGTGATAAAGGCGTCGTCGACGAGTTCGCCGAAATTAACATCAATGTGCTCTCGTCGTGTTGCAAAATGAGCCGGCCGTCCAAGACTGTGCGACAGGCCGTAGTCCATGGTAAGAATACTCCAAAACAAGCGGCGGCGCATGTCGACCTCGAGTGGATCAGCTGGACGCCCGCCTGGGCCTCTAGTGATGGTCTTTTCCTCATGCAAGCCTAGCGCTTGACAGAGCCTCACGCCGAGACCCATGATGTAGTAGACTGCAGTTCTGGTTGGCGTAAGAAGCGAGTAGCCGGCCACTAGGGCGAAACACTGTAGTGTCTTCAGGTTCATTGGCTTGATGGCTGCCTCGAAGAACTTGAGGGCCGCCAGGTAATAACTGTCGGCTAAACCTGCATACTGAGTGTCCATCTTCTGCAGGCTGATGGCAATCACCATGCGCAGACAGTAGTTCTGGTAGGGATCGGTCGAGCCACGGTACACGTCCTCGACGTCTTTGGTGAAGGTCGGCTCATGGAAAATGGGATACATGGGGTGGACTGGGATGGTTAGCAGACATGAGCCACGAGATACATTGCCACACGCACCTTTGCAGTAGAATAGCTCGACGAGCAGATTGGTAAGATCGCGGTTGGGTAACTCCTCAGCAGCAACGTCGCTGACAAGGGGATATATCTTGGACGTCGGCCGCTCGTCCTCCTGGGCAAATGTTGCCTTTATCGACTTGGCTCTTGCATGGGGCACAATCTCGGATATGCTCTTGGACTCGGTGAACTGCTTTGCAAGCTGCATCACCAGGCGAGTGACGGTGATGCCGCTTGAGGGCCCCAGGAATTTGGACTCGTCCGAGTCTTGCACGCGCACCGTCGCTGCGCCCCGCATCACGTCTTCAGGGTCCGGCTCCACGTCGTCCTTGTCGAGCTCTGCCAGCTGCTTCTCCAGCTCGCGCACCTTGTGCTGCAGGTGGACGACATAGTTTCGGGGAATTTTCCTGCCCTTGGCTGGGTCGTAGTACTCGCAATGCGAGTTTGTCCGCTCGCAGGGGCCGCACCGGGGGAGTCCCGGGTCGCATCGAGTTTTGCGCTTGGCGGGGATCAGTCGTCTATCGTAGACAGGTGCTGAGGGGGGAGTGTGCTCACCGTGCGGCAGCGACAACAGGCTGTCAAGGTATGAGCGGTGCGGCTCTGTCCGGCGGTGCCTTCCTCTGATGGGTGCGGGGCCCCTTCCGTCTTTGCCTGTGTCGCCGTCGCGGCTTCCATCGCTCAGCGGGCGCGGGTGGTGGGGGAGGGAATCGCTGGCTTGTGGTGTTGCTGTTCGGCCTCGAGTATGGGCAAAGGGACGGGCCAGTCCATGCCAGTTGCGGTCGCGGCCGCGAGGATGCTCGCTCGGTGTGGTGTCGACGTGTGGACGAGGACGAGGCCCACGGCGTGTACGATTAGGTACGGCGCTGCACTGGCACCGAGACTGTGGCACGGCTGGGGGATGCAAATGCA
The DNA here is from genome assembly GCA_027946455.1 of Neocucurbitaria cava. Classification (NCBI taxonomy): domain Eukaryota; kingdom Fungi; phylum Ascomycota; class Dothideomycetes; order Pleosporales; family Cucurbitariaceae; genus Neocucurbitaria; species Neocucurbitaria cava. Next base: position 1,455,664 of record JAPEUY010000011.1, read on the forward strand.
GCAGAGCCGGACGGAGTACCGGCGCGTGTTTCGAGAGCCAAATGGAGACGACCTTGATGTGCTGCGCGTCCCTACCTTCGACCTACTACCTACTAGCCGGCACTTAGCACCTACAACAATAATGGCCAGCGCCTACAGAGCCCTCGCCAATCAGGCGCCGCGATACCGTACGGAGACACTGACAAACCGTTCGCAAGTGCGGCGTCGCTGAGCGCTGGCAGGCCGAAGCTTGCAGGAGCCTCTCATTTTGCGGTGCCGGCGAGTTGGGCCAGCGCGGGACAGACCGCTGATAGGCTGCGACCGGGAATTGGGCCTCGACCAGTCAGTACCTAGACCTTCGCGGCGACGCTGCTGCCCTCCTCGCCAGAGCAGCGTCACGCATCTCAAAGGAGACCGCTTTTTTCCTGCGCGATTCAACGGGGCACCCCAGCCCGTCTTCCTCAAGCCCAATACGGCCATAATCCCGCGACACTACTGGCCGCCCGCAGCGCTGAAGGCTTTCGAGGGCTGAGGGGTGCATTGTACCGATTGCGCCACCCGTCGACCAGCTCAACACCACGCCAGTGCCCACCCAGCCCACGATAATCCCTAGCTGCCCGTATCATTGTACCGTCTTGCTGGTCAGCCTCTCCTCGCATTTGCCATTCCAGAGGCCCGCGCTATTCCCTCACTGTACATTCCACCGAGCCTGGTGAGTGCATTGCCTCTCTCAAGGGTCAGATCGTGATCCATCAGCCGCCATGTCCGCCGCCAATGCCCCTCCCGTTCCTGCTCTTTCAGTCTGCCGCGTGTCTCTTATCTCCGTGAACTAGCTCGGTCTTTTCTTTGCGCTTGGCATCAGGTCCAACAGAAGAGCTGGGGCAACCCCATCATATTAGCAATGCCCACAGGATGCCTACTAACCCCCTCAGAGGCAACAGACTCATGGTGTTGGAGACGCCATTGCTCCGGGTGAGCAGGCCTGTCGCTGCGTGCTCCCGATGTCGAGCCGCCAAGGTCAAGTGTGATGGCAAACTACCCGCCTGCACAGCGTGCGAGAAGTCAAATCGGGCTTCTGAGTGCTCGAGCACGAATGACCAGTTTGCGCGGGGTAAAGAGAGAAGCTATGTGGCGACCCTCGAATCGAGAATCGAACGCCTGGAGAGAAAGATCCACGAAGCCAAAGTAAGGAGGAAGTCTTCAACAGTCCCAATGCTGGACATGTCTGAGACATCTACTCCACGTAGAACCTCAGTCGAGACCGTGAAAGCATCTCGACCGATCAGCAAGCGAGCGGCACGCCGGAAGGAAGCCTCAGATATCGATGAGCTGGTATCTGATTTTGGCCTGTTGTGAGTGATATCATCTACTTGGATGGCCACCCACTGACAACAGCAGGGCTGTCAATGCCACTGCGAGGGACTTCTACGGCTTCACAACCGAGATGTCGTACGCTCGGCTGATTCAGTCTGCAAGTACAAAGGAACCCCTCCCTACCGGAATGACCAAAGCGCTACCTCCAAAATTCGCAGCCACTCCACTAATCCAACACTATTTGAACAATATCTTCACGCTTCTCCCAGTATTCGAAGAAGCTTCACTGTACTCTTCAGTGGATGCCATTTACCAACAAGGCGATAATGCAACACCGTGGGACAAGTGGAGTGTACGCATGGTTTTAGCCATTGCTTGTTTGTCTCAATCTGATCAAAGAGGTGATACTCAATACTCGGACGCTGTCGGTCATGTCAATGCTGCGCTCGAGAATGCTGAGGACGTTTTGCATCCCGGCTATGTCACCAGCATTCAGGCGCTGATACTTTGGACCATCTATGCCACCATGGACCCTCACCATTTCGATAGTTGGACTCTAATAGGGGCAGCCTCAAGGGCAATGGTCGATCTTGGCATCCATCAAGACCCTTCCAAGAATGTGTCCGTGTCACGTACGAAGTTAGAGATCAGGAGACGCGTGTATTGGTGTGTCTATTCACTTGACAGGTATGAGTACCGCTACTCAGACGACGGTCAGTGCTAATCAATCTAGATCAACATCGCTTGTTCAGACTCGCGCCTTCTCCTTCTCAGACGAGGCCGCTCATGTTGCATTTCCCTTCCAGACCGCTGGGCCTTCGCCAAAATACTCCTCACCCACACAGTTTTTCCAGCAGTCCTTCGACTCGGCGCTGGACATGTTCAGAATCCGCGAGATCCAGTCTGAGTGGTACATGGATCTGTTCCAGTCAGGCCGCGAACCCTGGCAGGACCCTTATCCTTACACCTGGAAGCAGTACGCTCGAATGACCGAATGGTTCCAAGATATGCCACAGAGCACTCTTCCCGCTATCAAGTCCTTCTTCGAACTCGAACTGCTCTACAGCTATGTTTACATCCTTTCTCCAAGCCCACGGATACCCCACATTCACGAATACGCGCAACGCCTGATTTTCGAGCACTGCATATCCTACGCCACTAATCTGTTGTCTCTTCTCAACAAGCCATCAAATATCACCAAGCCACCAGTAACCTTCTACGACGCTATGAGAGCATATATGACAGGTCGCCAATTTGTCGACGTCCTGTCGCGCAACATGGACATGATGCTCGATCCAAGGCCTCCCATACCTCCCACACCATCCGCGCCTCAGACAGAATCCGAAGATCCGCTTGCGCCGCCTACGGCAATCAGCGCTCCACCATTCCCTTTACCATTACTTTCAGATGGGCAGCCTATGCCGTCAGACCCCACCACACGAGCTATCAACGCAATCAACGACTTCACATCTGTCCTCTCAAATTTTGGTCTCAGGTTTGGCTTCACGCATTGGCGAGACCGCTTCCAGCGTGAATCTGCTGCTCTATCCGCACAGCTCTACCAAAGAACGAACGTATCGCCCCATGCTTCCCCGCCGCCCGTGACATACCCTCCGCAATGGGTGCCTATGCCGTCAGTCTCACCCCAAGCCCCACAAATGGTATATCATGGTCACCCCACGACCCCACCTATTGTGTACCCACAGACGAGCCCCTTCTCCAGCTCCATGTCCTACAGCGGAAACCCATTCGACAATCAAACCCAGAGCCCACATCAGCATACCATGTCCTACGACGCATCTCCCCAAGGGCAGCCTCCCCAAAATTGGACAACACCTTCGCCACAGCCGTTACCAGAGCTACCGCAACCTACAGAGGGCCAAAAGAGGCGCGCTCTTATCTATGGCCCTGCTATGCCTGCACCGCACCCACATGGCCACAGTCCCAGCGCCTCACAAGGCCAAGAGATGAACTGGAATCAGGGCGCTCAAGTACCACAGCAACAACAACAGCAGCAGGATGACGGGAGCTGGAATCAAAACGCACCCCCGATGCAGACACAGCAGAACCGCGAGTCATGGAATCAGGGCCCACCACAGGGAAACTGGGGTTGATTCAATTCTATTACACAAGGAGAACCTTCTCCGCGATCCAAATGTCACTTCTACAGATGCGCTGCGCTAGGTCGTAGGGACGCGTCAGTATCGCGTATCTAATAATCTTTTCGCCGAAAACTCCCCGGTGCACAGGTACAGACCTCTTCCTCTCCCTACCAAACGATGGTCTAGCCCTGGCCTCCAGGTGACGCGGGCGGGGCGGGTAGGTGGATCTGGAGTATGTATAGCGCGGCGCTAAGGAGGAGGACAAAAGACGAAAGGGGTCCTACTGTGTAAAATCAACGGCCCGAATGTGATTCAGATTTTTGATCATGGGGTTGTGTTGGGCAGAGGTCGGGAAGGCTTGGGATGGATGGATGAATGGACGGATGAAGAAAGAAAGGAGAGCATCACTGGCTGTGTTGCCGGCTAGATGAAGACGGGCTTGGCTGTGTATGAGGTACGATAGTGCATGAGGTCACGATAGATAGATGAAGTGATTTGAAGTGTTGGATCAGATCAGTGCTGTATGTGGATTATGAAAGAGCCCTTGCCGTAGCTCCGAGGTCAATTGTACTCGTTGATGCTGCTGCTGGTGATCATGCATCACGCTTTCTCTCCGAGCATATAGCTCCTCCTCCTCGTCATCATCTCCATCTCCAATCCCAGCCTTCACCCACAAGCACATGGCGACCTAAGGATTCGCAAGCGCAAGACACGCATCAACAGCGAGACCAACCCTGCACACCCACTCATTAGCCACCTATCCTTATTCAAATCCTTCAAAAGCATAAATAGATAGGAGAAGATGAATTGAGTTAGGGGAATAACGTACCGGCCCTCCTTCTCCCTCACAACATCATCAATGACATCGCGATCCAGCTGCGGAAACATGCCCGCCAGCGTCTCGACGACCACCTTGTGCTCCTGCAACTGTATCCGTCTTGCCTGTTCCGCCTCGGCGCTAGCTTGGCGGGCGGCCGACTCCTCAGCGGAGAGGCGTTGTCTGCTGTGTCTCGTGTCTTGGTCCTGAGATGGTCTCGCTTGCTGCTGCTGTTGCGTATGCTGTTTCTCATTAACAAGTTGCTGCTGCTGTTGGGATGCTGCTGTTTGGCCTGGGAACTCGGCGGAACGACGTGGAGGTGGTGGGGGATTGGAGACGTTGGGTGTTGTGTTGCGCGGTGTTGATGATGATGAGGTGGTATCTGTGTCTGAGAAGATGCGGCCTATTGTGCTGAGCGGGCGTTGGATGGTGCGGAGGAGACCTGCTACGGCGGCGTTCTCTTCTTCCGGCTGTTCTGCTTCTGCTTTGCGGTCTTTCGTCATTGATGTGCGCGCGCGCTCGCCTTCCATTGAGTTCCTTTGCGTGAGCTCTGGACGGAGCGGAGTGGCTTTCTCGGGAATGTGGTGGTAGTGCGGTGAAGGCATGCGTCTGTGGCTGGGTGTTGAGGGGTGTAGGAGTGTAGGGGGAGCGGCGGATGCTGATGATGATTCCGCGGCTTCTTCTTTTGCGTGGCGTTCTGCGATGGCGGATACGGCTGCTTCGACGTTTTTGTCGAATTCTTCGTCGGTGACGGTTAGCGAGGTTTTGTCTAGGCCTTCGATGAATTGCACGGCGCCCATGAGGGAGGAGATGTAGTAGCCTGCTTCGCCGCCGAGCTTGTCTTGGTTCCGGAAGCGCAGGATGTATTGGACGTTGGAGACGAGGTGGTCGGGGTTCGCTTGTAGGACGGTGTAGATGAGGAGGGGAACGAAAGCGTCGGCAGATTGATCTGAATTCGACGTCCGCAGGAAGCCAAATATGACCTTGCAGCAATTCAGAATGCATATAATCTTGTCTCTTGGTGCACGGTAGCTCTTGATCTTCAGCAGCTCTTGTTGCGCTAGATGCAAAAATTTCCTGCCCTTGTCTCCGACAGGCTTGATGTCCAGATGTTCCTCATTGACCCATTTGTATATTCGCACTTTTTGTGCGAGCACTTCATCTCGTTCAACATCCTCTTGATGCTGGCCTCTTCGACCTGGCCCTGGTGGTTCGTGTCGCCGCCGCCCTTTCCTCGGAGATACTGGTTCTGGCGGTGGTATCGCAGGTGAGAAGGTCTGGTTGTATAGTCGGTTCATGACCAGCTTTTCCATTCCTTCTCGTGCGTTGTCGAACTCTGCGTCAGACACAGTCCGCCAGACCTCACATTGCGCCATCTTCTTACTGATGAACTCAAGAAAGTCACCCACAATCTTGACCTGTTCGTGTACCATCCACTGCTTCTTGCCAAACTCAAGGAGGAAGGAGCGCAAGAACTTGGCAACAGGGTCTGCTGTCCGGTGGCGTAGCTGTTCAAGAAAACGGTGGAAGTCGAAGGGCAGATCTGGCTCTGGCTCTGGAGCTGGTTGTGCGGGCTGGTACTTGGGCGCATGTGCGCTTGGGGATGTCGGCTCTACGAAGGATGTGTTGGTCCCTACGCGGTATAGGGAGGACGTTCGCGGGGGTGGAGATTGTAGGGAGTGCACCGAGGCTGCGTCGTCGCCTGGTGTGGGCAGTGGCTTGTCGAGTGGCACTAGACTCGACCGTCGAGGTGGAAACGAAGCGGATGGCGACTCGAGGAGCGGGCTGGCCAGCTCTAAACGCGGGGACATGATCTCGTCTGCGCCCGGCCCTCCCGTGCTCTCAAACTGCTCCATGATGCTCTGTATCTCGGTTTGCGAGTCATCCACAGCCTCATCCGGGCCGTCGTACTTGGCTCCGTATTCTGCTGCCGCGTTGTCCTCTGAGTTTCTCCCACTCGACTTGCCCTGCGAGATGGGCGACGTGGCTCGGCTGGGGACATTGCTCGTAGAGAGATACTTGTCGTCTTTCGGCGGTGGAGGAGGGGGCGACGGCGAGCGTACAGGGAGTTTGCCCGCAGTCTTGGATGTGTCTTCTGGTGGTGGGGGTGTTGAAGATAGAGCCATGGTCTCTGTCTTGTGTGTGAGCTCCTCTGCCTGCTCTGAAGAGGTCGGCTGCGCAGGTTCTGTCTGCTGTTCTGGCCCTGGCAGAGAATCGGCGTCTTCTGTTGTGCCGTGATTCTTTTCTCCCTCCGCTACCGCGGCTGGTCGCTCTATCTGCCCCTGCCCCTCTGCTTCAGACTCGACAGCCTGCCCCGCGTCGCGCGCCATGATTTCATGGCTGGCTGTCGCGCCAGACTGAGACGTCTTATCTATTGACTCTTCCGATGGAGCTGTAGCAGCTGCCTGGTGCTTAGCCGTCACATGGTTGTCCCTCTCTTCTTGTGTCTCGCGTGGAGCTGCGTCGAGTTGCGGAGATGCGTTCGGGGGAGACATGGACCGGTCCGGCGACGAAGCGTCCGAGTGGGTATCTAGCGGTTCAGCAAGCTTATGTACACATGGAAAGGAAATGTATAAAGCTCAATCCGAGTAGCTATACGCAAAGTATCTTCGTAGACAGCCGTGTGCTGCTCCGGCATGTGCGAGTTGTCCGCATGGCCAAGCTGTGGCTGCGTCGGCACGGCATTGAGGCGCCAAATCTCCGAGCGGGCCGCGCTAACAAGGTCAGGCTCGTGCATCTGAAGATGTAATCACGACCATTCTTCCACCACGCTCATTAACTGATCCTGCCATGTGCGGCATCTTCTGCTCACTCAGTCACAATGACTACATGACACCAGATGCTAACACGCAGCAACTTCTTCAGAATCGAGGACCCGACCACACTGGACGACATCAATTCTTGATCCAGCCTTCACGCGTCACCGACGACGACAATTCATCTCAGTTTCACACGACTTTTTTGTCAACAGTCCTGTCGCTGCGAGGCAGTACAGTAGTTCCTCAGCCTCTCGTTGACAAAGCCTCTGGGTCCGTTCTGTGCTGGAACGGCGAAGCCTGGAGCATCCGTGAACATGTTGTGACCGGCAATGACTCGGACATTGTCTTCGCTCGGTTGCTAGAAGCGTGTGCTGGCTCTCCAGACGCGTCAACACGTGCAGTCATTAGCCTTCTGTCTTCCATCAGAGGCCCATATGCCTTCGTCTTCTACGACGCTCGCAACAGTCGTCTGTACTATGGACGTGACTGCCTTGGGCGACGCTCATTGCTGAAGAAGTCTACCCAAGATGGAACGCTCATACTCTCAAGCGTGTGCGACAATGCCTCTGGCGAAGCATGGGAAGAAGTTGAAGCCGATGGCATATACTTCGTCAATCTCCATTCTGAGACTTCAACTCCACCCACACTGAGACCTGAACATATCCCACACAGTAGTTCAAAGCAGGAATCTGGATCAACGCTCTCTTTCGTAGGTAAGTCTTCTCGTCCGGGGGTTTTGCTAATCGAGACAGAATCTTCCCTTCCCTGCTATGAACCGCAACCTTACCACACAAACCCCTGGCTCTCTTGCTAAGGTGGTGCAAACACTAAAAATCTCTCTCCAAAGATCCCTTCAGCTGCGCACCCAGCATGTCCGCGAAGCTGTACAGCGGCAACCAGCCAGTACATCTGAGCAAGACACGCGAGTGGCTATTCTGTTCTCCGGTGGCCTTGACTGTACTATTCTCGCACGTATGTGCCACGACTTGATTCATCCGGGCGAAACCCTTGACCTCCTCAATGTCGCTTTCGAAAATCCTCGAATCCATGGAAAGCTTGATCCGGGAACTAGCCCCTACGAATTATGTCCGGATCGCATCACCGGACGAGCATCATATGCGGAGCTCATCAAGGTCTGTCCTGGCCGTGCTTGGCGATTCGTTGAGATCAATGTGCCCTATAGCGAGACTCAAGCGCATCGTGCAACTGTCATGGCACTGATGCACCCTCACAACACCGAGATGGACTTGTCTATATCGTACGCTCTGTATTTTGCATCACGCGGCGTAGGCATCACTCGCGCCTCGCAGGAAAGTCCACCAGAGCCACACACCACGACCGCCCATGTGCTCCTTTCTGGTCTGGGTGCTGACGAGCTTTTTGGAGGCTATCAACGGCATATGACCGCTTTTTCTCGACAAGGTTACCCAGGTTTAATTGCGGAGCTCGAGCTTGACTTCGACCGCCTTGGAAAGCGCAATCTTGGACGAGATGACCGTGTCATTAGTGACTCCGGCAAAGAGGTGCGTTTTCCATATCTCGACGAAGACTTCATTGCGCTTGTACTCGACCTCCCGGTATCCGCAAAGTGCGATTTCGGCGATGCGCACGATGAGACATCCGAACATCCTGCATATTTTCTCGAACCTGGAAAGCGCGCACTACGGCTACTTGCATGGCAGCTAGACATGAAGGGTGTTGCTGCTGAGAAGAAGCGCGCCATACAATTCGGTGCTCGAACTGCAAAGATGGAGACTGGCAAAACGAAAGGCACACATATTCTGACTTGAGGAGGTTAGTGCACTCTTCTCTTTGTTTTGTTTTTATTGCGATGATTAGACCGAGAGTAAATTTGTGGAGGCACCAGTGTGTTTCCTCACGATCACTACATCTAGCAATAGATGATATATCGTTACAACCACTTGGTGTCACTGACTGTTACGACTAAAAGGCAAGTCTGAGTCAATCAGATGCGCATGGGTTAGAATCACTTGTTCAATCGATCATTACTAACAATGCCAAACTGAAGAGTTATCGAGCCCAATCTGGCGATTCTGGCATACGAGCTCCCATTGACTGTCTGGCTGGTTCGAGTCTAGGCACCATTCCCAAAAAAAATACATGTCGCCCCTCCGCAAAACTTCGAGTACCGCTATCAATGTTGTCGTCAACTTGGATACACTTCAGCCACTCGTATCGTCAACTATCCTCTCACCCTACTCAACGCGCTTCTTCAAGGTCCCCCCATTTTGGTCGATATCGCCTGTCTTTGGGGACCTCGAGTGTCATTCCCGAAGTTCACGGGGCTGAGAGTGAAGCTTCCGCTGGTAACGGGAACGAGTACAATCAGAAGACAAAACAGCCATGGAACAACACGCCTGCTGCTACCACTACTGCTCATCACACATGTCTGGGAAATCTCGCAGATGTTGAGGGAGTCCGGGCAGCAGGTGTGGGTGTCCGGGTTGTAGCAGGTGAGCGTGCCACAGGGGGTTAGGGGTGGTGCGCAGAGGGAGGTGGGGCCGGCGAGGGCCGATGTGGTTGGTTCTGTTTCTTGTGTTGGTGTTGAGGCTGGGTTTGGCTGTGTAGGAGGAATTAACCGGTCTGAAGGGGTGGCGGAGGAAGTGTCTGTGAGGTCGCTGGTAGAGGCGTGGGTGGTTGTAGCTAGTGCTGCGAAGATGATGAGGGCGTTCAATAATAACATCGTCTCTGTCCGTTATCTCTTGCAAATTCAGTTCGCCTTCGCCTTTCTAAGCTTCGTTCCTCGAGAAAGAAAATGAGAGAGAGAGAGGTAATTGAATTGTTCGATTTCGTGTTATCACATGGTAATATCTTCTGCTACGTGACACTTGCGTTTGTACATGTGAATTTAAAGACGCACGTAATCACGTCTCCTCTTCAATCAATGACCGTGGCATGGTTGTTCAACTGGAATTGATGTGATTCGCTAAGTTGAATTGATACAAACGCTTCACTAAACTTCATTATCATTCATATGAACAATGTCCGCATGAAAGAGGTTCTCGTACGAAGGTAGGGAAGTGTAGAAGCAGTTACTTTCGTTCAGGGCGTGGATTAGGAAGAAGAAAAGTAGTACGTTGCTAACGGCCGGCTAGCCGTGTATCTCACTCACAACCTGTATGGTGTATCCGGTTTCCTTGGACAGACATAGCCTATTCTCTTTCCATGCCCGTATTGTGCGCATCAGAACCTTTGTCCCATATTGTTCTATAAACTGCACATGATACCACGCGTCCGGGTATCCTGAGCGTGGACGCCCTTTATGGCGTACACGTAGATGCTCCACAAATTCTGTCTGATCGAGGAAAATCTCCAGGTCGCATGATCGCAGGGAATGGGATTCTCCGTGTGACTTGAACTCGTTTTCATGCATATGAGCATCATTCGTTCTGCCATATCGCCCGACAAAGAAATCGCAAAGGATGCACTCTGGCACATGGAAATCGGTAGTAAAGATGGCATGTACGTCGTGCAGATAGCGACAAGACCAAGATTCGCACTTGGGGTGAAGATGAGCTGCGACGCCGGCGCTTGGGAATGTCCGCTCACAGGTGGGGCATGTGAATGTGCCGTCTCTATTATTACTTCAGTTTCATCTGCGTACTTCGCTAGGTACAGACATGCTTACGATTTCGTCTGCACGGTGGGAGCAGATGCTCGATCTGACCACCATGCTAGTTTGCATATGCCATTCTTTAGATGCACAAAAACGTGGTCTTGTCGTTCAGTCCAGGTGGCGCATCGTTTCCCGCAGAAACCGCAGCGAAGCAACGGGGATGAAGCGAGAAGTTGAGGGTTGTAGTGTTTCCACACGTCAAGTAGCCACTTGGATGCTGGCTTGAAGTGTGCTCTTTTGATGTGTTGTGCAAGTTGATCCTTCCTCAAAAATGTACGCTTGGCTTCAGGCTTGTCGATACATTCAGTAAAGTGCTCTCGGATCATGTGTTCTCCAAGGTTAGTATAGTGGAATCCACAGATGTAACAAAGCGTAACCTTAGTAGGAGTGCGAAGGCTAACTTCTGAGCAGCATATCCAATGGTACGGGCAGTAGTGAATGGCCTCCTCGTGTCGAACCCATTCAAAACGATGTTTGAACGTGCTAGGGCAGTCTGGCCAGGTGCAAAAGTACTTTGGCGACAATGGTGTTGCGCTTTCGGCTTCATCCGGAGTCGATGGCTTCGTGGGAACACGCGACCATCGTTTTCGACCTCTACGTGAGCCTCTAGAGTCAACAGATATCTGACTACTCCAGCTGTGTATGCTGTTCGCGGAGCTAGCCGAGCTTTCAGAGCCAGCTGTGCTACATGCTCGATTGGGGAGTTGGGGTTGACCCAAATGCCGACCGCTATCGGGTGATCTTCCTTTCTCACTTGCTAGTGCTCCAAATGGAACAGCTTCTTCGCTCGCTGGAGTGGCGAGGTATCTTTCGAGTGACGTATTGCTAGGAGTTGGCGAGGCTCGATCGAGGGCGTCAAGGTTAGCGGTTGAAACTGGTGATATCGCTCGACAGTTCTGTCCAATGCCTGTTGGATTGAGGTTGGTTTGTTCTTGGTTGGAGGACGGCGTGCCTGAACTTCTAGTCAACACGTATTCGCGACTGTTGAGACGAACCAGGGGGGAAGTCCACGTATGACTCTCGTACCAAGTACCGAAGCTCTTATAATCGTTGTGAAGTCGTGGACTCACCTTGGAGCACAGTTTTGCGCGACCTGGTATTTGAAAACCAATTCTTGATTATGCGTGTGTCGAGTCTAGTCAAAACCGAGAGATTCTCTACTGAAGCATCATCCGGGTAAGGTTCCGACAGAAAATGGTGCTCTAGCATTGCTTTTGCTGCAGCCGGGATAGTCGTGCGTCGCTGTTTTGGCCGATCTTCAGTTTTACTCGTATCGTAATCGTCTTCCTGGGATCTACCCCTCTTTGCTTTCTTCGATTGCTGCGGGTTATTTGTGGGTATCGAATTTACCGGCTCTTGGACTGGAGTGAAATTGCTCCCTTCTTGACAATCGGTGAAGCCACCCGTAATAGCTTCAGATGAGAACAGTCTCCCGCTAGACTCGAAACCGTTCAAAAATTCGGCTTGAAATTCGCTTGCTGATTGGTTGTGAATGAGATCGTTGTGATAGGACGAATCGGTACATGTCTCAACACGTGAAGGGTCCAAGAGAAATTGATGCCCATTTTGCGGAAACCCCCAGTCCTCTAGTCCGGGCACGTTAGATGGCAATTCGGAGTGGTAATCGATCCAGTCTGTTGGTACATCGGCATAATCAGCTCCCAAAGTCTGTCCGGCGCCGGGAGTTTCGAGGTTGAACAAGTTGTCGAACTGATCAGGCTGAGCAGGTGCGCTCCAGTCAAGTGTCATTCTCGCAGCAAGAGCGTCCCGAAGCAAAATGCGGAGCGTGGGTGATACGAGGAACCGCAAGGGTTATGCTGGCGGTTCGCAAAGTGTGAGGAGTCGACATTGTGCGAATTTTACCGGACCGCGATAATATAGTATGAGGCTGAGGTACGAGGTGAGCGAGTTGATTTTCGAGGTTGCAAGCATGCAGGGATGAGTCCAGGAAGGAGCCAATCAGAGACACGGATGCTACGTCAGCCTGCGCGAAGAAGGACAAGGTGAGCTGGAGTTACCAAAGATGCTAGGTTCTCTGGAAATGCTGCTTTGTACTGGTAGCTGTAGAATATTACAACTCTCTAGGCCGTAAGACACAGGGCGACGTTTGACACCTAAGTTCCACGGTTGATCGACAGGGCGAAGCAGGGGTCCACCCCACCTTAACGTGGGGCAGCTTTACTCCTACTGCTATCAACTAATCAGATACACACGATATGCCTTACACACCAGCTCTGCACTTATACCAACCTTACCTACCTTCGAAACACCCCGAACCCGGTTGATCGCGCGTTTCAAGCCCCTAAGAACGCGTCGCAACCTCCTCAGCATCTCTCAATCATGACAGACACGCCCTTCTCCAAAGCCCTCGCAGCAATCGACGCAGCGCACGCCCTCGACCCTAACAAGATTACCGTCAACAACACCGAAGCCCCATACGAGCTACACTACGCCCAAAAATGCACATCCTACCTCGACCAACGCTCCCCCAGCGCCTCCGAGCCCCTCCGCCTCGCCATCCGCGCCCAACACTTCCGCCGCTGGGAAGTCCCCCGCTCCTCATACCCCATGACGCGCGTAGGCTACCACGCATGGCGCACCTTCCTGAAGAAGCGGCAAGCCTCTCTCGTCGAAGCAATATGCCTCGAAGCAGGATACCCGCAAGAGGCTGCGGAGCGGGTGGGCGCGCTGATACGCAAAGAGGACCTCAAGGAGGACGAGGAGACGCAGGTGCTGGAAGATGTGGCGTGTCTTGTGTTCCTGGATGATCAGTTTGAGGCGTTTGAGAAAGAGCATGATGAGGAGAAGATTATTAAGATTTTGCAGAAGACGTGGGGGAAGATGACGGAGAGGGGGCATGAGTTGGCGTTGCAGATTCCGATGGGGGAGAGACCGCTGGAGTTGGTCAAGAAGGCACTTGCAGGGTAGGGTGATTACACATTGAAAGAGTTGATTGAATTGTTCATTTTATTAATGACCTCATGAGGAGTAGAGTGGAGGTACTATGGCCACTTATGAGTTGTATATTATGAATACCCATTCTTGTAATCATCTGGGGTATCGTTCTGAGCCGCGGAAAAGTTGCACTTGATAGTGTGCTTGATTATGCGCCACCCTCCCTCTTGGCGTACTCCTCCTCAATTCTCTCCTCATACAATCTCTCGGCCTCCTTCTCTTGCGCTGTCTTCTCCGTGTGGGTAGCGCTTGCTACACTCTGAGTCGATTGGTTCTCGACATTGTGCGCTGTCTGCGCTGAAGAGGTGCTGGTTGTCGAAGTCGACTTGTCGGTTGTGGAGGGGATGGGAATCGGCATGTTGACTTGATGATTTATACAGTGAAATTCAGAGGTTTTGGTTTCTGTGGATTTGAAGGGATTGCTTGAGGGCGTCGTGAATTGCTTGCACCGATGCTGGGGAGCCAGTCATACTATATAGAGCTTTCGCGTTACGTCATGTGTGGCTGTGCAGGTGTGGCTGGAACGTTCCTTCCGAACGATTCGCCTCATGACTTCCACGCGCTTCGGTCACGACCAATTGTACACAGACCCGCTCAATTCACTGGATCGCTGTGAAATAGCATGTGATTCGTTCTGAAATCTGCGCAGTACCTCTCAGGATGGATTTCCTCGACTTCAGATGTAGGTCATCAAGTCATGACTAACCGCTCAGGGGAACTATACGGGGCCCACAAGCAGGGTACCCGTTCGCTATCTGACCAGCGTATCCACACTGTCCACAAAGGCGGCATTATTCCCAATTCCCACTGCGCCGCTACCGCGACCGCGACCGCTACCTCCATCACCACCACCCCACCCCCCATGACAGCTATCCCTAGGGCTCAACTATCTTCTCCAAGACCTCTTCCATAATCACATCAGCCCTACCCTCCTTCTCCTTCCAGCTCTTGCCGGGGATCTGCCACGCAACTTTCGCCCTTAACTGCGTCCAAAACAGCCAATACTCCCCCATCGCCTGCTCAACCTCCGGATCATCCACGCTGAAGTTCTGTCTAGTCAACTCCTTCAATTCCTCGGTCTCCTCAAGCACCATGCGTACCAACTGCTGAGCATGCAAGTCGATTCTGAATGGGCCCTCCGCCAGGAGCGTGGTGGTGGGAGATTTATGTGCGCCAGGACGGTCGGTGTCGATGTCAAGGCGTTGCTCTTCCAGAATTAGGAATTTCGTCAGTGTGAGCTTGGCATGGACGGTTTGTAGGTAGGTTTGTTTTAATTCTTTGGTGGCGAAGTTGAACGCTGGAGGTGTGGGGAGGGACGTGATGTAGGTTTGGGGTGATGGGATGTTGATGTGAGCGAAGTAGTCGTCGTCGTTGTGGTGGAGGTCCGTTGGGAGGCCTTTGGGATGCTGGGGTCGGGAGCGAAGGGAGTGGGAAGGCTGTTGCTTGGTTGTGGTGTCGTCTTTGTCATTGGTGACATGGCGGTTTTGCGGCTTCGGTGGCATGGTTGCGTGTGGTTCGTTGATGTTCGGGGGTACTGGGTATGACCTTTTTGTGGGGCGGATAGTTGATCTTGTGGTTGAGTTGAAGTTGAGATTGCTTTCGAACTTAGATGGAGGATCTGCGCGAGAAGAATCTTTTATACGGCCAGGATCCTCGGTGAGCCCTCATTTCACCGTGTCATTGCCTGAGCGCTCCCGGTGAAGTTTGGGATTCTGGGTGACGGTGAGTTCGAGCGGGCTGGACATAACTAGTCCATGTCCATCTGTGTAAATTAGAAGGTCACTAAGGCGACAACACATTGTCCTTCACACTGTGGTGTAGTAGATAGGAACGTGATATCAAACTTGGCAGCGCGGCTTTATCGTTTAGTATTGTGACTATCCATGTCATCTTCCTGCTTTCGGGATCTTGGCCCTTCACGTATGAAATGGATGTCTCCTGCCAAATGCCCACAATTGCTACCATAGACCTTGACAGACGACTAGAAATGCTGATACAATCATATCTGAATATCTACCACTGATCCTCCAAATGTCTGACATATATCGTAGCTACACGAGTAGCCTCCTTGTCGATATCTCCAGCGCCGTAACATATCCAAACATGTCTCAAACCAACTACCCACCAACATTGCGTTTCTGTCTACTAACCCCATCGCAACTTCCTCCCATCCCAGATCTGTCCGACCCGCACCACCAATCCACCTTCATCCTGCCCCCTCTCGAGCATGCTCTCCACCTTCGCTAATACCGTCTTCGTTCCGTCAGCCAACGAAAACGGTATCATAGGAAAAATGTCCCTCCGAACCATGTCCGTCCCATCGAAGAACCATTCCTTCGGATGTATGAGATTGCCCGTCCGCAAATGCTTCAACAAGCCCTGCAACGCGCGAGCATCGCCTTGCAAAACAATGCCACCCTGCAGGCCCTCAGCCATGCTTATGCGATGGCGGTATCGCTTGTCCTGGAGGCTGTATTCTGCAGCCGCATCAATGACATCAGATTTCATGACGCTGGGGTTCTCGTCGTAGCCCTTGCCACTGTCTGATGTCTCTGGTTCGAGGAGGTAGTGAACCCCGTGACCGTCCTCAGTGTCGGACAGGTATTTCATCTCGTCTACCATGTGCCTGAGACCACGGGAGCCAATGTTCACATCAGCTAGGTTGAGCGGCCTAGGGGAGCGATCGTAAGGGGAGAAGACGATCCGGGAAGCGGGGATGGGCGACCTTGGTGTCATCTGGGATTGTGGTACCGATCTGTCGCTTGGTGAAGGATCAGCGACAGTTGTGAAACTCTTTTGCGCTATCCGGGAAGCGTAGAAGATATTGCGTTTAATGGGTTTTATCTCGATCTTCTTTCTTCGCTCTGCTGGTGATAAAGTGCACAACTTCTTCAAGGCCGGGCCGTCTGAACATGGTAAGGGAGTACTGCCCCCATCTGTTGGCGTACCTGCATCTTGATCCATTTCTTCATCCTCATGGCAATCCTTGCGCTTTGCTGGAACTGACGATTTGAACCGACGCGCCTGCAAGCGGTTCTTTGACCGTCCGTGCAGCTCATCTACCAACTGAGTGGATTGTTGGACACCGCCGTGATCCTGCACAGCC
Organism: Neocucurbitaria cava; assembly: GCA_027946455.1. Lineage (NCBI taxonomy): Eukaryota > Fungi > Ascomycota > Dothideomycetes > Pleosporales > Cucurbitariaceae > Neocucurbitaria > Neocucurbitaria cava. Next base: position 1,472,333 of record JAPEUY010000011.1, read on the forward strand.
TTCTCCATGCCTTGCTTCGGTAAAGTGACCGCTTGAATCTGCTGCTTTCGGCTCTCGATATGACCAAGGATCGCCTGTGTGATCTGGGCACTAGTCACTCCCTTTATTGTCAAAGGTGTGATGTCGTAGCCGTCGTCCTTGAGCAACTTCAATCTTGCCTCCCTGCTGGACTTCATGTTCCAGGTATTGGCACTCCAAAGGTTATCAAGACTGAACCCACGCTTTCTGATAACCTCTAGGGCTTCTGCTTCCCAGTTTGCACGCATGCCCGGCTGTGAGGGAGTGGACAAGTATAGCGGAACGGGCAATTTAAGGTCGTTACCGCTGGAACTGGGGGTTCGGCTCGGGATAAGGTCTGGGGCTGCGGTGTGGGCTGGAGGAGCGGGCTTCTGGCGCATCCTCTCGAGTAGTTCAGCATTCGGATACTGTGGGCAGCTTGGTGTGCCGATTGCAGCAAGACCTTGCGCGTAACGAACTTGTGCAGGCGTAAGCTCGTACGGAAGACGAATGGGAACATCCAATGCCGGCTTTTGCACCCTTCCGGTAGTCTTCTTGCGGCCTTCAGGCATGTTTGCAACGCGGCGCTTCGACTGCCCCTTCGCTTCGAGGATCTTTCGAGATGATCGCTTGGAATCCATGGCGATGCTCCCTAAGACGGATTGCTGTGGGAGGTAGTTCACTTCGGATTATCAAAAGATTCGTTTGATAGACCGGCTTGCTTTTCTGGCCTCTGTGTGCTCTACAAGGCCCGAGAATGTTCAGGTTGAGGTCGCGAATGCTCAGGTTGAAGTGGAGAATGATCAAGTTGAAGTCAAGAGAAACAAATAGACGGGAATATAAGTATACTGGGAACTGCTTACCGAAGCCTGGCACGCGCCCGACGTTGCTTGGCAGGAAGGTTCTTCACGTGGTCCTATCGTCCTAGTGCTGTTTCCCTAGCGATTTAGCTTTCACCTCCAATGAGCCATCTCATCTGTGGGGTGAAAGGAGAGAAGGAGCCGCAGGGATACGAATCGCGTGGACGAACCGTCATGGTATGCGCGAAGTTATGCGGAGCAGCTCAATTGTCGAGATACGTGTTTAACAAGAGCTTTAGGGAGTAAAAATGCTTATAGGCAAAGGTCTAATGGTTCGTCCATGAATGCTTTTCTTGACCTTGCGATCTGTACTATGAGAACCAGACATAATAGACGACTGGTGACATAACATAAATAATCATTATGAAATCTTGATGCTAGGAGTTTCTGGAGTATTTATATACAAGAATCAAAAAATCTTTTCGTATTATATTCATTACGGATTTCAAAAATCAAGACTCTTGGTGAGAGGCACGTCCCGAATACAGGACTGGTAGGCCATTTTAAACTAGGCCTCGCCATTTAGATTGCTTCGCAAGCGATCACACTGGAATTCTGACATCTGGACACGGATGTGCATATGAGCATTCATCTCGCAGGTGATCGCGTGTAGTCCCGCCGCTCCTTCCCCATCTTCGCTGCGTTTGTTTACTGACGTCACTGCCACCCGTTTGCTGTCCCTGCGCGGAGTTTGCTGCTTGGAGGCGCGCATGTTGACAATCTTTGACGCTAGCCGCCGGGTTCTTACTTTCTCTCACTTACTTTCTCCTCGCCTCTTTCATCTACCAGACATTATTCCCCACACCATCGTGCGAACATCAACTACACCATGGCCGCCCAAGGTCACAATCGATACGCGCTCTTCACTGCATATGACGACAACGGGACTCCCTTATGCAGTCCAGCTAAAGATCCCTCGAACAATCCATTCGTCAATCAAGTTGCGGATGATTCAATACCCTGGCAGGAGGTCAAGAAGCGCGGCGCTCAGTCAGGCCAGCCGGTGTCTCAAGCAGGAAGAACGCAGAACCGCAATGGCAAACTCGACGCAACTCACAATGTCGTTCCTCCTAACAAGAGCCGAGTGCGCGTGACTTCGGTGTCTACCACTAGGAGCGGCGACAAAATCAACGACGCTTATGACAACTGGTGTGGAGTGTGTTCTCAGAAGTTCTCCAGTAAGACGGCGCTCTTGAGCCACATCAAGCAGTTACCGAATCACGAACACTACTGCAATCTCTGCAAGCGCGTCTTCAAGGATCGTAACGGGATTAAGAACCATGTCGACAATTCGAGCGGCCACAAAATTTTCTGCAACATATGCCTCAGCGCCTTCAAAGACGATTGGGCTCTAAAGAATCATTACGAGACTAACTACTATGCGGAACATCAATTCGTGTGCTTTACCTGCTTGCTCGGCTTCCGTACCCAAGCGGATTTCGATCGACATCTACAGACAGCAGAGAAGCACACTTGGTGCGAGACATGTTCACGTCGCTTTCGCAACCAGGACGAGCGAGATGAGCATTGGCAAAAGACATGCAGTATGTATGGATTGCGGCTTCTGTATCCACGATATGTGGAATGGAAGTCGTTCATGATCATCAACGCTGACGACAATTTAGAGCACAAGCATTGCTTGCAACCAGGTTGCAACTTCGACTGCCGTGATCAGGCTACGCTTACCGCTCACTTACATCGAGATCACTTCCAGTGTGAGGGCTGCAAGCGTATTTTCCCAAGTCAGACGAAGTTCCGCCAACATCAGGAGACGTGCTCATCTCCTATACCATGCCCTGAGTGTGGCGAAGTCTGCGTTGGCGAGGCTCAGATGGCGCTTCATATGGAGAGCTGTGAAGTCTACAATGATCCTCAGAACATACACTCAAACGTATGTGTTTTTTGTTACCTCAACCTCTCACGTCGTTGGAGCAGACGGTATAAGAAATCGTTGTTAACAAAGCAACAGTACCCAACCAAACCAGCGGCTGCGACTTTACCTTGCTGGTGCTGTGAGGCCCCGATGAATGACTACTGGAGTCTTATTCATCACCTTGAATCAAGACAGTGCCCCAAGATGGTCGACCATACCCAACTTATGCTCGTTCTCGGAAAATGGTGGTACTCGCCGCTATACATGGATCTCGACATCCACGCTCAGATCCGCACTGGCCGCATCGATCTCCACGAGGTGCTGCGATGGATGGACGAAGACACTCTGCACCCTTTCATGTGCCGCAGTGAGGGATGCACGGCAACGTTTGCGCACTTGCGCACTCTTGTGCTACACTGTGAGGACACCACGGCGTGCAATTGGGATATTGGCAGGTTGAGACTTGCTGATCTGGAGATCGAGTTCAAGCGGTTGTCTGCCGAGAGGAATGGTACGGTGGAGGAGGAGTAGTGAACGGGTTTCCAAAGGGCGAATGACCTCAGCAAAGGTACAATGCTGAGGTTTTGGCGATGTCGACACGCGAGCATCAACGATAGCTCGGCCTGGCAGTTTTGCACTCTAGCCAATGTAAAACATACTCGTTCAGTTCATGGTGCAAGGTTCCCAGACAGCCCATAAGACTCTGCCTCCATATAGTCCTCACACGGGTGTGAACTTGTGATAACAAGGTCTTTCCGAGCTATTGAATGCATCCTTCATGGTTCAAAAGTCCCCGATGAATCCGAAAGAAATAATCTGTTGACCTCCGGATTGATCCGAAATATTGTGCGTATCTCAGATTCCGGTTGGGAGATGGGACATCGAAGACACGCAAGGTCGAATTGCCGCTTTAAGCAATATACGATGTTGTATTACTCAAAGCCGAAGCATTGAAGACGACAAATCACTACGAAATATTTCTTATCTTTGCGTTCACGGACGCTGATTTACTTTAGTAAATGTCAGCATTTGTATTATTACGACTAATTAATAGGCTGGAGCTCACAATGCATGCGTGACAGATCTTTAGCAGTTGCAAATGTGGATGTGAAGATATCTGGACTCGCTATTATCAGGTCTATATAAGATTCACAAGCAGCGAATAGTTAACTAGTAGGAATACAACGCATGGATATAGAATTCTATATACCTGCATTTCTATATAGGTTAGTTAACTTCAAATAACTTTACTAAGAGAACTCTACGGACGATAGAGAACCCTTGATGCTACGTTGTAGATCTGCTAGTATTTATGCAATTGAAAGGCTTCATGTATACCAACATGATGTTCCTATCTGCAGCTATTCCGTACAGCAAAGGTGAAGGCAAACGGAGTTCCGACAGACCCGCGACCTCGCACCGTGCATCTGTCTTCACCAGACTGCTATTGTTTTTGCCGCACAATAGCCTTCACTTTACAATTTCCATTATATTGTGATAATGGCCCAATAGCAGCAGCTATCACTCCTCTGAGATCCCCTATATAAGCCATGTCCTATAAGCCCATCGCTCTTCAAACCTCCTCCCATATATACACACTTAAATACCATCACGCTTCGTTGTTAGCAATGGTACCTTTTACCTATGATCGTCTCCTTGTGCGCCTCAATGCGCTTTATGATTCCATTCCCGCGCATATACGGGGCCCTGGTGGCCCTAAGCGCATCGCAGACCTCCAGCAGGCGATCAATGCTGGCATTGTCGCCGCCGAAGCTGGACGTGACGGCGAGGCTGGTATCCCCAAACCCAGCCAACTGAAGCGAGACGTGGCCGCGGCCATCGACGACGTCAACGAGCGACATGACCTCCTGCCGGCGACAGTGGAGGATCGCGAAGCTGCAGAAACCCTCTTGGGCATGGCGAGCGCCGCTCAGCCTGCCAACCCCTTCCGCTCCACCAACTCCGGGGTGGAATTCCTCGACATCCCCCCCGCTGTCGTTGACCTCGCCCGCTTCGACAAAGAAATCTTCCTTGCCGGCGTCCAATTCGCCATGCAAAACTTCACCGCCACACATACCGCCGCCCAGTGCGGCCACGCCGACGATGGATTCGCTGAGCGATGCCTCGCATACGTGAGGCATGAGCTAGTTCTCAAGGAACAAGCTGCCGTGGAGGCGACGAGGAGGATTGTGAGGATTGTGGAGGAAACTGCTAAGGGGTGATGGTAGCGAGAGGCTCGTTGGGAGGAGCTGTTGACATGTAGTTTGAGTGCCCGCTATGATCATGATTTGGAGTTCTGGATGGAACACTGGGTTCACGATATCTTTCATTCCTGTATCTACAAAATATGAATATCTCATTGTTCTCTCTCATGATTCCATCTTGCACACCTGGCCGACCGCGCCAGGGTAGGTCATCTTCTGTTTCCTTCGCGTGCAAACTGGTCCCACAGCGCCCATGACATCTTTCAAGGTCTCATCGCCTTCCCCCCACCATTTGTCTAGCTTCTTCATACCTTTCCTAGCCAGACCTGCGTCCCTATTCCGATATACTGAATCGATTTTGCGGACATCCGTTTTGTCGTTCACGAGCCAGCGTTTGTGTTGGTTCACAAAGTCATCGTAGGTTGAGTCAGCACCGTAGGTGGCTTGTACATTTTTGGTCAAGTTGGCATTTGCAAGCTTTGAGAGATGAGAATGCTTTTGGCCAGCGTGAATAGCGGCTGATTCACGAGATTGCGGCCATATAGTTGATGCGCGGTGAAACATCAGCGATGTCGATGAAACTACGGCATCGAGAACGGTGTTCAAGCCAAGATGTGTCATTGCACACTGGGCAATATTTAGGTACACAAGCTGTGGAGACGAGACGACTAGATTGTGGATGGCTAAGGCGGAGTGATCCGTGATCCAGTTATACCTAAAGAATGTTAGAAAGCATTTGGTGCTGCAAAGTACAGCTCAATTTGGCACGGCTTACCTAGACCCAAGGTCTTCGGTCGCATAGCTCTGACCGATGTCGAGCGTGACTAATGTAGGGTGTTGCTCAAGAGCCTCACACAACGCGATGACACCATCATCACCCAGGCCCACCGAGGCGAGTGTCAAGCGTGACAACGATTTGTTCTTCTTTACTCCAGCTGCGAGCGCAGATACACCATTATTGCCCATCGGATTGTTTGCCGCATAGACTGCATCGAGCTCACAATGTGATGAGGCGAGATACCTGGAAATAGCCCTTGCACCATGGAGGCCAATACCAACCGCGTTGAGATATAGATGGCGGAGACTGATAGGTTTGTCGTAAGCTACAAGAGCATCGAACAGTTGTTCGACACCTGCGTCACCAAGCTCGGTTTGGTCGAGATCCAGCGTCCTCAACTTTGCCGTCTGCGTGATGAGCTTGAAAACATCATCTGCCGCTGTCGATCCGAGGGGGTTTCTTTTCAGCCAGATATTTGTTACCGACATGCTGCGCACCCACTCGTCTACAAGTAGCCTGAGACCGCCCGCATCGATACAGTTGCCGGCGAGATACCAAGTATCCATACGATTCGGATATTCCCCAAGGAAGTCCGCGATGCACTGTGCGCCGTGCGGGCCGATAATATTATTACCTAGCAAAAAATGTGTGATGAACGTGTTCGTCCTCAAGCTTTCCATCAAGGCAGCAATATTATTGGGTCCCAGCACCATTTTGCAGAGATCCATACGATTGTCGGAGTACACGACGCCTTTCTCAAACTCCAGACACTCCACGTTGTAGTATGGTTCCTCGATCTCGATAGCCTCATCACCGTAAATTGTGGAGCCTTTCATGACATTGCCACCAAGGGAAAGGTGTTGGAAGAAAGGAGCCAAGGTATCCGGGTCCGCGATTTCAACCGGCATCGGCAGACTGGCTGCGCCTTTTAGAGACACAGGATCTTGCGCAGGATCCCAGGCGCCTTGCTTCCGGATTCGCGGTGCCCAGCTCATCAGCTCGTTCCGCTTCGTGTTTTCTTCGATGGTTTTCTTTCGCTGATGAATTACGGTTTTTCGGAGTCGAACTATATCTTTCTCATACTGGTCAATTGACGAAAGTGATTCCGCATCGGTTGGGGGATACATGATCTTCGCAATGTCTTTCGCTAGCTGCGCGGCGGCCGGATCAGCTGCCCGTCGGCGCGGTGAATCTAGCACAGTTTCATCGATTATGATGGATAATGGAACACCGTCGGCATCCGGGTATGGGTTGGCTAAGAGTAGTTGTTGTTGTAGCTTTGTTGCCCATTGTGAGGCACAATCGGGATCTCCGGTTTTGGTATTGTTATCAATGTTGGAGCGCAACGATTTGGGGTCGATCATGTTGCTTAACTCAGTAGCTTTAGACATATCTGTGGCTTGTAATCATATACTGCAGCATTGGAGTTAATTTATATGAGAAGACCTTAGTATGACTGTGCGGGGAAACCGAAAATTTTACAATTGACTCATGGAAATATTGTCTGCGCTATAGGCAAAGAAGATATTAGAATCTCGAAGACAGTAGAACTTAATGGGGTACGGACGTGATATGCATAAGGGCGTTCGTGAAGGGCGGAGCATCTTATGTTGTTGCCTAAAGTAAACAAGACTAGTAGCCCTGACTTTTCGCGAGTATCACAGCCAAAGCTTGCATCGCAGTAGTAATCAGATCTGCGCTCGTTGACGGCCGAAATCGTAAACTGTATACTCGGAATATTAGAAGCAAAACTTTTGGAATGGTGACTTTGCTGTTGCCTCGTATCGATAGGTGCCGATTTCACTGGACGGTCCCCATGTATCCGACAAGACGGCGTATCGTTGATTGGAATTGGGAAACAAGTGAAGAATGAGGGCAGGCGTATCTATGAGCTTCACGATGGCAAAAGAAAAACCGAATCACGTACACCTTAGAGTACTTTTCCTAGTGGTCAGAAGCGTAGTTCCGGGCAGGCTGAAGACGTAATGGATGACCCCGCCCTCATACAGCCATACAGTACCTGCGCGCTCGACAATGCAGCCTCGAAAGTCTAGAATTCTATCTTGTAAGACTCATGGTGCAGGTAGATAGAACATTGAGTATGGGTACATACGTAATGAAACATTAAGAATTTAAGATCACCTCCTTTCACACGTCATTCACCGATAAGAGAAGACAGTGATCGCCTCATAGATCTTTGGCAGCCAGAGGGTGATAAAGTGAAGCTAGAAGACGGTGAGCCATCTCGAATCTTCAACTATTTGGCTTCTATTGCAAATCTGATGCTCACATCATGATACTCACGTGACTAACATAATCCTTGCTCAAATCCTTCACCGCTCATTTGTACAGTAAACAACGCACGAACAAGGACCGAATAGAAACAAAGACTCATCACAGTTTGCGTCTTCAAGACTTTGTTTTTATCGTCATGTGTTACGCCCATTCACTCCTGGCAGCAACCTACGCAATCCCTAGTTCAGGGTCTCTGCACGACCGTTGAGCAACCTTACAGAACCCTGCATAAGCCTGAACTGCAGGGCACCACAGAAGATCTTGAATCTTACGTCATAGTACGATTCGTCGCGCAGTTTTTGGCTGCAGGCCATAATTAATTAAGATGTGTTTCCACAACTACACCCAACACAATGGTTGTGGCCACCTCGGCCAAACCCACACGCTTCCATGGACGCTTTGCAACGCCGCACTTCAACGCCTGAATGAAATCCGTGGGCCAAATTCACCACCACTCTCACCACCAGTAACGAACTTCGCGCCGCCGAAGCGCACATCATCAACGCGACGTTTCTTTTCGTTAAGTACCACGTTATCGCGGTCCTTGACAAACGCTTCTTCAACATCTCGGCGTGCCATATCTGGTCCATCGGGCGCATCCACTCCTCGCGCTTCCACATCAGATTACGAGTCATACACCCCAACCACGGCACTTGATTACTCCACGCTACCAGACCACCAACTCAACGCAGTGCGCTGCTCAACCCCAACCAAGCGCACGCATGTAAGCAGAGAGATGGATGTATGTAAGATCTGCGCAAAGGGCATCGATGACATGCGATCTATGATTGCTCGTTACGACAAGACGGGCAGTATCAGGGGCACAGCCGCTTTCGAGCAGTTTTTGAAATGGGAGGGAGAAGGAGCTGGGGACGGCGAAGGGGATCTGACTGTACCGGCCGATGATATAGAACCAGGGGCAGCTCATGGAGCTAGGCAAGCTATTGTCATGGGGTTCCCAGAGAGTGCCATGAATGCGAATGGACCGAAGGGATTGGGGACGCTGGAGAGACATGATGATAATCAGTATTTTGCGCTCAAGAGAAGGTATTGAGCTGAGCATGTTGTGAACAAGATGTAGTGATACGTGTTTTGTGGGACGCACGCGGGTTCGATGGTGCAGGCGGACATTTCCATGGGCGACGCACGCTCTTCTCCTGGTCTATTGGTGAGGTGAGGAATCGGAGTACTTATGTTACGTTAATTTTGCACATTGGCTACCTCGCCGGAGACTAAGGTTCTTGAAATCGTGAATTGATGTTCACCTTGTGACTCCCGGAGAGAGACTATCTCGTGAAGAGCATACATGGGACAAGGATCTGCTTTTGTAGTGAACATCCAAAGCTTTCACTGTACCATACGGAGGACCCTGGCCTGCAATCACGTCTCGTCACCTTCATCATACAAGACCAACGCGTCACTATCACTAATTTATCGCCACCCTTTCGACTGAACAATCCACTGTCCGCACACTGCTCAACCGAACTCAACCACCACCAACCAGGGCCACGCTGATCCCACTTTTCTCTCCTCAGAAGCAGTTCCAACCACCATGTGCACAGAGATCCACTACCGCTTCCGGCGCTGCCAGCACACCCGCCTCTTCTACTGGGACTATTGCTCCGTTCTGATACCAGCCGACCGACTACCCGAAACAGGCCGCGCATGTCGACGATACAAACTACGTTACAAGGACAGCCAGGATTCCGCAAACTGCTATGAGTGTGTACGTGAGCGGGCTATCGCCGACATCAATGCCAGCACTCTGAGTCTGGCGCAGCGCTCGTCTGCCGCAACAACATCTTCAAGCCGACGGACGTCAGGTGGAAGCAAAGGGAGCCAGAAGAGCGATAGTGGGGGTGTGACGAGGTGGTTGAGGGGACTGTTTCGGTGATGCTAGGCATGGGCGACGACACATGTTGATTAGATCAAGGACATCACAAGATCGTGACCTCTGAATGCACACATCAATTTAGTGCTACCTATCATAACCACCATAAGTAGCTATGGTAAAGACATGAAGAAGAATACGTAAAACCAGTTGTGCCAATTGCCCTTACCAAAGTTTCGCCTCAAACCTCTCCCTCAGCTTCTCATACTTCCTGATGTCCCCCACACTAGGCTTGATGTTCCTCGCCGCCTCCACGAAATCAACCTCCTCAATTTTAGCAGCCCTTCTCCTGAGCGCATGCTGGCCCGCCTTCCTAAGCAGACTCTCGAGATCCGCGCCACTGAAGTCCTTGCATTCGTCCCTTCTTCCAATCTCCGCAAGCTCAACATCGATGACCCCGCGCTGGCGAATCAACGCTTTGAGAATGTCCACTCGCTCTTCGGGTTTGGGTAGTTCGACGTAAAGCAGGGTTTCCAGGCGTCCTGGACGCATCATGGCTTCGTCGATCATTTCGGGGCGGTTGGTGGCTGCGATCAGGTAAATGCCTTCGCGCTCGCTGAGACCGTCGAGCTCGGTGAGGAGTGTGTTGACAACGCGGGCTGAGGCTTCGTGCAAGTCGGTCGAGCGTTTGGGCACAAGGGCATCGAACTCGTCGAAGAATATTACGCAAGGGACAGAGGAGCGGGCGCGCAGGAATATTTGGCGAAGGGCACGTTCGGATTCGCCGACATACTGTAGCAGTGTTAGTCGAAGGAACATTATGTTAGGTCGGCGTCATCATTGGCATATCAAGTAGGGACATGTGACGCGTGATCTGCTACGAGACGTACCTTGTTCAGTAGTTCAGGACCCTTGACACTAATGAAGTTTGCTTTAGATTCTGCAGCTACTGCCTTTGCTAATAGGGTTTTACCACACCCAGGTGGACCCCAAAGCAGTACACCAGTGGGCGCTGAGATGCCATAGTTTGCGAACTTTTGAGGATCCTTGATGGGTTCGCAGATAGCCATTTCGAGCTCTTCTCGTACATTCGCGAGTGCTCCGACGTCTCGCCAGGTAGTGTCCGGTACGGTCGCGAAACCTTCTCGCTTTGAGGACGGCGTGATGGTTGGAAGAACAGCCTCGAAGGCCTCCATGGAGATGGCCGTGTCTTCAAACCCTTCTGGACGTGATGCCTCCGTATCCCTTACGCGCTTGATGAGTCGCGCTATGGATCGATCCACGGCGAAATCCTCGTCTCGATTAGCCTGATCATCGATGTCCATTTCTCCTTCCGCCGCTTGTTTTTCTAAAGCCTCCCGATATTGATCCATGGACCAGGTGCCAGCCTTGCTAACCAGGTCTTTCAGATCAGCACCTACAAAACCAGCCGTTCGCTTAGCCAATGCTGTGAAGTTGACATCATCTGTCAACTTTGGTTCACGCGTGAGCGCCTTGAGAATGAGCTCCCGCATTGACTCGTTTGGTACGCCCATGTTGATCTCTGTGTCGAATCGCCCTCCTCGTCGAAGTGCTGGATCCAAACTATCGGGTCGATTCGTTGCCGCCAGGACAATGACAGGTTTCCCGTCGTTTGTGTCCATCGAAAGACTGTCCATGCTGATGAGGAGCTGCGCGACTATTCTCTTTTCCATCTGACTTTGCGCGTTATCTCGTTTGGGCGCAATGACATCGATCTCATCGATGAAGATCAAGCACGGCGCGACCTCCTTCGCCCTCTCAAAATGCTCTCGAACCTGCTTTTCTGATTCGCCGGACATACCCGAAACTACGGATGGCCCCAGAATCTCGATGAAAGGCACGCCCAGTTCGGCTGCGAAGGCCCGACTGATGACTGTCTTACCGCACCCTGGCGGACCATGGAGGAGAATGCCGCGGGGGATGGGGATTTTTCGGTCAACGTATTCTTGAGGTGAGAGCAGAGGAAGGACTAGATGCTCCTTGAGCTGTCTTTTTACCTTGCCGACGCCTCCCAGATCCTTCAAACAGACTCCAGTAGGTGGTGCAATATTGATCTTCGCATCTGGTGCCGGTGCGCTTGACTTCTTCTGTCGTTTGCTCTCGCGCTCACCCTTGGCCTTCTCGCCGTCTCTCTTCTTGTTTTTCTCACTCTTTTCTCCATTGGCAGTTGGCGTTGCCCATTGGTTCACAATCTGACGATTCATCCAGTCAGTCGACTTTCCTTCCTTGCTCTTCTCGTCGCTACCGAATTCGCCTTCAAGTTCAGCCATTTCGTCCTCGTCGTCTCCGCTTGCATCGTCACGGAGAGCGTCAATGACCCGCTCGATGCTATCTTCCAGTTGCTTCTTTGATCTCCTCTTCAGGCTGGAATTGGATCGGGAGATGTAGTCGTAGACAGCTGTGGGGCGGAGCTTGAGGGGCGACTCATTCTTATCGTCGAGGTACTTGAGCACAACCTGGTAGATTTCGCGATCCAGCCCTTGCTTAAGCGAGGATCGCCCGCGTGAAGACATTGCACCCAGGCGCATACAACGTACTGTGATACGATGCTGAAGTGTTCGAGTGATGTTGTGGACGGATACAGTGATGGATGTGATGGATGGAGTTCGCGCGAAAGGTTTATGAATGCGCTTTCCGTGACTCTGGCGGCAGCAATAGTGGACGAAACTGACTCATTGCTTGCCTACCATGGATGCAATTAGGGAGTAGTCATCAATGCGTAGACGAGGTCACATTGCTCGGTTCAGTCCACAAAAAAGTTCGCGGCATGTTATCGATAAGACGCCTGACCTTAATTGGGTTAGCGTCGGCATTTGATCGGCCATCTTTGCGTACGTCAATCAAGGCACACGACTTGGACTTGCAGCTCATGGAGGCAGCGACAAGATGGGCAACTCCAGCAGCGCGAACAGGATCTCTGCGCAGGACAAGTACGGTACCACGCAGTCTCAGTCTCATGCGCCCCATACTAACAGCTTAGGGCGATCCTGGATATGAAGAATCAGCGCGACAAGCTCCGACAGTACCAGAAGCGCATCACTGTCCTCACCGATCGCGAGAAGGAAATCGCAAAAGAGTGTCTAGCGAAGGGTAACACCGACAAGGCCAAGTTGGCTCTGCGGCGGAAGAAATACCAGGAATCGCTGTTATCGAAGACGGACGCGCAGCTTGCGCAATTAGAGCAATTGACGAGCGATGTCGAGTTCGCCTTGGTGCAGAAGGATGTACTGTTCGGCTTACAAGAAGGCACCAGGGTCTTGAAGGAGATACACAGGGAGATGGGCGGCATAGAGAATGTTGAAAAGCTGCTCGGTGAAAACGAGGAGGCCAGGGCATACCAAGAGGTGCGCAAACACCCTTCACACGCTCCCTTCACACGCTCCCTTCACGACGACATTATGACCGCTTGCTAATATGATTTGTCTTCATACAGGAGATCAGCGAGCTTCTATCAGGCAAAATGACCAACCAGGACGAAGACGAAGTGGAAGACGAGCTCAAGGCCCTCGAGGCCGAAGTCAGCGGCGTCACACTCCCCGATCCGCCCGTCGCTCAACCACAGTTGACATCAGAAGAGAAGGCCCAGATGGCAAAGGATAAGGCGGCAAAGACAGCAAGGGAACGGGCTGCTGAGCAGGCGTCGCAGCCCATGTTGGCATGAACGAAGAGGTTATTCACACGTAGGTTGCATTACAGCGCGGCGTTGGGTGTTGCTTTTGCAGTTTCTTAGCATGCAGGACGGCATATAGTGTGTTCGAAAGCATATAGACATGATGAATGCTCATATATTCGAAATTTATGCTTCTGATATCTGCAGGTGCTCACGATACGATCAATCGTGTATCGCGTTTCTTTCTAGGTGTTTTCTCCTAGATGCGCCAAGGTTTCACATTCCACCCCAAGATCAGCAGGAACAACGTCATACGTGTATGCTCTTAATATCGCCCTTCAGACTCGCCCCGAGTTGATCGCTTCTAACAAATAGTCGGCCCTGCATCTCCAACTTTGAAGCTCGAGCTACCCCGCCCCCACCAGAATTCGATCAACAACCCCCAACACGAAGACCTAAACAAGCTTGAGGCACCCGCCATGTCCCATCACCACGACCATTCGCATTGCCACGACGAGCACCACGACCACGGCGAGGGCCACGAGCATGACCACAGCGACGACATCACACCCGCGCTGCAGAACATTCTCCACGAGCAGATTGACTTCAGCAAGCTCGTCACGCTAAACGAAGGTGAATCAAACAGTGGCCGCGCAATCTGCCAGAAGACATGGGCGCAAAGACTAGAACCAGAACCCGAGCTCAAGAGCTCAGCAGACGAGCAGCTCCTCATGATCGTGCCCTTCACCGGCCAAGTGCGCCTGCACTCCATCCTCATCCGCACCTCCCCCAGCCCCAGCTCGCCCAAGACCCTGAAAGTCTTCCTGAACCAGGACTCCATGGACTTTGAAACGGCGAGCGACAAGGAACCTACACAGACGCTCGAGATCAGCCAGACAAGCGAGGTCCAAGAGATTCCCGTGAAGCGCGCATACTTCAATACAACGCGCAGTCTTGCGCTCTTCTTTGAAGATAATTGGAGTGGGGGAGAGGAAGATGAGACGAGGATCAGTTACTTGGCGTTCAAGGGCGATTTCATGAAGTTAAACAAGGAGCCGGTTAGCGTGCTGTATGAGGCTGCTGCGAACCCGAGCGATCATAAGAACATCGTGGGGATTGGGCAGGGCGTTGGAAGGAGTATACAGTAAGCGGACGAAGGATCATGGGACGATGCACAATGGGTAGAGAAGTCAGCTAGGCTCGAGGAGGTATGCATGCTGTAGAGCACAGAAGGATCCAGATAGTGTGATGAAGTGATATTATTCATGCGCTGTGGGCTCGACCATGTATTACGTGGCGCAGTCTGTACGGTCAGCAAATGCGCAGGTAGATGAAGAATTAAGAGACATACATTGCAATTCGTTAAGCTTTTGTGGGGTATCATCGTCTCTCATCTGCCCGTGTATCCAACCTGCGCCATTCCTCAACGGTCCTTCACCATCGCGTGTGTGGACGTCTCCCGGTGCCTTCGCTGGACGCGCGCCATTCCCATCCGCCATTCTGTCATTACTGTGATATGATGCATGATTCCTTCATCCTCTCTCTCTCTCTTCCTTCATCCTTGACGCTAGGCTCAGACATGTTTCGTGCTCCCCAACACCTCCCCATGAACCTTCGTCCAGTCGATCTTGCTGTCAATTTCTTCGTCGACCCTGCCCACGACCGCCACACTGTCCCCCCGTATGATGTAGAGGCCCAGCGGCACTTCTTCGCTGGGTTCGTCCTCGTCGCGCGGTCGGATGATGCGCTCGACGGCTTCTTGGAGGACGAGGTTCATGCTGTGGTCGCATGAATGCAAGAGGCCGACCATCGTGCGGCCGTCGTTCGTGAGGACTGATACGCGCTCTGAGAGGATGTAAGGACTGAAGAGAGGTGGAATGCAGATCCGGGGTGGGAGCTTACTGTTGAGGTAGACGTTGAGCGCCATGTTGTTGGTGGTGTTCGGGTTATGTGTAGATCGTTAGAACAAACATGTCGTACTGTAGAGCTCCCAGGGTGGTCGGTGCGTTGCCCGCGGCCAATCAGCAGGCACCTCCTCCGCAAGCTACTTGCTCTTCCCCGCCGCAACAACAATGTTCATTCCTAACAGTCTGAACGTTTTGTAGCCATCCTACCTAATTATTGGCGTATCTAGGAATAGCTGAAGATATCTTGTAGATGCGCAGAGTACAATTTACTTATCGCATTGCACGCATTCCAGAGCAGCCAAGAGACTCCACTTATTTCTACTTCTGAAACTGAGGGTCTGATTTTGAAATCAGACCTGATGATGTCCTACAATTACGATTCTTGCTGCCTGCTTGTCACATGTATGCCTACCGATATCATAAAGCAAAAGGCTGACGCATGAGAGTACAGTGGCAGAAGCGTGACTTGGTGGGGCCTTCGATCGGTTCTTAATATACGCTCGCTTCAGGCTGTAACGACAGTGAGAGGTCTACGGAGACTTGTTAGATGGCCCGGGAAAAGAGTTAACTTATTCCACCACTCAGATCCGAAGAATTTAATACTCCAAGATGAGTGCGTGTCACAGCCTACAGCCGTACGACATGTTTACGACCAGTGGTTCTATACTGCACACACAGAAAGAGACCCACGAAACAATGAACTGCCGGATATATGTAACACACCTGACGATGATCGGAATCGCCTCTAGGCTGGGCACTTTAACACCATTCATCGTCTTATCAATCCGTTTGACGGCATATATACAGGCCTGGGATCGAGTTTGGTTGTGCCTACTCTTGTGCGGGCCCAAAGACACGTCCGATTCATCCCCAAGGCTATGTCAGTCGTTTAGTCCACCATGAATCTAGTCGTATTCGTCCTGTCGCTTGCGACTTTTGCGACGAAATCAGCAGCTATAGGTCAACCCGCGAGCCTTGGCTTTACAGAGACTGCGGGAGGTCTCAAGCTCAGCAGTTCTGGCTCAGCTCCGACTATCGTCATAGACTCGAAAGACTGGGCTGGTGTAGTGCGAGCCGGGAACGATCTCGCAAGTGACTTTGGACTGGTGACTGGAACGAAGGGAAAAGTTGTTACGAGTACAAGTGGTCTCTCGAATGCGCCTGTCATAATCGTTGGAACAATTGGAAAATCGCCACTCATTGACAGTCTGGTTGTATCCACCAAGCTTGACGTATCAGCGATCAAAGGGAAATGGGAATCATTCACTTCACAGCTGATCGAGGATCCGGTTGATGGCATCAAGTCCGCTCTTGTGCTTGCGGGTAGCGACAAGAGAGGCACTATCTACGCCATATACGATGTCTCAGAGCAAATTGGTGTTTCTCCTTGGTACTGGTGGGCTGACGTCCCCCCTAAGAAGAAAACTGATATCTACGCGCTACCCATGAAGAAGAGTCAAGGCCCACCATCTATCAAGTACCGGGGCATCTTCCTCAACGACGAACAACCGGCCCTCACGAACTGGGTCAACGCAAACTATGGTGGAAAGTACGACTCCCGTTTTCACGCCAAGGTATTTGAGCTCCTGCTCCGACTCCGCGCGAATTACTTTTGGCCAGCGATGTGGAACTCGAAATTCTATGTCGATGATAGCAAGAACGGGCCACTCGCCGACGAAATGGGCATAGTCATGGGCACATCGCATACGGAACCCATGGCGAGGGCTGATAAGGAAAAGACCAAGCCATGGGATTGGAAGAGTAATCAGAACAATTTGAAGAAGTACATGCAAGACGGCTTAAATCGTGCGAAGGGTTGGGAAACGCTTTGGACAGTTGGCATGCGGGGTGACGGTGATACTGGGAGCCCAACACTGGACGCAAAGAGTCTAGTCGATGTCATCAACTATCAACAGTCAATTTTGAAGAGTACCTTAGGTCTCTCCAACCTCTCAAGTGTACCTCAAATGTGGTGCGTCTACAAGGTATTTTGTGTACCCCCGACCTTCCCTTCGACTATGGCTCACTTTTTGAAAGGAAGTGGGAGGTTACTACCAGGACGGTATGAAAATCCCAGATGATGTCACGATTCTCTGGAGCGATGATAACAGTGGAAACATTCAACGCCTACCAATCCCCAGCGAAGTAAATCGTGAGGGAGGTGCTGGAATCTACTATCACTTCGACTATGTTGGGGACCCAAGAAACTACAAGTGGATCAACACAATCCAGCTTTCCAAGACTTGGGAGCAAATGCATCTTGCATGGCAGCGTGCTGCAAGCGAGATATGGATCGTCAATGTTGGAGATTTAAAGCCCTTGGTAAGTATCTTCGCGACAAATATACCTCTTTTGGCGTGCGTGAACTCATCGTTTCTTAGGAAATTCCGATCTCCCACTTCCTAGACATGGCATACAACATGGATAAATTTACTTCCCCAGCCAGCACAGATTCTTGGCTCGAAGCGTGGGCGACACGCGAATTTGGCTCAGGGGTAGCGACTGGGACTGCGGAAGCCATGTCGACTTATGGGAAACTCATCGTCCGACGAAAATACGAATTGCTGGACAAAACCCCATTCATGCTCAGCACAGTCAACTATGATGAAGCTGAGAACGTTCTCAATGAATGGGCATCTCTTCAAAATAGGACCCAAGCTCTCTACGATACGCTTGATACTGCGACCCAGACCGCATTCTTTGAAATGGTTTTGCATCCGATCATGGCTGGAAGGATTGTTCAACAGGTCTACATCAATGCCGCGAGGAATAGTGCCTATGCATCACAAAAGAGAATGAGCACCAACAAACTCGCCGACGATGTTAAAGCTGCCTACGCGCAGGATGGCGTGATTCAAAAAAGATACCATGGTTTATCGAATGGGAAATGGAATCATATGATGGATCAAGTGCACTTTGGATACAACAACTGGTCAGTTTCCTAGCCACACATTCTAATTCTTGCGTGTGAACTCAGGACTGACTCACATAGGCAAGATCCAGGCTCTAACTCCATGCCATCGGTCAAGACTATTGCGACAACTGCACCTTCCACCGGCATGCTTGGTGTGTCGGTACAAAACAATGCAGCTTCTTCTCCTGGTGATGCTGCCCCAACTCTCTCCGGCATGGATCCCTTCACTCCGGAAAACCGCACGATCGATATCTACGCCCGTGGCTCGGGGTCTATGGACTTCACCGTGGCATCATCCGTCTCATATGTCAAGATCACACCCTCGACCGGCACAGTAAGCTACCCTTCGGGAACTTCAGACATTCGCGCCACAATCTTGGTAGACTGGGCTTCTGCTCCCACTGGCTCCAGCACGGTTTCAATCACTGTCACGCCGAAGACAGGAACTGCAGTTAAACTGGATCTACCTCTCAACAATGTTGCTGTACCAGCGGATTTTAAGGGCTACGTGGAATCGAACGGCGCTGTCGCCATGGAAATGCAGCATCTCACTTCCCGCACATCAGGCGCAGACGGGACATCACTGGAGGTCATCCCCAACTACGGTAGGACAGACTCTGGCTTGACTTTGCTCCCCAGCACAGCCACCTCGCAAACAACGACATCAGGCCCGAAAGCAGTCTACAGCTTCTACGCGTTCACTTCGAGCGCAAATGCAAAAGTCACGGTCTACATGCCGCCCTCCTTCAACATCAACCCCTCATCCCCGCTCAAATTCGCCGTCGCTCTCGATCAGACAACTCCTACCAGCACATCTCCCGTCCCATCGGCGATACTAGGCGCAATGCCTGGTGGATGGTCCGATGCTGTGATCAATGGTGCGCGAGTGGTCACCGCAAACATAGGGAAAGTGGATCCGGGCAAACATGAATTGAGCCTCTGGCTGTTGGAGCCGGGGACGGTGGTACATAGGCTTGTAATTGATCTAGGTGGTGTGAAGAGTAGTTACTTGGGACCCCCGGAGAGTACGAAGCTCGGCTTCTAGGTAAAGGAGTATTACGAAGGAGCTGCCGTTAAACAAGTCTTATCCACCTCCTAGCGTCCGCATGAATTATACCGTGTTAGGTTGCAAGCACTTCGTATCCTCCATGCTTACAGCTTAGTGTTATGATAAATATCGGCTATCTTTGCCGTGTAGATGATAGTCGTATGGTTGCTTTTGTTGCTTTTGTGACTAAGGTTCGTTCGCTAAATATGCCGGCGTTCTCGTGTTGCGACGCGAAAGCCTGATTGCTTGGGAGGGTTTTTGGCCCCCAGGCGCGGCTGCCTGCTTTCCCTTCTTGATAAGAAGAACCAATAGCATCGTTAAAAAGACATCTCCGCACTCCACTATGGTTGGCCATCGGCCCAGTATTGAACATTTGCCTTGAGCTAGCCAGCTGAGCCTCGTGCATGTCCTATAGTACTCGAGTTGGGGCTGTTATCAATTTTTGAACATTGTTGTGTCCCTTGTATGTTAGTTAGCATGCCTGGAAAGCATCTCCAAGACTATCCATTCTGCCTTCCTTCATATATCGCAGCATTTGACGATGGTCAACTCGCACGACAGGAGCTGAAGGAAGAAGTACGCTCCTGGCGATCAGAAGGCTACGCCGAAGATTCGCACGTTAAAGTCTTTGATCATAACAACGGGATCGGGACTATTCGTGAATGCAACGACGAAGACATTGATCAACTACTGGTGAGGTTGTTCTCAAGGCTCGGAGCCTCCTTCTGATAGACTGTCTAGGCAGGCGCACCACCTCAAGTACGGTTCATCTTACTACTACCAACGGTACATGAGCGAATTGCGGATACTGTATGCAAGGATGTCGCAGTGTCAGATGTTTTCAAAAAGAATGAATTGTATGATCCTGGTGCCATCGACCCTGCGGATCTAGGACCATCGGCTTGGGAAGCCAGCAAATTCAACATCTCCCGAGCCGCCCTTACAAAAATCCTGACGATGTACAATATTGCGCCGGCAGCCTGCTCACATATACGAGGACAGGAACAGATATTCGGATCTCGAGTCACGAAAGACAAGGTTGGTGCAGTCCAGGCCTTTGGTATGTGAAGACACGAAAGATGCCGCAATCATACCTCTCGCTCATTATCCATGTCTAGAGTTCTGGTATGCCATCCGCGCAAGGGCATATTTCAAAGAAGTCGATAAAGATGCCGACCTCAAAATGACCATCTTGACCAAGTACATCGTTGCGAGTAATTCAACTGTGGTTCTACTCAAATACAGATCTTTCAACGACCTACCTTGCAAATTGAAGTGCGAGCTTATTTCGAAGCTCAGCGAGCTAGTTATGGAACCAACTACAGCAGAGATAGCCAAGAGCCCATTTGCGATATCGCTTCTACACTTCAACTCGACTGCGCAATGGTATCGAAGGGCAGCACGAGACCCTAGGGACAGTGTGAGGATGGAGGAAGAGAAGGCTCACGTCGTGTCAAAGCAGAAAAAGAACGAGATCAATGCTATTAACGTACGAAGGCTGCATCTCACCATGCGCAATCTGGAACAAGACAAGTTGCAGCTCACCTTTATCCTCGGCGTTCTTGATAGACTGCGAAAACAACATGACTTGTTTTATAGGCTTGTCAAAAAGTCTCCTGCTTCTGACGATCGAGATTGGCTGTATCTGCGTGTCGAAGAGGAGTACGATCGCCTTGAGAACCAACTCACTTATTTTCGCTCTTCCATCGAAGATGTTTCTCACAGAGCGCAAAGGCTCCTTGATCTTGTAAGCCATATCAAGCAACATCTTGTAGAACATGCTAAATTGACTCCAAAGCTGTTCAATCTTTCTGCGCAACAGAATGCGCGATGGAGCGAGAAGGTGGGGAAACAAGCCATGCATGAAGGTGCTTCAATGAGGGCTATCGCTGTTGTTTCAATGTTGTTCTTGCCAGGTACATTCATTTGCGTAAGTGTACTATCCCTCCAATAACTCGGTTCTGACTGCCGCAGGGTGTGTTGGGCACGAATCTCTTCACGCAAGAAGCAAACTCCGATCCAGGTACCACCAAATCAGCATTCTTTGCAGCATCGCAGTGGTGGATCCTTCTTATCACCATTCTACCTCTAACCGCTGTGACTTTCGTCGCTTGGTCTGTTTGGCGCAAGAGGACCGAAATTGAGATTACTCGGAGGATTGCAGAGGAAGATATCGAGGCTGGGAAGTTGCAGGACGTTCAGCAGATTAACGCGACGCGCCGAAGGAGTAGCATTGTCAATGCTGCATGGGCGCGCCGATTGTCCCGCCAGAAGACACCGGTTAAGCTTCCAGTTTAGGTTTAACGTTGAAGCCCCCATAATCCGCTGTGTATCATTGGGTATACAGTTCATAATGGCACAAGGGGTGGCTGGTAAAGACTACAAATTGAATCGCAACCAAATTTCATTAGTGTGTTGGTACCGCAACGTGATGATAGCTGCATCGCTGCATGCCTTTACCTGAGCACGACATCCAGCCAGCTAATTGCACAACTGATCAGGCTCAGGCTGATTCTAAAATCGCATTGCGCCAACCGACTCAAGTCAGCTACGCATATTTTGCTCCACTGACATGGCAAAATTCAGCTTCCCCGCTTTAACTGCTGGTCCCCCATCACGACGCAACTGGTACCAGGAATTGCTCGATGACCCAAAGTGCGCTGGGAATGAAGTAAGTGACGACGTCCCACCCGGAGCTTCACTGAAAGCTAACATCGATTAGATCCGAGTGCAAGAAGCCTATGAAACCCACCGAGAGGCTTATTTTGCCAAGCAAGTTCAGGTGTTCTCCAATGCCGACTGTAATCCTGTCACAACTGATCAAGCCCTCATCAAGCATTTGGGGAGGCAGAAAATGGAGTTTCAATGCGCCCAAAACAAAGACTCATTTGTCGAAGATGACTTGGACGCTCAAGAGGTCAATTGTGCCGTCATCTGGGCTCGACCTCCTGCACATGTCCTGTCTCTCGTGGAAAAGATTCAAAAACGGCTTGAAGCTCTCGTGGGCATAGACCTACACTCTATCCCCCCAGAGGACATTCATCTTTCCGTGATTGAGCTCTCACACCGGCATTCCGTTCCGGAGTTACTCACGGTGGTCAAAGCGATCGGTGCCTCTCGAATACAAACCATACTCAACCTAGCGTCCACGCTTGAAACGAAGCCTGGACTCATAGCTCCGCAATTGAGCTTTGATCGAATGGGCGTGGCGCTGAACTTTGTACCATCAGGCAATACACCATACACATATCACCATCTTAGGGCTGACATGCATGCGCTTGCACTAGAAAGTGGTGTCAGCATCGACATGTGTTATACGGCCCCATCTGCGCATTGCACTCTGGGGCGGTTCGTAGGAAATGCGTTCGCTGAAAATGAAGAAGCAAGGTCGAAATTCGTGAAAGCTGTTGTAGACATCAATCGTGTGCTTGAAATTGAGTCGGAAGTATGGACAGTAGGCGAAGATGATCCTTTGGAGTTGCAGCTCGGCTACATTAAGTTTGGGAGAGCCAGAGGAGAACAATTCAAGTTCTAGGGGCTTGACGTATACCCTAAGTACGTGCCAATGCCTAGCAGTTAGTAGTAATTTGGCCGCAGCTGGAGGACTGTGCTCGGGCTCACGATACGCCCTCTTGCTTCCGTCGTCGCCTGACAATTTCTGAAGGTCAAATCTCCATGCAAGCACCGATATACAGCTGAAGGAGAATGCAGAGAGGTTTGAAAAGTGTTGCGATAACCCTAGGATTGACTGTTCGCTTGTAGTGCAGATGTCTCGGTGGGTGAATCTGCGAAGCCTTGAGCATCTCGTTTGAGAACTCACTTGAAAGCAGATGCATGGCAATATTGTGTTTCTATATACTTGCTATGTTTGTATAGCTGCAAAATACAATACGTATAGACGTTTCTATTATATCAAAGCACTACTGTTGCTGCTCAACACAGTGATCGGATACTTTGCTGTGATGCTGTAATCTCAATTCAGGGTCGGTCAAGAGTTACGAAGCCGCATGCAAACCGAAGGAAAATGCGGAGGCGGATCACTAAGCTGAGTGACAGTACGGTCGATGAATCTTACTTTGTGGAAGATACAAGAAAGGTAAACCGAGATGCAGTAGCTCACATGCCCCAACATAGGTATTGAAGATCCTTCTCATGCGAGGACAAGCTAAGCTCATTCTAGCTTAGCTATCTCGGCGGCAGGGTTGCCCCAGCCCCAGCTTCAGCCCTTCCTAAAGTGCCAGGATTGCTGATTTGAATGTCGCCCTTAATCAGCCACGGTGCAGTATTATATCAACACTAACCTTAAGTCTCACGCCTGAACACTAAAGATGGAGCAGGGCGCTACGCTTAGTCAGACACACGCGGCGATGCGGACGCCGAACAAGCCTCATCAACAGGCAACCGCAATCACCAGCCACGCCAAGACGGGGCGTGTCTTTCAGCTGATGGCGTGTTTGATCCTTTTTAACGGCCCGACCCTCGTGATTCTGCATTCCCTGGGATTTTCCGAACCTCGTGTTGTTCACGCACATGTATTCTAGCGTGTAAAGGGGCCTGGTTTCTGTCATGGCGCAACAAGGGTATCATCAAGAGGACGATCATTTTCTTCAGCCACCGGACGATGGCCGAGTATATTTGCGAGAGCCTGAAGGTAAGTCTCAACCCGCGAGCGGACGATGCAAGCTAAATCCAACTGCAGGCAGCCAAAGTAGCGTGCTACCGCTTATCGACACTCGAGGATCCCTTCAATCACGCCGAAATGCTGTATCAATTGGTATCTTCATAACTGCTCTATATTCCACACTACTGTCAGGGTTGTTCGTTGTAGTTGCAATATTGCAGCCTCGGTATGGCTTCATCATATCAAAACGTGGATCGTTCTCGCCTTCATCCGCCACCCTTCTTGTTACCTTCATGGCCAAGACCATCGAATTGTCCTTTGTCATGGTATTCCTAGCGTTCCTAGGACAAACCCTTTCACGGAAAGCTATTCGACAGCAGGGTATTAGTCTGGCCAATGTCACGATGCGATCTTGGATACTGTGAGTACAAGATGATGACCAGGTACTAGGCGCCGATATTGATACTCGATCTTTAGGCAGCCTGGCACATTATTCACACAATGGTATAGCGTTCGATATGCCGCCTTTAGCTTGTTGGGGTCTCTCTCCATAGTTGCTGCCATTCTCACACTACTGTATACCACAGCAGCTGGTGCCCTTGGTAAGGGATCAAATCCCGATTGCAACTCGCGATGCACTAATGACTCGATAGTCCAACCACAACTACGTTTAGCACCACGGCAACAAATGAATTTTGGAGCAGAGGTTCACACAGACTTTGCCAATGTCAGTGTGGCTGAACAAGTATGCGATGACGAGTGGTTGAACGTAAATGATGCCGAGTTTGGTGGATCTACTTGCCTACAAGTAAAATGGGCATACCTATGTGGTGCCAATTTTGTGAACTACATGTCCACTTGGAGCGAAAAAGAGCAGACAGACAACCCATCGTCTTCCACAAATCTAGACGATCATCCGCCAGTGTTCGCCACCTTAGACAACAACATCACCGTAACAACAGCTTGGGTGGATGTCCACGATGTCAAGACTGAATCAGATCAAGACGGAAGGATCGTCAACAACATTACAATAGCCGTTCCCCACAGGGGTGTACCGGATGCCGCCCGCAGTAACAAAAATGTGTTGCAACTTGACGATCTATCTAACGCTGGTTTCTATACCATTGATGCAAATGTTGCGTCACCAGCAATCAACGCTCTTTGCGTCAATGCGAACACGTCGGACTTGGAACCCATCATCTACGCGTCGTGGCCGAACGCACGGAAATTTGATAATATATCCGACATCAATCGATTTTGGCCAATCGAGTCATTCCAGGATAGCAACACGAATATGAACAACCACACTACGCTGGACAGCGTGTTCGGCTGGCAAGACGAAGACAAGGATCGTGATCATGCCCGGCCAGTGTTTCTTAAGTTCCCTCTCGGGGGTAATACTATTGCGAACCACAGCTCCACAGCACCTGGACGCGCCGAGGTGTATCTTCTGAGCAAGCATCCCGAGAACCAGACGGACGATTATTTCATATGCTCGCTGAAGACCGGCATCACAAATTCTTGCGTCACACGTTATAACGCATCCTCGAGTGGGCAAACTCTTGAGGCCATATGCGGTGATCGTGTTCAATTAGATTCAACAAGAGACGTTGACTTCAAGGTGACGCCTGAGTGGCGGGATATCGGCTTCCATTTACTCAATGCGTTGAGTCTGAATAATGGCGTTTTCGATGGCGCAGCTTCGACGGCTCGTATCTTCACACAGCTGCAGCTGACGCGCCGCGAACTGAGCGCTAAACTGCCGTCTCCTGCGGAAGCTTTCTTATCTATGGCAACTTGTACTGTCTTGGATCTAACGCGCAATTTTCCGTTCCAGCCGTTTTCTGACAATGACCAGCCTGGGATTGATAAGGCTGAATTACAATCTTTCAACGCCTCCGTCCGAGTCGCCCAGTACATATCTGGCAGCGATAACAGGTTTCAGAGGATTTTTCTCGCAGTCCTGGTCTTAACCTTTGCCATCAATCTCTTCATCCTTATATACCTCGGAATTGTCCTCCGCATTCGTCTCATAACAGATCTGTGTGAGCCGATTGTGCTCTTCTTACTTGGTTATCACTCTGATACAGCTCATCTCTTTCGAGGTCTGCCGCAAGAGGGCCCGCACCCTAACGATTATGCAGTGCCTTGGATCGTCAAAAGGAGGAATGGTCAGCTTGTAGTCGTTGCGAGGGAAGAAGCAGACCTCGTTGATGGGACGGAGGATGCGAATCGAAGCTTTCAGATGAGATCGCGAAAAGGCTTTGTTGGAGTTCCTGGCCAAGATCAAGGGCAATCTTGAACTCTAATGTTTACGCACAGCCACTTTAGTGTGTATTTATTCCCTGTTGCCGCGTCGGCTCGGCACAAGTGCGATCACGATTTCTGCATGGTTGGCCTAACGTCTCAGCGCACCTGCTTCGCTACCCCGCGAGAGGAATTACACCATTCACACGCGATCACGCCACCTCTTGAGTCCACGTTCTTCTCTCTAAACACCATCAGCTTGAATCTTCAGCGGTGCTTCATACCAAATCTCCATTGCGCTCAGACCATGTCGCATGCTTTCGCTCCATAATGACGGTCATCGCAGCTATTAGCGATGCTTCTGCCAGCCCGATTATGCAAGTAAGCGGCTTCTACGGTCCAGGCTCGTGGGCTGCGTGGGTCATCCTGCTCATTGCATCCTGGATACAAATCTTCAGAGATGAGCACAGCCACAACCTCCATTTCATTGCTTATACGCTCGGCACCAATTGGGCGGCCATCGACATCATCCGTCAGCTAAATGCATGGAACCACCTTGTACGGAAATCTGAACTCACTCCAGAACTCAACGAGTCGTTCTGGAGAGCCACAGTAGCAGCTTTCGCGGTTATCCACGTTGGTACTTTTCACGCCTATTTACAACTCCTGTTCTGTGTGGTCAGGTCACGAAGACGCCTGCGCTATGGAGAAAGATTTGTACCGCCCCCAGAACTCCGACGCCGCTACCGCATCATTTTTGCCAACTTACCTCTTCCGATTGCATCGAGTTTTGCTTATTTCTTCTACCCTTCGTCCAAACTGATGGACCCTCGGCTATCGGACCTCGGTAAAATCGACACCATTTGGAGAAGCCCAGTGTTTTGGGTTTTCCTATTGTACCATACGGCCATAGCCTATAACTTCTCGTACGGAGATCACGGGTCGATTGTCGGCCTTCCCATTATCATATCAGTTATGCCCCTGTACTCTCTTGGGCTGTTTGGTGTGGCGGATTACCACAAACTGCCTGCACGATGTTATCTCATTCCATGCGCGCCACAACGCATCGGAGATTGGGACCAGGCATTCCCTCTTTTTTCGGCGTTATCTATGTTCGTGTACGAGTATTATCAGGAAATCATGAAGTCTATGAAGAATAAGGCACGGAAAGTGTACAAACATTGATACCAGAATTCAACTTTCGACTTGGAAGCTCGATAAGACTTCTACTTACAAAACTTGCATCTAAATTCGTCATAACTCCATTACTGAAAACATTATTCTTTCAATTTTAATCCTAGCCCTAAACCGAGCTCTTCCTTTCAGATAATGCCGAACTCTAAAAATACAGTCACGTCAAGGTATACAGAAGGTACAAACCGCAAAAAAAGGAACGGTCTCTATAGCAAAGATGCAAGAGCTTACTAGCATCTATACCTCGAAATAAAATACTATTCAGCAGAACGCAACACAGCATCTAATTATTTCTTAGATCTAGGCTTTCTGCAGAGCCTTGGACGCTCTATTAAGTTGTTCTTGATTCGCTCTTTCTTAATAAGCCTCCGCGTTTTACTGTTCGTCCACTCAATCCAGGTTATCAGAAGGGCCGTCAAATCCCATTGTTTGAGCACTCGACCACCTAAAATAATCTGGATATTGCTAACCCTTTCGTAAATTCTCCTACAGTAAGTAGTCGACGAATCTAGTGTGATATCCAACTATCGAATAAGTAGTTTTGCGAGAATCTCCGGATGCATGCCGGCGATATCTGACTCACACGATAACTATTCTCCGGAATCCACTCCCTTGCCTCCTTTAAGTATAGAATAAGCCTAGACTTTAATATTAAGATTCTTAATAACACATCTATATCTGTCTATAGCCACTCACGATAGGCTACGTAGAGCTATCTTGCGGGTATATCTATATTCAAGGAATACATATAAGAGAGCGTGTATTACTAGGACCAATAGGGGCGACTCGTCGCCGTTAGTAAATCCTGATATAAAGCCTAATAACAAGCGTTTGCTATAAATACCTATAATAACTATTAATTCTTATAGCGTCTTCTGGTGGACTGGTATACGCAGCTAGGTTAGGTAGATATCCTACTTATTATATATCGTAAGGACGACTTTATAGTTTAAGCTTCCTTTTAGGCGCTAGAGGCTAAATATATTAGGATCCTAAATAATAGTCTATTATCGTTAAAAAACTAGTACGTATATAATTAGGGTAGGTGTATTATTAGGGTACGATATTATAGCTATGCTTAATCTAGGTATATTATTAGGGTGTAATATTATAGCTATACTTAATCTAGGTGCGTTATTAGGGTATAATATTATAGCTATACTTAACCTAGGTACGTTATTAGGGTGCGATATTATTATTAAGGTGCGTTATTACTACTAGTTAGGTACTTAGCTATAACTTAGTATAGTTAATTTTAAACTACTAGTTAAACTAAAATCTAAAACTCTATATATAGTATATAGTATATACCTATACTATAAACTAGGTTTCTCTAGGTTTAAATATTATATATAAACCTAGAGAAATCTAGCGTAACCTTACCTCTAAGTAGAGCTTACGAAGGAGATATAAGTAGAGTAGTATATATATATAACTAGGTAATATAGGTAAGCTTAAGGGTATTAATTAAGAGAGGTAAATTATATTATAGTAGCTGCTATATATATATACGAAATCCTAGAGAAGCCTAGCTAGGCTTATACTATAATAATAGGAGTAAGGAATATAGTAATAACTACCTACCCTCTAGGTTAGTATTACTTAAATATACTAAGTCCGTAACCTCTATAATACTACGCTACGATAGAGGTACTAAAGAGAGAATATCTAGTAGGCTAAGGGACGCGAGCTCCTTATCTTCTACCTCTTTAAGTATTAACTAATTAGGTAGAGGCTCCTCTATTATATATACACTAAGTAATAGTACTACTATATTAGTAATATTATATATATACTAATTATATATAGCTACTATCTTAATCTAATTTAAGAGTTATTACTAAGTTAATATCCTCTCTATATAAGTATTAGAGATAGTAGAGCGTAGTAGTATACTAAAGATACTAATACTAAACTTATTCTTAAGTATAGTCTATCTCTTTCTATAATCTAAGAACTAGCTATAGCTTTTCTACTTAGCTAGGAAGTCCTCCTACGTAGCTAGGTCGCTATTACGCCTTTAATATATAATACTAAAAAGATATTCCTTAGTAATAGTAGTAAACCCTATTCCTTATCTACTAGAGTATACTATACGTCTTCTAACTACGCCTTCTAGCTATATGTACTTAGTATATATAGCTACTATAATCTACCTATATCTTATATTACTAAGAATACTAACTACTTTACTAGTCTAGGCTATTAGATAAAGTATCTTAAACCCACTCGTTTCTACTACGCTAAGCCCTACCTTATCCTTAATCCTACGCGCCTATTATAATACTACTATTTAGCTATTAGGATAAATACTATACTAGTTAGTACTAGTATTAGACCTAGAATTACTATAGTTAGATAATAGTAGGAGTTTATTTATAACGCTAGAAAAGAGTTATTTTCCTTCTTAGTACTAGGCTCTCTATACTAATATAATTACCTACTAGTCCCTTAGATACTTAATAGTACTAATTACTATAGCCCTACTAATTATTCCTATAGTAATATCTATACCTATACTAGGGAGATATTTTATAAAATTCTAATACTACTCCTTTATATTAGTTTAGGTAATATTATTCCTTTAAGCCTCTACCCTCTCCTATATATTCGCGATAGTCTATACTAGTATAATATCTAGCTTATCCTTTAAGGCTTTATTCACCTATTACGCTATAGTACTTTTACGCTTACGCTTTCTATTTAACTTAACTTTAATAGAATCTAATACTTCTACTACCTCTTTATCTTCTATTTCTTAAACTTTATTAGTAGGATTATTATAGATATAGTTTATAAAGTAAACTAAGTATTACTTAGGAATCTATTAATATATCTACTATAGCGTATTATTAGGTATACGTACAATAAAGGCCTACTATAGTTTAATTATATCTAGGTTAAAGCTAAATAATACTTCTCTAGGACTAATACTATTAAAAGTATTAGTAATAAAGGTAGGGAGTATTCCTCTTTATTAATCTCTAGGGGCTTAAGGCCTAGGGTAATAACCTAGTTAGGTTTCCTTACTATATTAAATAGGTAGTATAGTATTTAGGAAGCGTAGTTAAACTTCGTAGCTAAATATAAGATAGCTAGCGTATTATTTTACTAGTTTTAATTTCGTGCGTACTAGTAGGTTTAAATAACTAAAACTAATACTAATATATAATACTATATAGTAACCTTTATAGATAATTTTTTTTTTTATAATATCTATACCTAATAATATTATTTAGGGAGATAAGTATAGCCTTATTATCTATACTGTGTATAAATACGTAATACTCCCTAGAGCGTTTATTTATATTTTAAGGAATATTACTAGGGCCTTATTATAGCTACGTTATAATAGGATATATATAACTTAGTATAAGAGTTAGGTAAACTTATTAAGTTAAAATAGAATTACTTTAATTTTATATTCTATAATTATAGTATAGAGGCTCTTAATAGCCTATAGCTATATATAGGATCTTAGCTTTATAGTTATTATAGATATATTATAGCTAGATAGTTAGCTATTTCTAATATAAAATCTTATATTTATATAGTATATAGTTATTATCTATAGGATATAACTATAGCTACTATTATAGAATAGTATAGTGCTAGGGTATTAACTATTAGTAGCTAGCGTTACTTTAAAACTATACCTCCTTAGTTTAAGAGGCTCTATATCACGTAGCACTTTAAGGTTACTACCCTCCTAGCTAAAGCTAATAGCGCCTTACTTCTTAATACCCCCTTAGATAATAACCTAATTAATCCTCCTCTTACTAATATATCCTTACTAGCTAAAGTTTTATATACTATATACTTAGGGGATAGAGATATAGCTATCTTAGCTATAAAGGTATTATAGTCTTAGCTATATTCTATATTATAATAGGCTAAGTAAGATTATAGTAAGTAGTTTACTACTATCCCTAATACGCTATTAATTTAAACTAATCTATAGATATCCTAGATAAGGTTACTAGAAGTCCTAGCTAGAATATAGGATAGTGCGCTAGTATATATTACTATTCCTATAGTAGAATAGAATCCTACTTTATATTATATATATTATACTATAAAGAGTATAGTCTATACCTAGTAGAATATTATAGTAAAGACTAGCTACTATACTTAAATTAGGGTTATATAAGAGGACTATAAGGAGGTTCTACTTTATCCCCTTAAGCTATACTAGAACTTTAACTTATAGTATACTAGGTATATTTAGAAAATCTTCCTCTTCTTTTATAGGGTACTCTTATAAGGCCTAGACGCTCTACTAACGCTTTAGGTATAGCTACTATAGTATAAAGTATAGTAGTAGATTAAAACCTATCTCTAAGACCTATATAGTACCTATCTAGAAGTTATAGAATCCTACTATTATATAATACTAACTAAACTTAAAGGCTTCTACTATAATTTTTAGCTATCCCTTATTAAGTAGACCTACTAAATAGATAAGCTAAAACTTACTCTCCTTACTCTAATCGCCTTCCTAGCCCTAGTACCTAAAGGGGACAGGTTCTATAAAGTATATAACTTTATAACTAAACTATTAGTAATTAAGAAGTTTACTAGACTTATAATACTATAGTAACTATAGGATAAAGTAGGTAAAAAGAAAATAGCTAATAGTACCCTAATAATATAGAAGAACTACTTACCTTAGAAGAAGCCTCTTTAATTATATTAGAGTAGGAGTAGGTAAAGGTAAAAGAAAGTATTAAAGCTTAGAACTAAGCTATTATAGAGGATTTTAAGACCTAAGTATACTACTATCTTACTACTATATACCTAACTCCTATTACCTAGATTATTAATACTACGTAATATATTAGCTACTACTAATATAAAGAGAACCTTAATATATTTATATACTAGAAGGGTAATATAGTATTAGTATATTCTATATAAATAAACTTAAAATAATTTAGTAGTATAGTCTAGAATAAGTATAAGGCTACCTCTAAGATACTATATAAATTAGCCTTTATTAAAGAGTAGTCTAAGCTACTAGTAATTCCCTAGGATAAGATAGTTAATAAACCTAATAATAAGAAACCTAGGTATAGTATCTTTATATCTAGTTCTCTTATACTAGCTTATAGAGAAGACTTTATATCTTCTTAGCTTATCTAGGCTATAGGGTAATAAATATTTAAAGATATTACTATTATAGACCTTAAAGATCTAACGTAGGTTTAGTAGTATTACGAAATAGTATAAGAGTTTTATAGCTACCTATTATCTCTTATTTACCTTACGAGTAGGTAGCTAGTATAAGGTACTAAGTTATTAAGTATATAGTATAAAAATATATATACTAATAGACTTTAGAATATCTTTATATATAATAATCTAGTTATACTAGTTCTACGCTATTATAAAGGATATAACTATAATAAGTCTATTAAGGCTATTTATTAATTTCTCCCCTAGGAAGTAGGAAGCTTCCTAGTATAGTACCTCTAGCTTATATAACTATTCTATACGATACTATAATATTAAGTTCCTAGTTTTCTCTAAGAATACTATTATCTATAGGCTATTAGTAGCTTCCTATAGTCTAACTCTAAGGGGAATTAGTATACTATATTAAAGTTATTAAGCTAGGTTATACGCTAGGCTACTTTAAGCTAGCTAGGCTAAGAGGTAAATATTAGTATACTACGCTACCTAATTATCGCCTTTGGCTATAGGATTAAGGGTAAAGATAATAGATAAAAGGAGTTGTTAAAAGAGGATATAGATAAGCTTATTAATAAAGCTAAGTCTAAGGCCTATAAACTATAAGTAGGATATTCTCCTAGATAGTATATATAGTATATATAATTAATATATTACGTATATTTACCTATAAGTTTAATATAGCTAAGGTATACTATAAGACCTCTATATAGTAGTATTAGGTACTTAGGTTTACACTCTAGGACATAGATATTAAGATAATTAAGCCTAACCTATATAACACTACCTAGGTAAAGCTAGCTAACTAGATAGGGGCTAATTACTTATCCCTTTTAAAGTCTAACCTTAGTAAAGATACTACCTTTAGGGGTAAGTAGTATAAAGCTATTAAAGCTATTATATCTAGGGAGATAGTTATAGTATATATTACTAGTATAAGATTAGGTAAAAGTCTACTATTCCTTCTACCTACCTACTACCCTAGCTATAGCTAAACTATTATTATTATACTACTTACAGCCCTCTATACTAATATTTTAAATAAGTATAAGAAGATAAGAATATAGATAACTATATAGAAGTAAGGTAGCTATAATAAGACTACCTCTATTATCCTTACTATACTAGAAAATATTAGTAGTAATACTTTTATTTCCTTTATAAGAAGACTATAGAGTAGTAGATAACTTAAGTATATTATAGTAGATAAGTTTTATTATATACTACTCTTAGATAAAGAGTACTAGCCCTACCTACTTAACCTTTAAGATCTAACTTAATATATAACGCGGCTTATATTACTATCTACTATAGTACTATATATACGATAAGGAGAAGTATTCTAACTTCTTAATATCCCTAGTAATACTATACCTTTCTATAAGCTAATAGTATAGCTAAATATTCGCTATAAAGTAGTATATATCCCTAAGAAATAGTTTACGATATTTAATATAGCTACCTATATCTATTAGTAGCTTAAGTATTCTAAGAAGATACTAGTCTACGTTAATACGAAATCTATAGCTAAAGAGCTAGTATAGGTACTTAGGTATAAAGTATTCTATAGGTAGCTACCTAAAGTAGAGTACGTAGCTATCTAGGTAGAATTCTATACTCTCCTTAAGGGTATTATTATAGCTATAAGCGTATTTTCTACTAGAATTAATATTTACGATATTTAAGTAGTTATTAGGCTTACCTTACTAGAATACCTAATAGGCTAGGCTTAAGAGGGTAGGCGTAGTAGTTAAGACAGCCTACTCTATATTACTAGAATTATTATATACCTAGGTATCTATAACTTCTATTACGATAAGGCTAATATAGAGAATAAGGTATTAATTAATATATTCTTATAGGTAGGTATAGGAGATCTAGTTTATTACTACTAGATTTTAGATACGTACTTTAATAATAACTAGGACTAGAGGATATATCTACCTAATAAAAGAAGTATAATATCTATATAACCTAGTTCTATAGCTTATTATAACTATCTACTATATAATAGGCCTCTACTATAGAGTAATATAAACCTTAACCTACTATAGTAGCCTTAAAAAGTACTAGTTCTTCTAGTAGGCCACCTTTTATACCTATTTAACGTACTACTTTATACCTTACGTAGATATATAATACCTTTATACTATCTATAGCTTCTTCGTCCCCTACCTATAGATAGGCTTATAAGTAGGAACCTAATAGGCACAAATTTACTTCTCCTACCCTACTAGCTTCGCCTATAGTACCCTAACGTTTAGTACTTAGCCCTAAAAGACTAAAGCGCCTAGTAACTACCTATAGCCTTAATAGTTTACTACTAAAGAGGCCTTATAGTAAGATAATAACTTAT
Organism: Neocucurbitaria cava; assembly: GCA_027946455.1. Lineage (NCBI taxonomy): Eukaryota > Fungi > Ascomycota > Dothideomycetes > Pleosporales > Cucurbitariaceae > Neocucurbitaria > Neocucurbitaria cava. Next base: position 1,507,279 of record JAPEUY010000011.1, read on the forward strand.
ATACCTTTAAACTCCCCCTCTATACTCTTTAGAGTAGCGCGCTAGGAACGTAAGCTTAAATATAACACTATAGACCTTAGGGAGTAGATAAGGGCCTAAGGGAGGTTATACCTAGATAAACTCCCTACTATATAGCGCTACTAGGCTAGCTATTACGTAGTTTACTTTATAGAAAAGGAGAACTTTAGCTACCCTAAGTCTATATACTAGTAGGGAAAGTACGTTAGTACGTTAGTTAAGGGATACTATAATAGGATAAAGGGATAATAGGGTAAGGGGTAGTATTAGACCTATCTTATACCTATAAACTACTACCCTAGGTAAAGGGTTAAAGGAACTAGTAGGGTAGTATAGAAGCCTATAAAGGTAGACTACGTAGATAACTATACTATATAGGATATATAGGCGTATCTATAGGAAGAGTATCTAGTAGTATATAAGGTATAAGTAGTATATATACAAGAATTATAGGGGCTATAATAGGACCCTAAGGATATTAATATATTTTAAGTATATTTCTCCTTCATAGAAGACTATAGCTAAGACTATAAAGTTATATACCTATATCTTAACCTAAACTAGTTAACGTAGAGCTACTTCTTATATAGTAATAATCCTAGGGCTAATTTCTAGGAGGCTACGTTAGTATAGTATATTTTATACTACTTTATATAATAAAATTAATACTAACTATTATTACGTAATTAAACCTTCCTATATTTAGCCCCTCCTAATCTATTATACTTTTTATATAGTTACTCTCTACCTTAACTAGGTTAAATCCTCTTATAGTTTAGTATAGTTAACTAAAATATTTCTTATATAAAAGACGCCCTAGCTTATACTAGAATATAGAGAAGTAAATACGTATAAGATATAATACTATTAATATAACTACCTACCTACCTATATCTATAGAGCGCGCTCTAAGCTTTAAATATATAGGACTAAACTTTACGCCTTATACTATAACGCTTAGGGGGGTTCTTTAGTTTCTTTTACTACGTATAGGCTGCGTATAGGCCCTATAGGTATAGGCCCCTCTACTAGTAATATATATATCCTCCCCTCCCCCTCTCTATCTTTCTTTCCCTCTCCTCTACTTTTCCCCTTACTAACTAGGTTTCTTAAAAATAACTAAGTTAAATTTTTACGTTTATTAGTATTCTCCTAGTCTAAAAACTAGAGAAAGCCCTAGGCGTATAGTAATAAGCTTTCCTTCCTATTTTACTCTTCTACTAAAGCTTTAATTAAAGAATTAAGTTTTAAATAGATAAGGGTAAAGTATTAAAATAGATTTTGCGTAGATTTTTATACTTAGTTTATTATTCTAGCGTATTTAGTTATATTATTAAAGGTTACTAATACTAAAATAGGTATACCTAGTATAGCTAGTACGTATATAGTAACTAGGCTTTTCTAGTTTTTTTAGAAACCTAGAGAACCCTAGCCTAACCCTAGTAAAGAATAACTAAACGCTAGATAAAGTAAGGATTTAGCTACTAGGAAAAGTCTAGGAATCTAAAAACTAGATAACACTAGCCTACTTCTAGGGTATAATAGCTAAATATATAGAGAAAACGCCCTATAGTAGTTAGAGTAAAGTAATTAGTAATAATAAGTAACCTAGACCTAGAGAGACACTAATATTAGCTAATAATAAAGATACTATAATATAAGACGTACTAGAAGAGCCTATTAGTAATAATAATAGTAATATTACTAGTTATTACACTATAAATTATAACCTCTATAAATTTAGCGAGTAAGACTTTATTAGTTAAACCTAGGGGACGCTAGACCTAAGTAAGGTTATAGATAAAGATATAGTTATATATAGGTTAGTATTACCTATAAACTAAGTACTAGGAGATAAAGAGGGCTATCTATTAGATAACACGCTACTAGAGATTAAAGATAAAGATAATAGTAAAGGTTTTAATAGTAATAACTCTAATAATTATATATAACTACTAGATGTCCTATAGGGTAAACCCTTTATTAACTAACTATAGTAGAGACTATAGAAGAAGTAGCCTAACATTAAGCTATACTTACTTAGATTAAAGCAATACTATAAGATAATTTTTTAGACTTTAAGGAGTTTAGGGACCTTATAATTAATATAGAGAAGCTATAGGTATATATAGGCAAACTACTACTAGATAATAAGTAACTAATAGCTATAGTACTAATAAACCTATTCTTATATAAGAATAGCTATAATATACCTAAGAATAACCCTAAATATAAGCTATAGTAGTTATTTATAGTACTAGCGCCCTACTTTAATACTAAAAAGTAGTACTTAAAAATATACTAGATAGGGATATTAACCCTATATTTACTAAGGTAGAAGAGGGTCTCCTAGGAATAGGATTAGGTAAATTAGTAATAACGTAGTTATATAGGTTCGTAACTATTATAAAGATTCTAGACGTAGAGTACTATAGTAACTAAAGCCTAAATATTATATTAGTAGTATAGCGTAATAGTCTTAATTAGAATATATACTAGTAGATTACGTACTTTATATATAAGATATAAGAGGTACTATTTAAGGATAATAGAGTAGTCTTTAAGTATACTAACTTAACTAGACTAATAAAGGATAACTACGCGTAGTTAGTATTCTTACTATTTAAGTCACTATAGGTAGCTTATAAGAAGAAAGAGGATAAGGTAGCTAGAGTACTACTAAAGATAGCTATACGTAAGAGCTTAGCTAAGTCTAGTAAGAAACCTACTACTATACTAGATATAGTATCTAAGAGTATTATATTAAAACTAATACTATAGGTATATAGGTAAGTAGTAGATATATTATATCTACTAAATATAGGAGAGAATAGCTTATTAGATTTAGATAGTAGAGCTAAGCCTATAGAGGAAGTTCTAACTATACTAGATAAGTAGCTAATAATTATATAGCTACTACTACTTATACTACTTAGCCTAGTATAGGGTAGAGCTCCTAAGGTTTATTACTAGCTTACGGCGTAAAAGTATAGGAAGATAGCTACTATACCTACTAATAATAAGCTATTAGGGAAGCTAGTGTTTACGTAACGCCTAGTTAATAGAGTAGTAGATATTAACTACTATAACCTCTATATAAGTGTAGCTAAGATACTCTATAGTATTAAGGGTAATAACGTATAGTAGAATCCTTAGTAGAAGTAGTTCTACTAAGTAGAAGATAGTAATTAGGTAAGGCTCTTAGGTAGAGACTATTTAATCAACGTTAAACCTACTAACTAGGTTAACTAGGAAGATAGTAATAGGGTAGACTATAAGAATACCTCTCCTATAATACTATAGAGCCTTATAGAGTAAAAGCGTCTAGACTAATAGTAAGATCCTAAACTATATATACTACTAAATATAGTAAAGGCCTATAGTAAGAATATACTAGGTTCTATACTATTAAGCTTATCTCTAGCTAGTTCCCCTACTATTACTAGTACCTAGGGCGAGGTACTAGAAGAAGAAGTAGACCTTAACGAAGAGGTAGTAGTTAGGAATTACGAGTTTAATACGAAGCGATAGAAGGTGCTATATAAGCTAATATAATTTAATAGAACTATAGTAGATATAATACTATAAGAGAGAGGAATAGAAGTAGAGGGAATTAATATAGTAGCTAAAGAGATAGGTTAGGAAGTAGATATAAATATAGATAAGATCCTAGAGGACGAGACTAGAGCTACTAAGATAAATACTAAATTTAGCGTAGATAATATAGAATTCTATTAATAATAGAAAGAGGTTATAGGTATAATAGCTAAGGTACGCGTAAAGATAGAAGAGTATAAGGAGGTATTAAATAGACTCTATATTAAGAAGAGAACTATACTACGTATTCCTAGGTAATATAGTAATACTCTAATCTAAAACTAGATAGTAGGAGCCTACTAAGTTAGTAAGGCTATAATTAAGTAGGGCGCTACTAGAAAGGGGATAATAGGAAAGATTATCTATAATAATATAGGGTTAGGTAAAACTAACCTTACTCTAGGAGCTATATTAGTAGTAAGTACTAATAAGTCCTATACCCCTATCTAGGTTTCTCTAGATTTAGAAAAAAAAAAAAAAACTAGAGAAACCTAGACCTAGCCTATAAACCCTAAATTTTCCCTATTTAATAGAAAAAAAAATAAAAACTAGAGAAACCTAACCTATCCCTATACTAGACTTAGAATTAGATAGCTAACGTATTATAGTATATAAACGCTTAGGGATTATATATTTAATAGCTACGTAATAATAAAAACTAGGAGGAGCTAGAGAAGTATAAGCTAAAGTTTTATATATAGATTACGTAGTTATATTTAACTACGTAAGTAGTAGAGGACGTAGCGAAATTCTTGAAAGTGTTTAATATAGTAGTTTATAGTAGTAAGAAGGATTAAGAGCAACCCCTTATAGAGGGAGTAGGATAATAGAAGATTACCCTAACTAATAAGGATAGGATAATTAGTAATAAGAATATACTTACTAACTACGTACTCCTTATTATAACCTACTAGACCCTTACTACTTAATATAGTCTATAAGCTATAGGAATATAGCTTATAAAGGAGATAGGAATAAGTAAAGTAGAGGCTAAGTAGATAGTTAAAAACTAAGGCCTTCTAAAATAGTTTCTAGGTAACCTTAAAGGATAAGTTAGGATAGTCGTTATAGATAAGGCGTAGATAACTAAGAACTATACTATGAATTAGGGTTAGGG